>BFEA01000208.1:436040-466455 GCA_003427395.1 Chara braunii | reverse complement strand
AGAAGGAGCGGGAGAAGGAGCGGGACGGGAAATGGGAAGGGGCGGAGGAGGCGTGAGAGGAGGAGCAGGAGAAAGAGCGGGAGGAGGAGCAGGAGGAGGAGCAGTAGGGCGAATGGGGAGGGGGTTAGGTGCGGGAGGAGTGCGAGGGGAACGGGAAGAAGCGGGGGCTCCGGAAGAGCGGGAGGAGGAGCGGGAGGAAGAGCGGGAGGGGAGACGGGGAGGGGGTTAACGAACGCACGAGAAGCGGGTAGGGAAAGCGGAAGGAGGGAAGGGTTGAAAGGGGTGGGCGGGGGGAGGGGTGGACGGGGACCCACTCTCTGTCTCTCTCTCTCTCTCTCACACACACACACACACACACCCAGTCGATCGATCAATCAATCAATCAATAAATTCGATTGATAAATTCATTGATTGATTGACTGATTTTTCGTTTTCTGTTTGGAAAAATCAGGCGGGTGGAGGGTTTATGGGAGGCACGGTAGTGGGTTGATTGATTGATTGATTGATTGATCGATTGGAAAAAGAAAAACAAAAAGTCACCCCGTTCTCCTTTTTTGTTTTTGTTTTTCAATCAATCAATCAATCAATCAATCAATCAATCAATCAATCGATAGATTGATTGATTGAGTGGGGGAGGAAAAAGGAAAAGGCGGCGGGAGGAGCGGGAGGAGGAGCGGGAGGAGCAAGAGGAGGACCAGGAGGAGGAGCAGGAGGAGGAAGAGCGGACAAGGAGCAAGAGGAGGTGCGGGAGAAGGAGTGGGAGGAGGAGGGGGAGGAGGGGAAGGAGGAGGAAGATGAGGAGCGGGAGGAGCGGGAGGAGGAGCGGGAGGAGGAGCGGGAGGAGGAGGAGGAAGAGGAGGAGAAGCGGGAGGAGAAGCAGGAGGAAAAGCAGGAGGAGAAGCAGGAGAAGGAACAGCGGGAAACGGGGAGGGGGAGGTAACGAACTTAGGAGAAGAAGCAATAGAAGGAACAGCGGGAAACGGGGAGGCGGAGTTAACGAACGCGGGAGGAGAAGCAGGAGAAGGAACGGTGGGAAACAGAGAGGGGGAGTTAACGAACGAGCGGGAGGTGGGTACGAAAAGCGGAAGGAGGGAACGGAGGAGAGGGGTGGGGCGGGGGAGGAGTGGATGTGGATGCTCTCTCTCTCTCTCTCTCTCTCTCTCTCTCTCTCTCNCACACACACACACACACACACACACACACACACACACACACACACACACACACACACACACACACACACACAGACGCGCAAACCGTAGATAGACACAAAGAAACCCTGCGTTCCTCCATCGCCTGAAATGCCAGTTGTTCTGCATATCTCCTTACCGTGGTTTCCTTGCCCTTTTTGCCCCCCCCCCACCTTTTCCCCATCGCTGCAGCGTCGCTGCGGCGGGTCCACTTGTTCTCTTAAAAAAAGTAAAAGAAGGGTTGGATCCACCAAAGGGTGGGTAGCTTAAACTGTAAGTGTTCATATAGTCCGTAGAATATTCATGTCCTTATCGAGGGAGATGCTAACCTTCTACTGGAGCCTTAGAACCATCTATTACATTATCCTCAGCAGGAAATCTAAAGATTGCATATGATTTTTTTTTTTTTTAAATTCACTCCATCTAAAAAGATGGATGATATGCAAGAAGATGACGCAGCCATAGAAACTTTCCTCACACCCTTAACCCAGGCACTTACTCAAGAGCAAAGGGAGCATTTAGAGAGACCCTTGACCTTGGAGGAATTATGGACAGCATTATTACAAATGGATGTGGATAAAACCCCTGGCATCGATGGGTTTCCCAAAGAATTTTGGGAAACCATGTGGTCGACTTTCTCATCAGACTTGTTGGAATTTTTCGAAGTTGTTTATGAGACAGGACAGATGGGGGAACTAGCAAGCCAAGGAATTCTCACTCTTTTACACAAGAAGGGGGATAATACAAATATAAGAAATTATAGACTCATAACTTTACTTACTATGGTTTATAAAATATTGGCTAAATCCGTGGCTAATCGTATGATTCCGGTGATGGCAGATATCATTCATCCCTCACAGATCGGATTTATTAGTGGCAGACACATTCAAGATAATATACTTCTAATTAATGGGATGATTAAACTCTTTCGACAATCGAAACAGAATGCTGCCTTCATTTTCATAGACTTTGAAAAAGCCTACGATAATGTAGACTGGCGTTTTTTGGATGCCTCTCTGAATAAAATGAATTTTGGTCCGAACTTAAGGAAGTGGGTTCGGATTCTCCATACGAATGCTACAACGAGAGGTCAGGTGAATGGGCTTCTTTCTCCATAAATTAGTTTACAAAGATCGGTGAGACAAGGAGATCCTTTCACCCCTTTTTTGTTTCTAATCTTAATGGAAGCTCTAAGGGTCAATCTCAGAACCAATTGTAACTTAAAACGTTTGCAGATTTCAGGTATTCCAGAAGATGCCATCCCCATTAGCTCAATGTTTGTTGCTGATCTCACAATAATGTTAGAAGTATCCTTGACAAACATGGAGGAGATTCAAGCCCTAATGAGCAAATTTACACAAGTCTCTGACATGGTGATTAACTGGGGCAATAAGACTCAAGGGTGGTGGATTCATTCAAATGGTAACCGTCCTGCGGAGCTTCCGATAATTAAGTGGTTACCTTTAGAAGCCCCGATACTCATTCTAGGAGTATCACTTACAGCATTAGGTAAACCTTCTAACCATGAGGAATGGATTTGCAAACCAGCACTAGAAAAAATGAATCAATGGAAGAATCAACAAACTTCCATCTTTGGAAGCGCACGCATTCTTAACAATGTGATTCTAGCTTCCATCTGGTATAAATCAGCCCTTTGGTCTATGAGTCAGGCACGGATAAAAGTCCTTCAACGACAAGTCATAGCCTGGTTGGGTTTCGGCCATATGGTGAAGGGGTGGTAGGTCAAGAGGTGGTAGGTCAAGTGGTGCACAATCTCCCATATGACTCTCTAATAAATATTTTCAAAATGGAGAAAGAACGTTTTCTGATCCAGTTTCCTTCGGATCCAGTTTGTTTTTTTCCTTTTTCATACCTCTATCGGGTTAGAGTCATTTTCATCTCCGCTACAAAGGGATGGAGAGTCTTTCATCCAAGGCTTCCTATCCCAGAACTTCCAACCCGACAGAATGGGTCTGGCAAACTAGCAAGTGGGGCAAACCAAGGACCCTACAATCACTCACTGTGAAAGCGGCATACAAACAGCTACGACCAAAGGTGGACGTTGCAGCGATCCTGCAAGAAAGATGGTCTAGGCACCTGAATTTAGACATAAATTTACTCAAGGACATAAAAAAAAATTAAAATACAGGATAAAGACCAGCTAAATTTTCTTCGTTGCAGTGGTAAATTGCACATCGTTGTCTCCCCACAAATGATTGGATTAGTGATCACTCTTCTTTGAAACAGAAAGGGTTAGCCACTCCATGGTGCACCTCTTGATTGTCCACCTTCCTAGGGAGAAAATGTAGAGAAACCATTGAACACATTTTTATGTAATGCCCCAGTTCAATATTAAAATAGAGCAGGTGGGATTGCATATGGCGGGAACCAACGGATATGGACTGAGCGTGGGACTGGAAGGCAATCCTCTTAGGGCACTGGACCCCACAAAACCTAGGGCTTTCCAATTTCCAACTCATTTTTTTTGAAATAGGTAGAAAAGCGGTGTTATGGGCACTACGACATAAAAGGTGTGCTTTAGTACGAGAAGAGGTAAATTTGGAGGGGTCAGAGATGGTTGAACAAATTGTCCAATTTGTACAAATAGAGATCAAAGCCCAATGGGCAGCCGTCACATCCAAATTACGTAATTGTCAACAAAAGAAAGACATCCAAAAGGCAATTCATAACTTTACTGTGGACTGGCTGGGGGGTACTGGGGGAAAGAGCCTGAGGGAGGTATGGCCAGGGGAAAGGGGGAGGGAGGAATCCTTCAAAAGGGACTTCCAACTCATCTTCAAGGACCCCTTTACACCTCGCTCAGGAGCTACTCTTAGAGCTCCAATCTTTTTTGAAGATCCTTTTCCCCCTTCTGAGCTTGCCCTTGTGGAGATGTAATGTTTTGCCTTCGAAGGGAATTGACAATGTCAGGACAATCTTATGAGAGGCAATGGTAGCTAGTGAAGAATGTTATACCTGGCGGACTGAAGAGGCAACTGTGGCTTCTCGGTTATCTGTGCTCATCCTTGAATATTATCATGGGACGCTGGACCCGGTTTCCAGCACGTGATGCTCCCCACCAATAGACCGGAGCAACCCGCGAATATAGCTAGGGGTATATGCTTTTATCATTACCCCTAGCTGTGTTTTTGTGTTTTTTTTGTCAAAAAAGAAAAAAGAAAAAAGAAAAAAGAAAAAAAAGATGCTAACTCGGCTCAACAAACACTGCTCATAGTATCTCTGATTTTTACAGATAAATAATACATTTTTTTTTTTTGTTTCCTTCCAAAAAAACGAGCTTTTGAAACAGACAGAAAAGTGTGCTTGTGTCCATCAGGACATCAGTTAAAATTGGAACGATACAGAGAAGATTAGCATGGCCCTGGCTCAAGGTTGACACACATAAATTGAGAAATGGTCCAAAAAAAAAGGTGTGCTTGAAGGATCTTACACCCATCAACTTCCCCATGTCAACAAGCTCATCCATCCATGTCGTGTCATCGTCATCCTCAAGCTTCAGCGGCTCAGGGAGAGGGGGAGGGGGAGGGGGAGGGGGAGGAGGAGGGGGCTCAGCAGGAGGCTCGGCAGGCGGAGCAGTAGGAGCATCATCAGCAGCAGCAGAAGCACGAGAACTGGGAGAACAGGGAGAACGGGGAGAACGGGGAGTCTTCGAAGGCGCACGAGTAGCCACGGATGAACGAGGGGTTGTAGACGATTGACGAGAAGTACGAGGAGAGGAACCAGAGGGACTAGAAGGACCAGGCGGAGGAATGGCAGGTGGAGGCTCCGGCTTCTTCCTTGGCTCTGCATTCAACGACAACACAACCACACAAACAAATGAAAGAAACATAGAGTCGGGGCAAGTGACCAAGAGAAAGAAGGAAAAACATGTGCGACAAGCCAAGTGGTTACATGTGGTGTCCCTTAAACACTGGGTGACAGATACTCCTGCCTCCATCTTCTATTTGTTCGTTCTTGTTTTCTTTTCCGCAAGGGAACAAGACTCTAAAGGTTCACACTTCAAAACCAGTACCTCTTTTTCCTCTTTTTTTTCTTTTTGTAACCACCTCCTCTGTGGGTCTCTAAACGCCTTTCAAGTTAAGCGCATGCAGGGCAGGCCCTTACATCCCTGGAAGGTCGGCACATTAACGGGCACACCTTGCTCCAGTACTGGTGGCTTAAGCAAGGAGGAACTCCTTCCTGGAATTCTGATGAGAACTCCTTAGGCCACACTCAGTTACAAGAACACGTCAAAACATGGACATGACAATCATGTGCACATTTCAAACAAACGACACATAACTTACAAGTTCGCCCATTACAGTTGCAGATGCTTTAAATAATGGACCAGACAGTCAGTTTGTATGAGTAATATGTTTGTGTGTGCATGTGTGCATGTGTGCATGTGTGTGTTTGAGATTTGCACCACAACATCCCCTGGTGTGTGTGTGTGTGTGTGTGTGTGCAGACACTGAAGCACACTGGAGATGAGCCAATCCAACAATGAAACAGCTTTACCTCTATAGCAAGCAAAATGGGGCACAGTAGAGCCGTTATTTCCCTTTCTTAACGATCATTACTTTGGCTTTCTTTGGGGTACCCCTTTTAGTTGTTCTCGCAGCTCCTCTTCTACTGTGCCGCCCACCTTCAACTTGGTTCAAGGCTGGCCACATTTATTGTGGTTTAGCGCCAGCTGCCCACATCCCCGTGTGCCTTAATGGCACACTTGCGTGTTATGAAAGGAGGCAGAGTAAAGGATGAGGTATACTCCTGTTCATTTTTCTTCAAATGTTCAGCTTATATTTCGTTTTTTCTCTTAATGATGCTCATTCGTATGCATTTACCAGTACACAAGGGGAGGGAGGAATGAAAGGGTAGAAATAGAGCTCTATAGGACGCAAGGGGCGGGGGAGGGAGAAGGGAAAGGGTAGAAATAGAGCTCTATAGGATGCGAGAGGCGGGGGAGGGAGTACAGAAGGGAAATGGAGGGGCAAAGAACAGAATAGAGGAATGACAAGTTTCATAGGTTCTCAATACTCACTGCTGGAGCAGACTACTCTAGGATGGCACCAGAGGCATAGGAGATTTTGAGTTGAGGAGCATCCATGGCCTATGGTACGGACAGGACTGGTTTGGGTGTGGGATGTGGAAGCATCAAATCTAATTCCCACAGTCGCATTTGCTGCATCGAATGGCACGGCGTAGACAGATGCTACAGGCTACGTGGCTCCTACATGCTAGGAACACAGGCGCACGCCGATCGCAATCCTATAGGCATTGCCGTTCCAGCCACTGTTTACAAATTGGGCATGACATGTCAGGGTACCGTACATGAGTGCAATGTTGACTCAGCCTGCCTGTCATCAAACGTATGAAAACACAAACTTGTATGGGCTATGCATTCATAATCCTCACGACACGAAGCATGTGCATCACAGTGCGGCATTGAGCATGTTTCTTGGGTTTCCACAGTCATTACTCCCTCTGTATGGGCTGCGGACGACGAGGGCGGATCCAAGGTAAGGGTGTTTAACTGTTGCAAGATTTGGTCTGCAACAGCTCGCCCTGGTGGTGATAACCTTTCAGTACAGTGCACTGTAGGTGGTTCATGAGATAGTCCATTTTCCTCTTCAGGCTGCTGTCTGTTGTTCGTCTGGCAAGGATGACGGAGACCCAGCCGCGGTTGCAGCAGGTGTATGCCCAATGCTGTGTGTGGGACATGCTAGGAGACGATGTGGCGGGTTATGACACTGGGGATTTTCCTCTTCAGGCTGCTGTCTGTTGTTCGTCTGGCAAGGATGACGGAGACCCAGCCGCGGTTGCAGCAGGTGTATGCCCAATGCTGTGTTTGGGACATGCTAGGAGACGATGTGGCGGGTTATGACACTGGGGATAGTCCACGCAAAAGAGACACATACTTTCAATGACAGCTTACTGACAACATTGATGACACATCGCATGTTGCTGACATGCAAGCAGGAAAGTAGGCTGACGTTCGCAGCTATTTAAGTGTCGCATGTCAAGTTCAAAACGGCATATCGGGCAGGTAATGAGGGGGTGGGGGGGATAACTGCAAGACGATGGGCTGCAGTTTTTTGCGGCAGAGGCTGGCAGTGACTATCCCTTCATAGTGTTTGGACCAGAGATTATGCCTTGCGCACGTTGACCAAACTGTAGCTGCATGGAGACACAATGGCATGGCACAACCACCATCCTCTGGAGCGGTTTTTCACTATCCGTGGTAGAATCTCTCCGGTCTAGACAGGGAAGGGACACTGCCTGGCCATGTACAGGTGAGGGGGGACGTTCAGCCGGATTGTTCTCCGGAGGCTGTAGAGCTTGCGAGTGCACATCCACATATTGTTCCTGATTGACCAGCAAGACGGAGTGGGATCCTGCCACTCTGT
Organism: Chara braunii; assembly: GCA_003427395.1. Taxonomy (NCBI): domain Eukaryota; kingdom Viridiplantae; phylum Streptophyta; class Charophyceae; order Charales; family Characeae; genus Chara; species Chara braunii. The sequence goes on along the minus strand of BFEA01000208.1, from coordinate 458,858 downwards.
GATAGAAAGAGTTGATATTTCCCACCGTGTGCACCGTACTGCCATTGTCCTCCTATGGTCCATGAATTATCCGCAAACGGCGCAAAGGAATAAATGACGTGGGCAATGCAGAAAGTATGGACGAATATTCAGGTCCATGTCTTGCGTGTAAATCTGTGGAGTGGGCTGCAGTTGCAGTTTTCTTCCCATAAATGTCATAGACAGGACTTCCGTGTTCACACCAGGCTTAGTACTGTTGTCCTCTAGGCAGACTGCATGGTGCTCTTCTTCATACATTAATTGCACTGTGCGGACAGTGGGCTCACTGCAGCACTATCAGATCATTTGATTCTGTAAATTGCGCGGCAGGGGGAGGTTCATTCAATTCTTCAGATCACACAGTAGGGGAAAGGTTCAATGAACTTCAATCTGGCCATCACAATTTCTGTCAGGTTCATCTGGCTGTATTAACTCCATTGACTCTAGCATCCATTCCAGAGAGAGATCATCTCCAGTCAGGTGCAATGACTTGCTGGTTCCAGTGGCCTGTAGCCTCTCTCGTCGAGCCTGTACCATAAGTAGGACAGATTCGTAAATTTGTTTGGCTGAGGGCTAACCGAGAAACCGGCCTGTAAGGAAAGTTCGAGAGGGACATATCTGCAAATTCGGGAAACTAGAGGCCCGTACTAACTAGAATTTCCTACAGCTACCCTAACTGTGAATAGCAGGCCCGGGCTACCCCTAGGACAGACAGGCCCTATGGGCCTAAACTGATAGACGGTCCTATAGCCTATAGCCGGCTAGGTAGAGGCCGAGAGGACGAAACTGATACGGTACCGGTCGGTCCAGTCAGTCCGGTCTAGATCGTGTCTAGGCTAGTGTAGGTTATAGATAGGATGGCCACATCGGTTCAGGGCTTTTGGCGGTTGGTACCGTGTACATCGCTGCTGTGCAACGCACGAACTGGAAGTGGTGACAGCTCTGCGTTGAAGAAGACGGACATAGCCAGACTTGCGGAGCGCCGGCCATAGCTGGGACCTGCGCTGTACTCTGACAGCACGCAGGGCTGTACAGAGGTCTGGGCTATTCAAAGTCTGCTGGAGGCGAGAGAAGTTGGTGCCCTGCTAGACCCTCCTCCGAAGTAGGGTTACAGGGTTGTGGCGCTGCAGCCATAGCTGCAGCTTCTTCCTCAGAGATCATCTTGTCAGGAGAGGTGGCGCTGCCGCAGACTTCCATCCGAGAAGTCATTCGACACTTCGTCATAATCAGATACTGTGGCGCTGGGCTTCTTCTTCATCCTGTGATTGGCGCTTGGCCTCAGAGGCCTGTTTCAGGGTGGCGCTTCCCTTTGGAGGCTGTATCTGGGTGGCGCTTTATGTTTCAGGGACTCAGGGGTAGTAATAGAGGTTCATCAAGGTTGGGGAGTGAAGTGCTGCTCATCTCTGAGCAGCGCATCATAGTTCTGAGGTTATCCTGACAATTCGAGACTCTGAGTTTAATAAACAGTGTTGATGTTGAGTTCATACTATCATCGTTTCATTGCTTCTTGGATGTGATCTACTCGGCTTTCCTTTATGACTGGTTGTGAGGATTGAGTGGAGTGAATTTCCGCTGTCTTTCTCTCTCCCTGTGCGGTGTGATACTCCTATCCTCTCCCCTTCCTTTTGTGTATGTATGGGTATACCTTGGAGTCTATGTGAGTGAGTGTTGGTCTTCAGACAACAGACAACCAGAATCATAACAGTTGGTATCGGAGCGATTGGATCCAGACATTGAAGCGATTAATGAGTTGGAGCAACCACCATCATCTGGCGAGACACTGGAGTTGAGTTTCATGGCGATTTATCATCTTCAGGGTTGGCGACAGTGAGGGTGGTGGTGGTGAGTGTGTGGCGAGAATAATTGAGCAGAAGTGCCCCTGTTCTGAAGCTACCCGACCCTACTTTGCCTTCTGTGCTCACTACTGATGCTAGTCAGTATGGTGTAGGGGTGGTACTTTAGTAGGATGATGGGAATGGTCTGCAGCTTGTTGAATATATGAGCAAGAATATCAAGACAAAGAAGCTGCCGGATTCTACCTATGAGAAAGAGTTTTATGCTCTTGTGTCAGCGCTCAACCATTGGAAGCACTTCCTCTTGGGCAGACACTTCAAGATCTTTTCAGATCACTCCACCCTCCAGTGGATGAAGTCCCAGGGAGAATTGCATAAAGAGTTTGCTCCCTACATTCAGTTAATTGACATGTTTGACTTCGAACTGAAGCACAAGAAGGGTTGCTACAATCGAGTAGCAGATGCCCTTTCTCGTAGGCCTGACGCTCTCTTTTTTATCTCCTTTACTCACTCATTTGGAGAGAAGAATCGTCAGACCATTGCCCGTGTGCTGCCCCAGAATGCGATTTTTGGGCCTATAGTGAGGAATCTTCATGATGACCCTGCCTTTGAACCAGGATACACTCTGGTTTCAGATCTACTGTATACATGCAGCAGGGGTGAGGAACGCCTATGCATTCCCCAGGACCACAAGCTGAGAACACTTCTGATGTCAGAGTGTCATGTTGCTCATGGTCACTTTGGTGCCCTCAAATCGTATGCAGCCCTGTCGCAACGCTTCTTCTGGAAGGAGATGAGGAGTGACATGCTACATTATGTGGAAACCTGTGAGTTATGCCAAAGGAACAAGGTAGTACGCCGACCTCCCCTGGGCCTACTCAAACCACTACCCATTCCTGATGCTCTTGCACAGTCAGTGTCTATTGATTTTACTGACTTGGGTAGGACCACACCTCGTGGTATGCGTGGATCGGTTCTCCAAATATGTAGAGTTCATCCCCTTGGCAGCTGAGGCTCGAGTTCCAGCCGTTCAGGCGGCATTTGCTGACAGGTGGGTTACACATCATGGACCACCCACCTCCATTGTCAACGACCGAGATCCTAGATTTTGCAGCAATGAATGGCAATCCTACTGCAGGGATTACCTTCATTCTCGTCTGGAGATGATATTTGGTCGTCATCCTGAAGCCAATGGATAGGTTGAAGTGATGTACCAGATTCTCTTTCAGCTGCTGCGCCCTGTGAACAGTCCAGATCTGCAGGACTGGGATCTCCATTTAGGTCGTGCACAGCTTGTGTATAACACGTTTGTACACTCCTCTACCGGCTTTACACCCTATCGGTTGCATTGGGGTCGTGAACCACGGCAGCCTCTCGATGACATCATCGATAAGGCTACCCCTACATTGACACCTGGAACTGCAGAGTTCACCTGGCGTTACCGTGTGGACATAGGGCGCGTCCGTGCTAACCTGCTCAAAGCCCAAAAGGCTATGATACAGTAGGCCAATAGGCACAGACGTCCCTCTACTATACGCACAGGTGACTGGGTGTGGGTACTCAGTTCTGAGTTATTACGAGAGGAGGACATTTCGCCTAAGCGGTTGCCACGATAAATGGGTCCATGGCAGGTTTTAGATATAGTGGGAGCTGATCCGTTTGGACCATCCTACGTTGTGGATGTCCCTCTGCATCTATAAACCTACCCTGTCTTCCATGCATCTAAGTTGTTACCATTCACCTTAGTTGATGCATTCCCAGACAGGCCCCCTCAATTCGGTCCCCCGATCCTTGGCAAGGGATATGAGGTGGAATCAATTGAGGATGAGACAGGTACAAGCCCACACAGAGAGTACCTTGTGAAGTTTTCCTTCCAGCCGCATACCGAAGATCGCTGGTTTACTCGCAAGGAACTCCTTAAAACTGCAAAGTCTGTTGTCCTCAAATATGAGGCAGCACAGAAGGGAGAATCCCTTCGACGCTCTGCACGCCTACGCCCCTAGCTCGAAGGTCCTCACTCCGGGGAGGGTAGGTCTGCAGTGACTTGCTGGTTCCAGTGGCTTGTAGCCTCTCTCGTCGAGGATGTACCATAAGTCAGACAGATTCGTAAATTTGTTTGGTTGAGGGCTAACCGAGAAATCGGCCTGTAAGGAAAATTCGAGAGGGACATATCTGCAAATTCGGGTAAATATAGGCCCGTACTAACTAGAATTTCCTACAGCTACCCTAACTGCGAATAGCAGGCCCGGGCTACCCCTAGGACAGATAGGCCCTATGGGCCTAAACTGATAGACGGTCCTATAGCCTATAGCCGGGTAGGTAGAGGCCGAGAGACCGAAACTGATATGGTACCGGTCAGTCCAGTCAGTCCGGTCTAGGTCGTGTCTAGGCTAGTGTAGGTTATAGATAGGATGGGCACATCGGTTCAGGGCTTTTGGCGGTTGGTACCGTGTACATTGCTGTTGTGCAACGCACGAACTGGAAGTGGTGACAGCTCTGCGTTGAAGAAGACAGACATAGCCAGACTTGCGGAGCGCCGGCCATAATTGGGACCTGCGCTGTACTTTGACAACACGCAGGGCTGTACAGAGGTCTGGGCTATTTGAAGTCTGCTGGAGGCGAGAGAAGTTGGTGCCCTGCTAGACCCTCCTCCAGAGTAGGGTTACGGGGTTGTGGCGCTGCAGCTGCAGCTTCTTCCTCAGAGATCATCTTGTCAGGAGAGGTGGCGCTGCTGCAGACTTCCATCCGGGAAGTCATTTGACACTTCGTCATAATCAGATATTGTGGCGTTGGGCTTCTTCTTCATCCTTTGAGTGGCGCTTGGCCTCAAAGGCCTGTTTCACGGTGGCGCTTCCCTCTGGAGGCTGTATCTGGGTGGCGCTTGATGTTTCAGGGACTCGGGGTAGTAATAGCGGTTCATCAGGGCTGGGAAGTGAAGCGTTGCTCATCTCTGAGCAGCGCATCATAGTTCTGAGGTTATCCTCACAATCCGAGACTCTGAGTTTAATGAACGTTGTTGATGTTGGGTTCAGACTATCATCGTTTCATTGTTTCTTGGATGTGATCTACTCGGCTTTCCTTATGACTGGTTGTGAGGATTGAGTGGAGTGAATTGCACTTTCAGTGTACCCTTTCATATCGCATGGTCAAGTCTTCCGTTGTGTTTATCTCTCCCTGTGCGGTGTGATACTCCTATCCTCTCCCCTTCCTTCTGTGTATGTATGGCTATACCTGGGAGTCTATGCGAGTGAGTGTTGGTCTTCAGACAACAGACAACCAAAATCATAACATAGGGGGTCCATCAAAAGAAGGTGGATGGTTGCCAGTTGGAGGAGGGGAGCAGTCAGTTTTCGGTGGGAGAGAAGTGGGTGGGTCAGATCATCAGGTGCAAGAAGTGGAGACTGACCAACCGCACTTTTGCTCAGAGTGGCTGCTGGTCATGCACATGCTGCACAGGTGGCTGCACATCGTGTCTCGTGCACACTCAGGCCTGCAGCACTAAAAAAATCAGCACACATTGTGGGCATCGGACTCAGTATGTACTATTTCTAGCCAGTGCGCATTGGGAGCGACGGCGTCGTTCCATAACATTACGAGTGTGGCGTCAGGGCAGATCTCTAACCCCCGGAGGAGGCGTGATGGTCATGCTGTTAAAGTACAAACGAGGTCGCTGTCTAGGAGGCAGCGGTGGAGATGGGGAACGTCTCCGTTGAAGAGGAGTATGTGATGGCCGATCTGATCATGGATGCCCCCGCCGAGGGGACCTCTGTGATATCCGACCTGACCATGAATGTGTTGATGATGAAGACGATGATGGAGGAGAGGCATAAGAGGGGAAGGAAAATGAGGAAGGAGAGGAGGCCGTTGACGGAGGGGATGGTGTCGTGGAAGATGTAGGTGGAGGAGCTGGTGGTGATGGTGGTGATGGGCAACGAACTGACCGACCGACGCACTGACGGGCAGGCAGAGAGAGAGAGAGAGAGAGAGAGAGAGAGAGAGAGAGAGAGAGAGAGAGAGAGAGAGAGAGAGAGAGAGAGAGAGGGGCAGCCACAGGCAGACAGACACACAGACAGGCAGGCAGGCAGGCGGGCAAGGAGGCAGGAAAATAGGCAGGTAGGCAGGCATGCAGGTAGGCAGGCAGGTAGACAGAAAGAGAGACAGACAGACAAAGAGAGTAACCTATGCACTACGGATCGACAAACAGATCGACTGGCTGACGGAAGGACCGACGGAGGGGCTGACCGATGGGCTAATGAAATGACCGACCGATGTAGTGACCAACAACCAACGGACGCACTGACGGGCAGATGACCCGACCGGCCAACCAACCGACCGAGCGACCGGTGGACGGACAGCCAGACGAACTGACAGACAGACCAGCAGACAGACAGACAGACATCCAGACAGACTCCCCTTCTACACCCTCCTCCCTCTCCCCTCACCCCTCCTCTCTGCTGCAGCTTCATGGATTCTTCTATGAGTTAAATCCCAGGTCACGTCTCCTCCACAACATCCCCAACTTCCCTGCTAATTGTGAATGCATAAAGCAGAAGGTGGGGGTCTGGAGACACTGAGCAGACAGGCCATACTTAGCAACAACCATTGGTAACAAAAGAGTACCTGCTACAGTTACAAGTGCTTTTACAGGCAATTGACACAGTCCTGCTCTATTGTTTTGATTGATCAGGAGCAACATGCCATTAGTGGCATTCTACTACTACTCCCTCCATAGTGAGGCACCCTCCCTCGTCTCTGGCATAGTTATGGAGCTCTTGTCCATCACCCTCAACCTCTGTCTTGCTTCCCAGCAGCTCCACCTCTTCTCCCTCTTGGCGGAGTAGCAGCATGACTGTTGGGTGAATGTCAGGCCTACTCATTGCATAGAATGATATAGTCATGACTTCTGGCCTCCAGTACCTCTACCCTGGGTACACCTGCCTCTACAGGTGCAATAGGCCTATCGGAAAGTTCCTGCATTTGGCCGGAACATGATTGCAATCTGCCATACACATTCAGGGCTTGCATCTATCTTGATATCTATCTACATACGGGCCCTGGACCATCATGGCATTTTGGACGCTACCGGATTTTCATCTAAGCCTACCGGACCATCCTGGGCCTACCCAGAGTTGCTGGAAAACCCTACCGGATCCCTGACAAATTCGACATCTACCCCTAGCCTTCTAGAACTTCCGATTAGTCCCTCTGTGGCCAATTTCGGGTCTTGAACTTCCTATAAGTCCCTCTGTGGCCAAATTTGGGTCTTGAACTTCCGGCAAGTCCCTCTGTGCCCAAATTTCGGGTATGTCCCTGTAACTACACGTGTCTGCTACTCTACCCCTGTCTGAGGCACAGAAACACAGCACGAATAACAGAGTTTGCACCGGGACACAGACTTAGGCATGGGCAAGCACACAGCATACATACATCATCAGCAGGTCACATGCGTATTCAGAAAACACAGCCAAATGGATTCAGACTCAGAAATCTCATCAAACAGATGAAAGGCAGCAACTTTTCTCAGAGAATACAGATTTCTCAGCCTATAACCGTGCGGGTCATTGCAGATTGAAAAATGAAACCTTTCGCGCTTACCCTTTCGCTTCCTCCTAGAATTTGATTTACGTGCTCCATTACCACTTGTCTTCAGTCTCGGAGACCACCCACAAATATTAGAACTCCTCAAAATCCACCAGCTCCTCCTTCATGGTGTCAAGGACAAAACTGAGATAGTCACCACCAACTTTAAAATAGCCCAGCCGTCTATGTAAGTGAGTGCAGTTATTCGATTCCATCTTACTGCATGCGAGATGTTCACACCACATTGCAGATTGAAACCTTTCCGTCTACTCTTCCCCTTAGCTCTTCTCCTTTCACACTTACCCTTTCGCTTCCTCCTAGAGTTTGATTTATGTGCTCCATTACCACTAGTGTTGAGGTTGGGAGAGCACCTACAGATATTAGTACTCCTTCAAATCCATCAGCTCCTCCTTCATGGCATCAATGATAAGACTTAGATCGCTGTCACCGACTTCAAAACGACCCAGACAGCTATGACAGTGACTCCAGCTATTGGATTCCATCTTACGTCATGCCAGATGTTCACACAACTTCACACTAGAGTATGTTCAATTCCGTTCTGTTCGTCCTACGAAAGCAGCGTGACACCTAGAAGAGGTTCCCACGTAGACACACAAAGCAGCCATCTGTGAAAGTGTGTGTGGCTATCAGATTCACTCTTACTACATGCCAGATGTTCGCACCACAGCACAATCAATTTCATTGTGTGTGGCCGACGTAGGCAGCTCGGCATCTACGGCAAGTTCCCACGTACACACACAAACCAGCCGTCAGTGAAAGTGCGTTTGGCTATCGGATTGACTCTACTACATGCCAGATGCTCACGCCAGTACGTTCAACTCTGTTGTGTTCGTCCTACATAAGCACCCCGATACCCTCTGACAAATTCCAAGGTACACACATGAACTAGGGTTGTCAAGCATATCAGCATCTTATGCACGCAAACAAACCCAGCTATGGATTCTTTGCCCACGGGACCCAATCACAGAGAGTTGAGGCAACTATAACGCACTTGAAGAGAGATTCAACCTCAGAATCTATAGGCCCCCGCTTACCTCAAATTCTAGGTAGAGAACAACACAAACTACACAAATCATTTGCTCCCATTCCTCACTCTTTAAGCATCACATGCGTCATCTTCACTTGTGCGATCAGCTGTCAGCTCAGTAATGAAAGTTGTGGGTGCAACAATGATCTCTTCCCCCCCACATGTTAGGTGTGGTTGACGTTGTCGTGCGCATCGACTCCCACCTTTTTCGCAAAAGGCGAGAGCCCTCCCGGCCATGCCACGCAGGAGTGAAACAAAACCCAAAACAAGAGACAACTTGGGGACAACGTGTGAATAATCCTGCAAACCGCTTCGGCGGACGCGGTCGTGTCGCCCCTTCATCGCTCTAGCCGGGAGTGCCAGCCGTACTTCCCCCGGTCCCCTATGACAGGATAGGTTCCCGCGGGGCACAACTTACTTTCCCTAAGGAGCTGTCACCACCCTTAGGGGTGAATCCCTACCGAGCTACTGATCCTAGGGAAAGGCCAGATGCCTTTGGGATTGAAAGACCTTGGTTCCCCTAGGGGAACGTCAAGGTCTATGGCCCTTGATCGTGGGTTCAGATCAAGGGCCTAGGCCAGCTCCGATTTTTTTTATTGTGGGTCAAGTTGTTGTCGGCAGTCAGCTAGCTATAAAAGCTAGCAGCTCGCACACTTGCCTCACAGATGTTGAGGCTGTGATGCTGCTCACTTGTACTTCAAGTGCAGATTGAGCTCCATCACACTGTGAGGGATGCTGATGCTGGTAGAGGTCTGCATTGAGAGAGAGGGGAAACAGAGCTCAAAGGGCTCGACTATTCCTGGCCCTTGATCAAGATCAAGGGTTCAGGATGAGTCTGAGTCCTAGAGCAAACCTTTGACCACAATATAAAGGCAGCTCTTCCCCCAGTTGCTTCATTCATTCGAGCAGCTTGAGGAAGTGGTGCTTGGAGAAGCAGTAATGGTGGAGGTGCTGCTTGGTGGAGTGGTGCTGGAAGTTTGTTGGGTAAAGGAGATGAACACGCAGGCGGTCTGCAGGAAGATAGAGTGAGGGGCGAAGGCAGCCATAGCCAACGCTGGGGTCACTCGGCCTCAGCGTTGGGCTGGTGTTGCGCTAGTAGGGCCTTTTTTGTGTAACCAGGGCTCTGCCCTAAGCTGGTTGCCGCAGTGCAGCAGGATGAACCTCCATTTCAGTGGGGTTGCGTCGCTGAAGTATTGTCGCGTCGACGTTGTTTTTTTTAATGGGGAAATGTTGCCGGATTGTCGGCACAACAAACGGCAAGGACGCAATGCTTTGATGGGAGGTGCTGCCCGGTTGCCAGCACGACATCTGCGGGGATTTGCAGGAAGAGGTGCTGCTCAGTCGTACGGCAACAGTCGTACATCGGGTAGGACCATGCTGCTGAAGTTTTTCGGTGTGTTGACGACATATTTTAAGGGAAAGTGTTGCCAAAAAATATGTGGTGCAATGGGCCCTTCTTTATTGGGCACGATCTGGTGATGGTGTTGAGCGACCGTGGTACTGGTTTTGACGGCGCGGCGAGCGGTAGTCCCACTTTTTTTTTTTTTTTTTTTTTAGGTGCACGGCGTGGTGGTTGGAGGTGGTTCGAGATCTGCGAGTTGGTCTGGGGCAGTCTCTAGGTGGTTAATGTGCAGTTGGGACTGCATTGGGACTGTCTAGGACATTGGGACCATGTGGGACTTCGTCATGAGAGCACCCTCTTTGAGGGTTATCTCATTGAGACATCTTGGTGGACCCAACCCTTGTACGATCGAGCACTTGAAGAAGGACGCAGACCGTCATTCAGGGGAACGACCACAACTTGTGGAGTTGTGAGCCACATATTTATGGATTTCAACGAAGGTTAATCTTCTATTTGATTGAGACATTATCTCGACTCTCTTGACTGAAGCCGATTCAAACTTCACTCAAGGTCAATTGATTGACTCATACTTCCTTTCACAATTGTGTCCACCCACACTTTGCTTGACCCTGCTCTTATTGAATATTCGAGAGATAGGTAGAGTAAAGATGGTATGCTATGCATGTGGAAAGATGGCGTCTGACTTTGGGTATGGGATTTTTGCTGGTTTTTTCCAACTTGTTTGCTTCGGTCTAGTGTGCACGTAGGTAGAGAGATGCTTGAAAAGCAGAATGATGGTGCCTATTTGAGATGAAGAAAATAATTGCTCTCTTTCTACCTTTCACCCCCCTGCATGTCAAGAGGACTTGTGTTTTGAAAAGGGTTAAATCAGTGGGTGTTGTAAAACGGAATTTGATTCAAATAAGGAGACAAAATTAAATAGATTTAGCCTTTATGACAAGGCTACCCTTTCTATCCCGAATGACCTCATATGTCTATACCCGACCAAATGGTGCTCATTCTCTACCTCCTCTAACTTTCTTCGTTTAAGTTAAATTCTACTTAGGGAAAATGAGAGTAACTAAAATCTACTCGTGGTGGACACGTTCTTTCTCTAGGAAGCATCTGGGCGGGGGCTCGTTGCTTTAGGACCCGGCCCTGTTATTGACTTAGAGTGGACCGTTCTACGGAGGGGTACTTTGCCGATTCGGTGGAGACGACCCGACTTCTGAGATCCGAGTCTTGTGCTTGGGCGAGGAGGAGGACCAGACCACTTTCTAAAGGGTGGGACATGCAACACTTTAAGTAATGCACCTGATCAAGAATCATCCACAAAGCAGTCTGTCATCCAAGAAGATTACAAATGTATGAAGACGGGTTTGCGTGCCTAATCTTAGGTCGGTGGTAAGGTGGAACGGATGACTTTGGCAGCGCGTCTCATCAAGTCAGAACGGAGGCAGTCTGACTACTTTGTCGGCTGCATCGAGGTTATTGTCAGAGTCATCTCCTCGTTGGTAGTTCAATATTGAGCTTTATTTATTGAGTTTGACCCGAGGTGGTTGTTTTTTTTATTATTGGTTTTATCGTCTGATGGTCGGTTTTTACCGGTAAAGTTATATTTGAGCATTGTAACTTTTTTTTTCTTTAGTTGTAGATCTACGGGACTAGGATTGACTATGGGTTTCATGCTCGGTTGGGACCATCCTAGTCAACCGGCATCTACTTCGTACTTAAGAGAATGAGTAAACGCTCTCGAATGAGTAAACGCTCTCGACTGGCCTACCTCTGCGATTGCATCTGAAAGCTTTCGCATGTGGGTCAGTAGCTCGGTAGGGATACGCCCCTAAGGGTGGTGACAGCCCTTTAGGGAGGTAAGTTGTGCCCCGCGGGACCCTATCCTGTCGTAGGGGACCGCGGGACGTACGGTTAGCGCACCCGGCTAGAGCGGCGAGATGGCAACGCAACCGCATCCGTCTCGGCAGCCCTCTGGATTATTTATGCATTGTTCCCAAGTTGTCTCTAATTGTTTTCTTAACTCTTGTGTGACGCGTCCGGGAGGTCTCTCGCCTTTTGCAAAAAACAAGGCAGGAGCCGATGCGCTCGACAACGTTTGGCCAGTGTGATGATTTCTTGCGGTGTGTGTATATACAGGACAGTGCCTCGATTGCACATAGCACCAACAAATTCATGGCCGACTTTCTTGAGGCATCGTTTTAGTGTCTTTGATAAACTTGGCTTTAGGTTTTGGGACGGATCCTACGATAGTACTTTTAATGGTTGAATCGTTTCCGTTGCATGTATTCCTACTCTAGCCGGCTTCAATGGAGAATCATTCCTTCTTTGTTCAACTCCTGACGTGGGCAACACTGTCTTGTCGTTGTCCTGACAAGGGACGATGGACTGGACTTTGCCTGTTTCGTATCAATGCTTTCTCGTTTCCACTGCATTTAAGCAAATTTGAATTTTTTATTTTTATTTTTAAGGGTTGTCGGGTGTCGAGGGTATGACCTAGGGAGGAAGTCCACCAGGGGGCTTCGCACGTCGGGTTCAGCCCACCTGTCAGCACAACGGGCCACCCACTAACTCAGACATCACTCAAGATCAGGACTCACAAGGAAGGGAGAGAAGAGAGACCTTGCCGCACCCTGGAGTATCAGCCTGGACCGAAGCTACCAGGCTGCTGTGTCACGGTGCAACCCCTTCGAACTTAGGGTCCTGCATCCCCGAGGCATCCGCCCAGGAGGCAAATGCACCGCTGTCACCAGCTGCTGTGGGGATGAGACTCACTTCTGCTAGGAAGGGGGTGAACCCTTCACTCCTCCCGTACTCATTCCCACTGAGCCTGCCTCTCCTGGAGCCGTCTCCCCCCATGGCCTCCAGCAACCCTAAGGGGAGGTCCCAGGAATGTACAGGGGCTAGTGTCTGCTGGGCACCCTCTCAGGTGGACTCCCAGAGCAGCTCTATGTACTTTGCACATCCGTGCCCCCTGGCTGCGCGTGCGCTCAGTGCATGAGTGGTAGTGCGTCAACCTAATGCCCAAATATGCGCGAGGCTGCGAGGTTTTGAGCCCGCAACCTCAGACCACAATGTGCATTTCCAACCGGTGCCCTAACCACTGGGCCATCCGCCACTCAACAAAAAAAATGCATTCGCTTGGTTGTTCATTTTCCTTGGCTTGTTCATCAGTTGCCCATGTCGTAGTACAGCCACTACTCTCTCTTCGTCTGTGCTTCATTCTTGGGGAGCGCTGGCGGTTCTTCTGCCTACCATTTGTCACCGAACTCCTACCCAAGGCATCCCATCTCTTTGAGGATTGCGAGTCGACGATACGTCCTCATCACAACTTCTTATCCTCATGTTCTCTCTCCCTCTTCTCCTCCTCGTTCCACCACCGCTTTTCCATCTCAATTGTTTCTTGCTCTTTTCTTTCTCTTCTTCCTTCGTGTGTTTCTGAGATTTAGCTTCTTCTTTACCTAGAAAAGAAGAGAGAGAAGTTCCTTCACTATATCAGATGACATTTCAGCGCTTCGGGAGTCCTCCTTTGTGAACGTGATCTTCTGACTGACTCCCATGGTATACTTCTTGGAGACGCTCACCGATCCCTCGATGCCTTAGTCCCACCAGCTGCGGCGGCAACACAACTTTCTGGTCATCCTGTTCCTTCCAGAATTTGTGGCAATCCCATGCGTAATTGCATGCAACTCTACCAACTGGCCTAGTTCAGTTGGTACACTGCTTAACTATTGGAACACAGATCCGAGCTCGAACTCCACTGGAAGCAGATGAGTGTAATACTATAATTCTGAATTACCTAGGGCCGGCCAGTTCGATGAAAATATCTCAAGAACGTCACCCTTTAAAAAAAAGAAAAAAAAAGAAAACGAAAAAAAAATTGCAGGCAACTCTGCTGCTATAGCACACTGGTGGTGCTCGTGGCTCATTCTGTCCAAAACGATCGGCTCCATCCCTTGTGCCTTGCTGATTTGAACTCGGTCATAGCTACATCTGCCCACCATACATCCAGGTACTTTGACCACTCTGGACAGCAAATACAACAGAAATAGTTGTGCTCGACCACCAAAAGGAAGCGCCAATCCCTCGGTGGTTGCCGACTGCTTTCAGAAGGCCAAAATTCTCACACAAGTCAATTCTTAGGAATGGTCACCTGTGACTAGTGGCGGCGGTCCCTAGTGCACGTGGGGCTGACCCGGAGGTACTAGCGCCGTCCACGTCAATGGCTGACGTGGCGAAGCGCTGAGCAGGCACAGGCAAGCGGCGACAACAGGAAAAGTTTCGTTGCGTGAAGGTGCTCCCTGGCTCCCGCGCGATCTCCATAGCTGCCGCTCATGATGAGTGGCGAAAAGGCGAGGTAAATGGCATATTGCCATTGCCGGTGGAGAACAGCGGAGTGCGCCCCCGGGTGGCAGATACTGACTGGCAGGACATGAACCACGAAGGATCGGAGACTCTGGAGGAGGAAAGGCAAAGGCAGCAGAGGAACGGTGAGGGAAGGAGCAGTAGCCAGAAAAAAGGTAGAATCTACAGGATATGGAAGTAACATCACAGGGAGAAAATTGGTGAAAACAAAAGTCGGACGGCAACAAACACATGACACAGAAATTTGGCAGGGAAGGAGGGGTTCGTGAAAGCAGTAGAATAGAGGAGGGGGCGGTGAGGGGAGGTGAAAGGGATGACAGCAGGACAAGAGGGAAAGGAAGGAGAGGGAACCAGTCTACAGGATACGGATGTGGCACCCCACGCAGCATAGGAAGATTGGAAGGGGAAGATGGTTTCGCAAAAGCAGTGGAAAACAAAAGTTGGACGGCAACAAACACACAACACATAAATTTGGCAGGGAAGGGGTTCGCGAAAGAAGTGGAACACAGGAGAGGGCGGTGAGGGGAGGTGAAAGGGATGACAGCAGGACGAGCGGGGAAGAAGGAGAGGCAACCAGTCTACAGGATACGGACGTAGCATCCCATGCAGCACAGGAATATTGGCAGGGGAAGATGGTTTCGCAAAAGCAGTAGAAAAGGGGAGAGGATAGACCGCAGAACGACGCAGATCTGGTGGATGAGCGACAAGACAGAGGGCAGAGCGACACAAATCGGGAAGATGAGCGACAAGAAGACCAGGAACCAGGTGTGATCAAGACCCTGCTTCTACCTCTATCTCCCCCCTCCTCTCAAAAGTCTTCTCCCCCGGAACCCCTCGAGCCAAAAAAACAAAACATCACCAAAACAATAACAAGCGAATCAAACATAACCAAACAACTAAGCTCAATAGAACATTGAAGATCCACAGTATGTCGAACAAAACGTTGATTCTCGCTGTAGTCTGGGCTGGGTCCTGGCCGATCGAGATTGACAAAAATAAAAATAAACATCCAAGGATTAGAATCCCCCTGTCCAACAGCGGGAAACACAACAAATCAAACAGATTCAACATAACTAAGCACGAAGCACAGTCGATCATTGAGGACCCATAATAAGTTGAACGGAACGCCGATCGTCAACGAAAGGAAATGGAGCTGACACACTAGAAGACCAAGGGAGGGAGATCGCTCATCTTCTATCAGGGAGCTATGAGACATATCTTGAACTGGCAATTATCATCTGGCCCATACGGGCGGCCTATGGAAAGGAAAAAGAGACTTGCCCAGGCGATCCTCCCCCATGAGGGACACTCACCCTAGCCCCCACCTGATCAAGTGACTCCGCAACCTCTGGGGCCTGCGGTGCCCGTGTCTCAGACAAACGGATCAGAAAAACAACCCTTCGATTTGGGGATGACTGACACATCCAGTATACCAGCCATAACACTGTCTCCCCATGTACATAAGGGGAAGGAAAGTGGGAATCAGGAAATGAAGGGGAAGGAACCAGAGGGTGTTGATGTCGAGAAGGAGACGGAGAAAATGGATGAAGAAAGCTTGGGCATACTTCCTCACACTTTCTTCTTCCTGCGGAAAACCAAGTGATCGATCAGGGAGGGAGAAAGACGATGATCAAAACCTATTCGACAGAAAAGCTTGAAGCAAGAGACCAAACATATGTGAAGCACGCCAACAATTGGTTGTTCTATGGGGAGGCTGCACAAAAATCTGTCAATGAAAAAATAAAGTGGATCTGCAAACTTCTGGAGGAGATGAAGGGGAGTCATGAGGCAGTCCAGGAGGCAGCCTAAAAAGATAAGTCCCAAAAAAAAAAAGAGAACAAATGATGAAGGACTTCTTCTGGGTAGAACTAAGGCACATCCCTGTAGAGGTGCAGGCCACGTTTATTCACGATCTGGGTCAACACTACATCATAGTAGACTTTATTGACCCGCTCCCAACATACGTGGCAAAAAGAGATGACTATGTGATGCTGGCGTTGGACCTCCCCAAAGAACAACCCTTTTCAATGGATGATATAGTGCCTTTCAAAATGGGAGGAAAGACATACCAAATCCATACCGCCCACAAGTTCAGGCCATGGTGTTTCAAGTGCAGGGCATATGGGCATCTGTGTACAGAATCGGCATGCCCTCACCACCCGAACAAGAGAGGCCCGGCTACTGGTCGCCTCCAACGCGACCCCCGTAGACCTAACAAGTGGTACATTGTTGACCCGGGTCACGAGGGTTGGGTCTACCAGATGGGGCAGCCCAAGGGATGGGCTCGGGAAGGAAGAGGGGACCCGTGTAGACCCACAAGACCACCACAGGACTGGGCACCCCTGCTTGGAGCAACGGGGAACAGACCCGAGGGACGCCCGACCCCGCTTGGAGCAACGGGGAACAAACCCAAGGGATGCCCGACTGAACCTCCCACAGAGCGAACACAATCGCCTGGAGGACAGCAACCACCCCCTCTCCCCCAGACGCCCAAGCCCGACAAGCACCTGTGCAAGCGCAAAACGTGCAGCAGCAGCAAAAAAATCCTTCAAAAAAGTATAAGCAGCCCTCTTGGGGCCCGGCGCCGGTTGCTTATCTGCCAAGAGGATGACTGTTGAGCACTCAGGGGGAGGGGAAAAACCTTATGGAGAGACAAGAAGGCAAAAGGAAGGAGTCAGAATTGAAGCCTCCACTGGAAGTACAATCAGACCCAGTAGAGGACCCACTCAGTGAAGCCTTCGGACCATCCCCAATGGAGGTGGCATGCATACCTGGCGGAAGCGTCAGAGTTAAGGAAGGAACAGACTGGCCAGCAACAGGAGGGGGTAAAAGAAGTGTGCACCTAAGAGGAGTGGTTCAAGAAAGTGGCGGGAGGAAAGACCTCATGGAGAGACAAGAAGGCAAAAGGAAGGAGTCGGAATCGAAGCCTCCACTGGAAGTACAATCAGACCCAATAGAGGACCCACTCATGGAAGCCTTCGAACCACCCCCGATGGAGGTGGCACGCATACCCGAAGCTCCCCTGACCCCGGAAATCAAGATGGCGAAAGCGTCAAAGTTAGGGGAGGAACAGAATGGCCAGCAACAGGAGGGGGTAAAAGAAGCGTGCACCCAGGAGGAGTGGTTGAAGAAAGTGGCGGATTGGCTGATGGAAAATCTTCAAATGAGATCTAATCACTACACCACAAGGGACAGAATACCCGACCCCGGTTCTCCCCCCACCCTTGGAGGGAACTCCGAGCATGGAAGCAACCAGCAAAAAAGCAACAGGTGTGGGGGTTCAGGCGGAGGCAGGGGCAGACAACAACAGGATGGTTCAGCAGGAACAGGGCGGAAAAACCAACGGGAACGTAGGAGAACAAGGGGAGGATGGGAAGGTGACAACGAATAACCAGAAAAGGGGGGACACTCGGGGCGATGTTGAGGACGGTAGGAAGGAGATAGAGAGCCGAAAAGGAGATCACAACAAAGTGGGGCAAAAGATGAATGTGGAGGCAGAGAATAGCGGAATACAGGGGATGGAAGGAGGAAGGAAGGAAGAAGGAAAAGAAAATAAAGAAAATAGAGTGATGGAAGGGGTACAAATAAGGGAAGAGAAAGAAGGTAATACAACAGAATTCGCAGAGGAGGAAGGTATGTGCCTGGCTTTGGCTGCATGGAAGCCGGAATCAACAACAGGCCAGGAACAACAGAAACAACAGAAGTTGCAAACGCACTTCCCCCCCCYCCCCCCCCCCCCGAAACCCTCGGATGTGGACTTGACTAGCAGGCGACAAAAAATGTGGCACCTGCTAGAAAAAAGGGACGCCTCGCAAGGACCACTAGACAAGGGCCTAGTCTTCTTGCCGCTTAGGTCCAACAGGAGTGCATGGGAAATCGGCCTTTTCACGCCACCAGGGGCGACACATGGAGAGATCACTATTAAAGGGCACTCGTCCCTCCTCCTTTCCCTCTCACCTTGGGGGGGTGGTTCCACCCTTCTCAAGCCAGATATTGCTCAGCTGATCAGGGATCACCTCCCGCCAGGTGCTTCCTCCTCCCTTGTTGTCTCGTATGGCCATCAGAGATTAGCAGACAAAGATATCTACATCCAATATGATCAAGGGAGGAATGTGGACCTTCGTTGGTTCAACCAGGATGCGCTGATGGAACTGCAGCTACTAAAAATTAAACCCAGTGACCTCTAGACTGAGGCAGAAGTCACCACCCTCCTTGCTAAACTAATTCTAAACAAAACACTGCAAAGCGGGGGTCTGTTGAGCACTGAACCGTGGATGCCCCTTTAAACAGTCCCTGCAGTCTCACCAAGGTTAGAAAGGTTAGAAATGAATGAGATTAACGTGATTGATGCATTATATAATCGAGATAAACAATGGAAAATTTCTAAGAGGGCAGCGAATCTTGATCTGCGTTCGCTAAATGTAAACGGGCTGGCCTCGACAAAGCAACCCAAGCGGCAAGCGATAATCGAGCATCTCAAAGGAGTGGAAGGGAGGGTTTGGCCTGATGTGGTATGCCTGCAGGAAACCCATCTCCTAGACAGCCCTGAGCACTGTCCCGTTCATAAAGAGATCTGGCCGCACCAAGCCTATAGCGCCCATGGCCCAAGGCCAGGAAGTGTTGGGGTGACCATATGACTGCCCCCAGAAACAAGGGTGGAGCCGCTTAATTGGGCGACCAACCATGAAGAAGGCAAATGGGTTTATCTGCTAGCGATGTTGGAAATAGAGGTGGTCTGCATTTTAAATGTATATGCCCCAAATGAACCAAGGGAGCACCAGGTTTTCTTTGAAAATCTGAAGACCAAACTGCGAGGAGGTATTTCGATCATCCTGGGTGGAGATTTCAACGCAGCCCCGGACCGATGGCTCGACAAATGGAAAATTCCCTCGCCAAGCCCGATGTATGTGGAGAATGACGAAAGAATCATCATGGATCTATCCCAATCACTTGACCTCATCGACCCATTTCGACTGAGATACCCTACGCAGCGCAAATTCACATGTTATCGAAAAAAACAAACAGAACGTGCATCCAAGTCACGGATAGATCTGATTTTGATCTCAGAAGAGTTACAAGAGGCCCTACAATTGGCTGAAATCTTCTTCTGTAGCCCTCATCCGGGCCTGGACCACCATCTTCTCCTTCAGGAAGAAACCGGACCAAGGGCGGGGCTTTTACAAGCTCAACACATCCCTGTTGACCATAGACCCTCTTAAAAATTACTTGCAAGAGGTCTGGTCCTTTTGGAAAAGACAAAAAGGCCTGATCCAGGATGACATAGCATGGTTCAACAACGGCCTATCGTTTTTGGGCCGCAAGTGCAATGAGTACTCAAAACTCCGGGTGGCACAGCGCCACGCAGAGGAAATTGACCAACAACATAGATTACGACAACTCCAACAACAAGAAGATGACACCATGAGCGACGTTACCCGTCTAACAGAACTGGCCAACGAAATTCAGACATTGGAAACCCGGATCCTGGGTCATATGGAGCACCGATGGTCAGGAATCAGGATCCGTGGTAAGCTCCACCGACACAGAATGGAGGGAGCAATGGATGCGAGATTTTTTGCGATGGCTAGAACAAAAGTAGGTCGCACAATTATTCCGGCCTTAGAAGACCCTAACCAACGACCAGGACCGTTGTATACCTCAACAGCAGAATGTACAAAAATAGCAAGGGACTTTTATCAGGACCTCTTCACATCTGCATGTGGGGACACACGACTAACTTTGAGACTGGCGGAAATTGAGGATTTCATGTGCCCCCTCTCTCGACCACTTACAAACCAGCAGAGAGTAGTCTTGGAGATGCCCCTAAAAAAGGAGGAGATATGGACAACATTAATGCTCATGGAAGAGGAAAAGACCCCAGGCATCGACGGCCTGCCAAAGGAATTTTTGGAATCGATATGGGGGACCATCTCCCAGGACTTAACGGACTACTACCGAGCACTGTGGGCGACCGGTCAAATGGGAAAGTTTGTAGGTCAAGGGGTTCTGACATTGCTATACAAAAAAGGACCAAGTTCAAACAATAGGAACTATAGACCCATCAACCTCCTCACAGTAGTGTACCAGATGGTGGCAAAGGCACTGGCCAATCGCATGGCTATGGTAATAGAGGATATTATCCACCCTGACCAGACCGGATTTATAAAGGGCAGGAATATCCAGGATGATATCCTCCTGGTCAATGAGATGATTAAACTTGCACGATAATCTAAACACAATGCGGCAATCATCTTCATTGACTTTGAAAAAGCCTATGACCATGTTGACTGGACCTTTCTGGACAAATGCCTGGGAAAATTAAATTTTGGACCTCATTTCAGACGTTGGGTGGAAATACTACACAAAAACGCTACAACCAGAGTTATGGTCAATGGGAACCTTGCACCACCCATCTCTCTCCAAAGGTTCGTTCGTAAAGGAGACCCGATAGCACTGACCTGACCTGTTTATGATAGTAATGCAATTCTATACGATTAAATATTAAAGTGATATTATTAAATATTCTTCCTGATTTTTAAGAACACATAAAGACATCAAGA
The DNA here is from genome assembly GCA_003427395.1 of Chara braunii. Taxonomy (NCBI): domain Eukaryota; kingdom Viridiplantae; phylum Streptophyta; class Charophyceae; order Charales; family Characeae; genus Chara; species Chara braunii. The sequence continues at coordinate 438,140 of BFEA01000208.1, read as the reverse complement.
GATCTGACCCAGATATTAATAGAGGTGGTCTGCATCGATGTCAGAACCTGTATTTAAACATTCTTCTTTTAGTGATAGTAATGGAAGCCCTAGCGGCGAATTTAAGAGCACATAAAGACATCAAGAGAATCCAAGTCGCTTCAATCCCAGAGGAAGCAATACCGGTATGCTCGTTGTTCGTGACCTGACCCTGATGGTGGACGCGTCACACGCATCGATGGCTGAAGTGCAACACATGATGGGAAAATTTTGCACACTCTCAGACATGAGAATCAACTGGGGGAACAAAACCCTGGGATGGTGGATTCACCATCAAGGAGTTAGGCCACCGGAGTAGCCACGGGTTAAATGGGTACCCAACGAGGCCCCCATCTGGGTCCTTGGGATTTAATTAACAGCAAATGGTAGACCATTGGTGAACAATGAAGGACTGCTCAAATCACCGCTGGAAAAATTGATACAATGGAAGGACAAACACACTTCATTGATGGGGAGCTCCTTGGTGATAAGTAATGTGGTACTTGCCTCCGTGTGGTACAGATCGGCCATCTGGGCTCTAGATAAAACAGCCCTTCGCCCATTGCAATGACAAATAGCCGCATTCTTATGGAGGGACGAATCACACAAGGTGATCAGCAGGGTTGCATGGCAATCCATAATCCAACCAAAAGCCAAAGGAGGACTGGGCATAATCGACCCAGCAATACAAACTAAAGCTTTGGCGCTACAATGGATCAACGACTGTTGTTTTGCCCTGACATCCCGTGGAAGGGACTCGCCCTCGAACAAATTGCACGACTGACCCCCAAAACAACATTGCACATCAGGCCTCTACACATGGCTAGAAAATAGAGGTTGGTCAATACCGAGAGGGCACTTCAGCTCACAGAACCCGACCCTCCCAAGGGAGTTGGCGAGAGAGGATCTGCGAAATGACCCCTTCTGGCCATCCCTTCTGGGGCATGGAGGAACCTCCCGCTCACTGACAAAACCAACCCGGAGAGATGGGAGGAGGTATTACGACAGCCCCTTTTTTAGAACAGTAGAATACTTGATACCAGGGGACGGGTCCTTCACTGTACGGATTCCCCCTGGTGTGTATGGGTGAAAAGGGGAGTACTCAGAATAAACGATAGCTGGGACACAACCACAATTGACTGGATCGACCGGGACCTGCTCAAGCAAAAACTAAGATATAGCCATAGATCGGAAGCCGCACTTGAGGACATAATAGAACAGATCTCCCTGAGCTGGTGGAAAATTCTCAGAAAAGGTCCCATTTTGCAGGAATCCGACTGGGTGCAAATCCCGGGAAATCAAGGAGAGGTGGGCAATGTCGTGTGCTGCAGCCCCGAAGGACCGGTAGTAGCTGTGATATATTTAATTTGGGCAAGGACAACATTTTACATAGACCCGTGCCAGCAGAAACAAGATTTTTCCAAAGCAAGGAACTGTCATGAATCAGAGTGCTGGAAAATGGAGATAAATGGATGGCCTTCCTCCCAAGCACCCCGATCACTCAACTGCCTTTAGACCATGGTTACGTTCCGGACGTCCGGACCGAGGTCCAGACAGTCCGGAGTACCATGTCCGCACGAACGTACGGTCCGGAGGGTCCGGAAGGTGCCAAATCCAAAGGATTTTTTTTTTAAAACGGGTCGACCTGGACCCTTTGTTGGGTCGAGGCCGACCCCTGAAAATTGTGTGGGGTAATGTTTCGACCTGTTGAGCCTCTGCAGACACGGCCGGACGCGCGCTTCTTAGGTTTATAATTTATTTATTTTTCGTTCACTCTGCAGTCTTGGTGTGGCCTCGTTTTTGGGGGGAAACGAGGTCTGTTCGAATCGAAACTCCCCCCGCCCGCCATTCAGCCGGCTGGTATGCTTTCGAGACTCCCCCCCCCCGCCATTCACCCCGCTGGAATGCGACAAGCTGTTGACGTCCTCGTTGTAGCGCTTCCCCCATCGCCGTCGTCGATGCTGCTCTTGCCGTGTGCACGTGGTCGCCGTCATTGTCGGCATCAAACAAAGAGAGAGAGAGAGAGAGAGAGAGAGAGAGAGAGAGAGAGAGAGAGAGAGAGAGAGAGAGAGAGAGAGAGAG
>BFEA01000208.1:407599-422964 GCA_003427395.1 Chara braunii | reverse complement strand
CTCTCTCTCTCTCTGGCATTGGCACTCTCCTCGTAGAGCTGGCACTCTTACCTCAGCAGCGCTGCAGCAAACGGTTCGTGTTGCCTTCTTCTGTGCAGTTCTTTCTTCTCTTTCTCTCATTTTGAAAGGAGTTCACACTGGAGTCAGTGTCCCGAGTCCCAGTCCCAGGGTCCCAGTGGTCCCAGTCCCACAAAAATAACGGTTTGGCAGGCCCAGTGGTCAAAGTGCCGGTTTATAAGACCCGTATGTCAATAGATCATAGGTAGGTAGGGTCCGAGAGGGTCCGGTAGGTCAAGCGTTGTAGGGTCGTTAGAAGTCAGGCCCGGTACCCAACAAAGAAAAGCCCGAAGTCCCAAAGTCCAAATTTGCGGCAGCATCCTGGGAAAGCCCGGTAAGTTCTGGAACTGGCAAAGTACAGCCGACAGGCTGCGGTGACGAGTACCGGTCTGACGCTGACAAGAATCTCAATGCAGCTGCTATTTATATAGCTACAGTGCAGCGAGGATGTCACTTGTCAATTTGTATGTTGCAGAAGGCGCTTGTGGGACCAAGTGGGTTGGACAGTCGGGAAGTTGATGAGGAAGACAGGCGATCGGGCACCATAACCTGTTGTGTCTTCTGATCACCATGGACGACCATCCCATGTTCGCCTTTCTCACCTTGACCATAGTCTGGAAGCCCCTATTGAAGATGATATTTCCTTTAGGTTTTGCACGAACATGCTGTGTGAATGTCATGGAGTTAAAAGGGGGCGGAAACAGGTTCAATAGCCGGGGACCCAGGGTACGAGGCCGAGAAGAAGAAAAGGGAGGAGGAAAGGAAAACGGAAAAAGAAGAAAAAGATAAGATTTGATTAGGAATTTGGGATGGATGGATGGATAGATAAGATCCCTCCATCCTTTCTATCCATCTCGTCACCACGATGGAGAGAAGCGGGGACGTCCTGACAGTATTCTTACCCTTTGCGCAGTAAGGCTGATTACTCACGCTAGTTCAGGCAGCCCACGGGCCGAGCGACTAGGTTGTAGAGGCTGTACGAGGAAGGTATAGGCGAACTTCGTTAAAGCCCCCAGTGGCACAGGTGGTAATTTGGGTATAAGGGATGCTGGACCCGGTTTCCAGTAGGTGAAGCTCCCCACCAATGGAACGGAGCCATCCAGATGAAATCCTTGAGCCTGCTGGTGCTCTTACCACCGCAGGCCCTAGGATTTCACAGGGTTTCGGCTTAAAAAAAAAAAAGAGAGAGAGAGAGAGAGAGTTGGAGGAGAAGGAAAGGAAATCCGAGGCTGAGATAAAGGAGGTGGAGTCTGATGAAGAAGAGGGAGAAGAAAATAAAGGAGGAGGAAAACAGAAGGAAAAAGAGAAGATGGGGCGAGTGGGAAGGGGGCTGGAAAAGAGGGAAAGGGCAAAGACAAAGCGAGTCCAGCCGGCCGCCAGCAGTTGGGATATGCACCCCCGAAGACTTGCAGAAGTTTAAGGAGGCAATTGGGTTGCCCCCGGGCGCCCAGCTGTCCCAAGACATAGAGGCAGAGGGTCGGGTAGCTCAAGCTGCCATAGCCACCACTGAGGAAGAAAATAAGCGAATTGAGGAAGAAGAGCAGCAATTTGAGCAGGTGCAGCAGGCTATGGAAAAGAGGAAAGGCAAGGCAGAAGCAGAAGCTGCTACAGGACGGGGCAGCCTTAATTGAAGAATTGAAAGAATAGACTAAAAAGGAAACTGACCCCAAAAGAACAGACTAAAAAGGAAACTGACCCCAAATTTGCTCTCCTCTCTAAGCTTGCCATCCACTCCACTAATGAGTCCGCTGCCCAGAGACTGATGTTAGAGCAAGTAATTGGACGGCAAGACGAAGTGGCCGACAAATGGGGTGGTATGCTCGACCAGACATACTGTTTAGTGCACAGCACGTGCCAAGAGTATGCTGGCCAGATCGTCGAGTTCTATAAATGGGAGACAGTTAAGAGCATGGCGAGGAAGCACCCTGATGGAGGATATGGCTGAGACAGTGATATGATGGGGATAGAGATCGGAAAGGAGGAAGGGAGGGAGGAGAAGGTGAGAGAGAGCGCATGGACAAAGTAAAAGTTAAAGTGCCTTTCACTTACAATGGGAAGAAGAAAGAAAATATCAGGTAGTGGGAGGTGGCGGTAAGGACTTACCTTTGGGCACAAAAGATCCCGTACAGGGGACAAGTGTTGATGGCAGTTTTGTGTCTAGGGGAAGATGCGTTGAACTGGGCCATGTTCGAGGCAAAGGCTGCCAAATGCGGTAGGGACATGGTACAGTACTCTAACATCACCGATATAGACGTATTCTTGCAAGGACTGTTTGACCGATTAAAGAACAAGAAACGGGCTAGACGGACTGAATGGCACATTCTGAATACGGGACAGCAGTTGTGAAAGAGAGTGGTGGTGGTGAAGGCCACGCTGGATGAGCTGCTCCAGTTCAAAGACCATGGAGCGCCCCCTTCTCAGATCCTAAATCACTTTGCACTAGCCCTGCCCAAGCCTCTCAACCCTGCAGTAAGTYGTAGGAACCGGGTACTTACGAAGTCTTTAGTAAATATGCAATAGAGCAGGCCGTTTTCTTGCGGCAGGCCACRCTGGATGAGCTGCTCCAGTTCAAAGACCATGGAGCGCCCCCTTCTCAGATCCTAAATCACTTTGCACTAGCCCTGCCCAAGCCTCTCAACCCTGCAGTAAGTTGTAGGAACCCGGTACTTACGAAGTCTTTAGTAAATATGCAATAGAGCAGGCCGATTTCTTGCGGCAAGCGGATTTCCACTTACAAAGATCTGGAGAAGGGGAAAAAGTGGAAGGGGTTAGTGATGTTTGAGGGCGGAGTAAATGAACTCCTTTATGAACAGATAGATTATAGGTTGGAGGAGGAGGATGGTCAAATAGTCCAGGGAGGGGGTTATGCGGCTGTAGCTGCCGCGGGGGAGGGCATGGAGGAGGCTGTCGTCGTGAAGGCCGTGGCGAGGGAAGAGGTTGACGAGGCCCTGTAAAGACTTTCATGCAGGAGGTAGGGGCTATGGTTCTCCACAAGGAGGCAATGGCAGATCCTTTTCCCAAGGTGGTCAAGGTGGGAACTACGCTCTCACCAACAATGGAAATGGGGGATATCGTCGCCGTAGGAGGTACCCGCCTAATCGAGGGAGGGAAGAAGGAGAGCCTTGGAAGGCCATGAAGATGTTGAGGCCCAATGGAGGAAGAGAAAAGAAGAGGGTATGCGCTTTAAGTGCGGGGATCCAGGGCATATTATGCCCTGCTTTCCGGGGCTACGAAAGCCGGTAAAAGGGAATGGCCGGCACTGGGGCTGTGAGCTTTGGTAGATAAGAAAAAGTGTGCGCTGAGTTGGCACCCTCCTGCCGACAATCCCATATGGCAGAAGCTGATGTAGGACTGCACCTAGATAGCTGTCCGGAGATTGCTTGTGTCAGGGTCTCGCTAGCTGGCTCCCTTGCAGGCATCGTTGACGAACTGATCACTCGTCCCCAAGCCTGGGTTGAAATGAAGAAGGTTAGTAAAAGGCAACTAATATTAGTAAATATAGAAGTGAAAAGGATGCGAGTAGGAGCGTTAATAGACAGCGGATTGACTAGGAGCTACGCGAGTAGAAAGGGATTGAAAAGTTATATCTTGGAATGAATATCCAGAAGTTGGAAGAACCAATAGTGTCTACGTTAGCCGACAGCAAGGAGATGAAGGCGGAGGAATTTCTTGAGGGGGTTAAGGCATACTTCCGGTTGGAGGAGGGGAAGGGAGTGGAGAAGGTGTTGCAATCCCTGAACCTTCTAGTGGAGGATAGCCTACCCTTTGACTTGCTGTTAGGGACAGACTGGGGAGAAGCGGCAAAAGTCGATGTCAACCTGTGCAAGCTGCCCAACAATGAAGGTAGTAAGAAGAAAGTGAGACTTGTCCATGAGTTCGGAGTGCAGTCTGTCCTATCATTTAATTGTACGAGTTCACCCACGTTTGCCCGACACGTAGTGAAAGGGAAGGTTGTTTGTGGCATACATCGGGCTGGTGAGTGAAGGCAAGGTAGACGAGGAAGAGGTATTGCCCCTGATTAAGTCGGCTTTGGAGCAATTCGCAAAAGTGGGAGAAGCCCCTAATGGAGTTGTAGAAAGGGAGATCAAGCACTGGATTGAGAGAGCGTGGGAGTAAGACATCAAAGGCACCAATTTATAGGATGTCTCTCCACGAGCTGGAAGAACCAAAGAAGAAGCTAGATGAGTTCACAGAGAAGGGGTGGATCAAACCTAGCTTGTCCCCATACGGTGCACCATTGTTGTTTATCCCCAAGAAAGAAGGCGAGTTGCATATTTGCATTGAGTATCGGGGACTGAATGCAATTATTGTGAAGAACGTTGAACCGCTACCGTGAATAGATTATCTATTGGATAGGTTGCAGGGTTGTAAGTACTTCTCTAAGATAGACTGAAATCGGGGTACCATCAGATTAAGGTACAGCCCAAAGATCAGCATAAGACAACATACCGGACTAGGTACGGGCCCTACGAGTTTGTAGCGATGTCGTTAGGATTGACAAACGCCCCTGCAATGTTTCGAAGATGCATAAAAAACCTATTTAAAGAGTGGTTAGACCGATTTGTGGCAGTATATCTAGACGATATTAAGTTGATTCTGAAGAAGTGTGAGTAGGCAAAGTGCCAAGTACTCTACTTAGGACATGTGGTAGACGGAGATGGAGGTAAACCGGAGGACGCGAAGAAAGCAGCGATTCGGGACTGACCTACAATGCAAATGCGTACTGAACTACGATCGTTCCCAGGCCTTGCTAACTACTATCGGAAGTTTGTGAGAAACTTTACCACGATCGCCGCCCCGTTATGCAAATTGTTGAAGATGCAGTCTGGTTGTGGGACAAAAACTGCACCTTTGTGTTTGAAAGGTTGAAGTCGTTAATTCAGTACCCTGTCCTAAAAATGGTCGACTCGTCGTTGCGTTTCATGGTGACTACCGATGCAAGCCAATATGGCATAGGCGCAGTACTGCAGCAAAATGATGGGAACGGCTATAGGCCCGTAGAATTTATGTCTAGGCGACTACCTAGCGAGAAAGCAGCCACATCAACTTATGAGAGGGAGTTGTTCACGTTGAAGGAGGCACTAAGTCATTGGCAACGCTATGTTCTAGGACAACACTTCAAAGTCTACACAGATCGTGAGACACTGCGCTGGTTGAAGACGCAGACTAGAATATCAACTAAATTGGCTAGGTGGGTTACTGAGATAGACAAACTAGACTTCCAGCTAAAACCGAGGAAGGGGAAGTATAACACCATCGCTGATTCTTTCTGTAGATGGGCAGATTTATTCGGTGCCATAATCACATACCTCAATGCAGGCAAGGAGTTGCAGCAAAAGATTGAAGTTATACCTCAATGCAGGCAAGGAGTTGCAGCAAAAGATTGAAGTTATGTATCCCGTTGATCCCTACCTACAAGAGAGATAATAACAAAGGTTGTGGATGCTCCTCATATAGGATGATTGACGATTTAGTTTTCCTGAAATCGGATAAAGAAGACAAATTATGTATCCTAAATAACTAAGAAGTTCGCAGTGCAATCCTAGGAGAGTGTCACGACACAGAGGGTCATATCAAATGGAGAAAGACCTACGCTAATCAACTGTGATCGTATGTATGGACCGAAGCTCCCGCTAGGACTGTTGAGACCCTTGCCCATACCATTACGATCCGATGATTCAGTATCAATCGACTCCAGGACATGAAAGTCAAGATTCATAATGGTAAGAGTGAAGTAATGGTGACAGACTGATAGTTGATAGGTTTAGTAAGTTTGCTGCTTTTGTTCCATTGCCCCCCGAAGATAGGACAAAATTAGTCATTCGAAAGTTTTTTCAACCATTGGGTGAAGGACAACAGCCATCCGCTTACAGTAGTCAGTGATAGGGATGTTAGATTTGCTGCAGTGGCAGCAGTTAATGAAGGTCTTTGGGTCCAAACTGACTATGGCATCTGGTAGATACCCTCAGACGAACGGACAGACTCTGTATGTATATTAGACTAGACTAGATTCATTGGGACGAGCACTTACCCAAGGTAGCCAGCCCATACAACAACTGTGCAATTAGCAACAACACGTACCCCAAATATATTGCACAAGGGTTGGAGACGGAGATCAATTGGTTGCCAACCCCAATCAGATTCAGATATGACAGCCTGGACGTAAGGAATTTGCGTTGCAGTATGAGAAGGGCCTGCGAAAAGTAGAAAAAAAAACATCAGGAAGGCTCAGCACCATATGATAGAGCAAGCAAACAAACATCGCAGACCTTCTAAGTCTTCTGTTCGTGATTTTGTCTTAGATTCAGTCCAAAGATTTTCTACCGTAAGAGGGGATCTCTTAGGAACTGCTAGCTTCCTACATAGTATCATGGCAGATCATGGATGTGATAGGAGATCTGGGCGGACCATCGTACATAGTTGACATCCCACCACGTCTGCATACCTATCCTGTTTTTAATGCTTCTAAGTTACTACCTTGTGTCCACAGCAATGTGTTTCCCTCCTGCAGATTGATACATGCCCAGTCGGGCAATGTATGTACAGCCAAGGATCCGCAATGTGATAAAAAGGACTGAATGGACAATGCAATGTTAGTGAAACATCAACAAGCAATGTACACCCTGATACATACGAAATGGCACAAATAGCGCAGTGGAAGACTTGGATATAAGTCCTGACCTGACCGGAACTGACACGACATCCCATCATACATCACACATGTGAGAGAAGGAGGAGTGGCCGCACGCAAATAAGAAAGGTCCCTCCTTGTACACGCACATGGGGAGATGCCACAGATGTGAGATGGGGGGGAGAGGTGAGACGAAGATGGAGGCGAGGGAGAAGACCAAGATCGCAATGGCGATGTCCAAAAATAGTCCCTTGCCGATGTCCAATCAATGTCTGTCTCAGAAATGCTGAACCAGATCCTGGGCGCAATCCCCACTGTAACCCCTGCCTGTATCCTCTGCCTGTAACCTTTCTCACTCTCGTGTCTGAAGAAGAAGAAGAAGAGAAAAAGAAGAAGAAGAGGAGGAGGAGACGGAGGAAGGAGGAAAAGAGGAGGAGAGATGGAGGGCGAGAAGGGAGAAGAAGATGTCACCCTCCTCGCTGCCTCGCCTGCAGGTAACGGCCGCTGTACTAACTGCCGTGGTTGTCCTGTGCAGGTACTGCGTGGAGACCCCAGCTATGGTGCCAGGTAAGCTCGCCACTACAGGTATGGCCTCCGCCCCTCACTCCCACATATGCCTCTCCGTTCAGCCTTGCTGCGTAGCGCTCAAAATAGTGCAGCCTCCTTCCAGCAGCACGTCGCTCAAGAAGTGAGCTACTCAACTCCCCATTGCCCAGTCGCTGCCCAGCTATATGTAGTGCTGGGCAGGCTGGGCCTACCTGGTGCTGGCCTTGGAAACGGCCCAGCCGGTCCCTACCGGACGTCCAGACCATGCTGCTGATGCAGCAAGGCGCGGAAATTTGCCTGGCCTCTTTAGGCCCTGCCTCCGGTGTACCCAGTCCCAAGGTCGTGCCTTGGGGACTGCAAGTCCGAAACGACACCTGCACAGACAACGAAGGGGCAGCAGGTAAGAAAATAAATAAATAAATAAATAAATAATGCCTCCTATATTCGCCATATGTGGCCTGGGGGCCGCTGTGGGCCTCCAGGGCGCATGTCTGATGGGTATACAGCCTGGGGGCCCCTCAGCAACCGCCGGGCCCCTTAAATGGGGCCCGTATGCAGGCGCAGCATGTAACAAGATCGATGATACCTCCTGGTATGGATGGATGGCATGATGTAAACCACATCATAGAGGAGGATACGTCTGATAGGAGGGAAGACCGCAAGAACAGTACAAGGTCCTGTTCCAGTACAAGGAACCAGAAGATGACAGCTGGTATACAAAGAATGAACTGAAGGAGACCGCCCCTAACATTGTCTTGCTACGAGAGAGCTAGGAGGGGAGTCATATGGCAGATAGGTGAAAAAGTCAGAGTTTTGCTCGGAGGACCTCGAAATTAGGCCGGCGGCCCGGCGGCGGGAGCGAAAGGATCTCACCCTGGAGTCAGTGTCCCGAGTCCCAATCCTAGCGTCCTACTGCTCCTAGTCCCACGGAAATAACGGTCTGGCAAGCCCAGTGGCCAAAGCGCAGGTTTAGAAGACCCGTATGCCGATAGATCATAGGTCCGTAGGGTCCGACAGGGTCCAGTAGGTCAAGCGTTGTAGGGTTGTTAGAAGTCAGGACAGGTACCCGACAAAGAAAGCCCAAAGTTCCAAGGTCCAAATTCGCAACAGCACCCTGCGAAAGTCCGGCATGTTCCGGAACTGGCAAAGTGCAGCCGACAGGCCGCACTGACCTTCATCGGTTTGAAGCCAACAAGAATTTCAATTCAGCTACTATTTATAGAGCTACAGTGCAGTGAGGACTTCACTTGTCAATTCATATGTTATGGAAACTCTGCTGCAGTGCTTGTGCAACCAAGCGGGTTGGACAGTCAGAAAGTTTATGAGGCAGACGGGCGATCAGGCGTCATAGTTAGGGTAATCACAAAGGAAGACGACCACTATAGCTCAGAGGAAACGGCGACAGGGAGTGAAGGAGAGAGTAGTGAGTGCATTCAGAGCGCGAGTGTGAGTGATCCAAGAGTTGAGAGTGAGCGACCGGAGGAGAGAGAGAGAGAGAGAGAGAGAGAGAGAGAGAGAGAGAGAGAGAGAGAGAGAGAGAGAGAGTACCTGATTGGTGCTTTCAGGTTGCGGCCATAGCCGCACGTAATTGGAAATCAATACTTGTATAATTCGCAATTGTTCTGAAATATATCATCTCGGTTGGGCTAATTTGCCATCTCGTTGTTTTGTGTGAACGTTCAGTGTCAGTTTGGTGTGCTGCATGACGTAATTCGGGATTGAAATTGAGCTCGTTCATTGCAATTTGGGTTTGTTTTTTTTTTTGTTTTTTTTTTTTTTTTTTTTTTTTTTTTTTGGTTTTCTTTTTTGTTTTTTTTTCCCATCAAATTTTTTTTTTTTTTTTTTTTTTTTTTTTTTTTTTTTTTTTTTTTTTTTTTTAATTCAGCTGTCTTCTCCCCATGTATGGACGACAGTTGTACTTTTACTACGCTATTTTCTTGTCTCAATTCATCCTCACACTAGCTACCCATCTAACCAGAAACAGTATTCGGCAGCCCTCTAGATCCGTGCATCAAACCAGAGACAGTATCAGGCAGCCCTCTAGATCTATGGGTCATGGACATCACTTTCTAAAGGTTATGGGAACTTAACAACTTATGACTCGTATGAGTTAATCCCTACTCTACCCCAGCCTATCTATCATACATGTCTGCTCTACTCAGTGCAGGGAGTAGTACCCAAGTTCCTAACCCCTACAACGAGATTGAAGGAGTGCATATACCCTTACCCTCTGACCAGGGCGGGGAAGCCAACTATCTCCACTGGTGAACCCGAAGTGTGGCACAGGGGGGCGTGGGGAACCAAACCCACGACCTCCTGAATGCCACTTACGTGCTCTACCAGCTGTTCTTTTTCGTTCTTTGCCTTTTGCTTCTTGTTTTCCCTTTACTCCAGCCTCCAGGTGCAACGCTCACCATATTGGTGTAGTTGAGCACGAGGAGCCTGCTCTCCAATGTGCCATAACACCACGCTTGCACGCTGTAATAAAGAGATAGTAAAGGGAGAAGGGTAAGGAGAAACAGAGAGACGAAAGACGGAGTAAAGGAAAAACAAAGGGGAAGTGCAGAAAGCGAGAAGGGTAAGGAGAAACAGAGAGACGAAAGACGGAGTAAAGGAAAACAAAGCGAATGTGAGGAGGGCTGAGTAGAGACGACAGCATAAGGAAGGCTAAATGAGCGGCGATAGACTTATCAAACCATCTGGTAGCTAGTTCCCTCTGGAGTTTCCGTACGGATAGCTGGAGCTGTTGACCATAGGAAAGCACAAGTATAGACAGGGATTCTGTAAGTTCTCAGAGAGAGAGAGAGGGGCATGCATGGTAAGGATGCTGAGCGTTCTCTGTAACGATAGCCCTCCGTGCCTTGTCCTTTTCTCCCTTTCTCCCTACGGTTCACCAGAAAGCACTTTCCCTAGCCCCCTGCTATGGTTTTCTCCGGTGAGGTTGAGCAGCAGTGGTCTAAGCCATCACTACAGGCAGTGGGGTGGCTGGAGTGTATTTTCTGGCTGTGGCAGATGCTCCTATGTTTGGTGGGGGGGTGATGGGGTGTGAACCTGCAGTCTGTAGAGTATTCCGTCTGGTGTGAGTGGGTGATAATTTGCTTTGATTTTGGTGGCAGGTACCCTCGAGAGCAATGGTTAGGGGACTCTGCAGACTGTGGAGGGTTTCTCCTGATGAGTTGACAAAACTTTGACGAAAAAGTCTATCATAGCCCACCATCTCTTGTCCTTTTCTCACTTTTTTCGTGTGGTTCACCAGGCAGATCTCTGTGACATTATGTAGTCATTGATAGCTGCCCAGTGAACCGTAGGCCGAAAGCGAGAAAAGGACAGGAGGCTGTAAATGGACTGTTTCGTTGAAGTTTCATCGACTTCCGTCTCATATATGTCTGGAACTGGTGATTGCCTGAATTCTCGCTAGGCGCATGGCACGATGATGGATGCACAGCACAAGCTGAAGCAAGTCAAGAGTGGAGAGGTGTGTACGATGCGGTTTCTTTTTATTTCTATTTTTTTTCAGGGCTTGTACAAATGAAGCAGAGATGGTGGCAGTGCATCGGAGAGAGGAGACAAGAGAAATGGGAAGGTTCCAATCAGGAAAGCAAACAAAGTACAGGAGGCAGGAGGAGAAAGAACAGGAGTGGTGCTGAGTGATGGAGGGGTAACACAAGCACTAAAGGAGGGAGGCAGACTTAGCACGAGGCCCCGCCGGTGTTATGTTCATGCTAAGAAGGCATGAACCTGTTGGGTTTAGGGTTTAGGGTTTAGGGTTTTCCAAGCATGAACAAAGCACCACTAGGGCCACCCCTTAGTCGTCCTCGCAGTGTCAAGTGAAGGTGGACCCAAATTGTGGTGTTTTGCATGTACTTTAATTGAGTTTCCATGATAGTGCATCTTTGCTTGTGTAATTAATTGGTCGGCTGGCGCAATGGAGCTCATGCCACTTTGTTCTGCTTTGAAAGTCGCCATAGTCTTCTTCGTCATCCTTGGCTCCTTCGGCTTCTCTGCTGGTTCTGCTTCTGCTTCTCCTCCTTTTCCTCCTCCTCCTCACTCTTCTTCTTCTTCCTCTTCTTCCTGTTTGTTAAAGTACTAGAGCTGGAGAGAAGCAGTGGGAAGGGGTGGTTCAAAAACCCATGGGAGAGATTGTGAAACCCTTAAGACTATGGTCACCATCATCACCATCACTAAATATGTTCCCTTTACTAAAGGAAAGGGTTCTCTATATGAATCTCTATTCATTCATTCTCACCATTTTCTTCTTCTTCAATCATCATGATCAGCAATTAACATCAATCATGATCATCTTGTCAACAATCAACCTCCAGCATGAGTATCTTCATCATCACTCAAGCCCATTCCCCCTCTCTCCTTCTTTTCCCTCCAACCCAGGCCCTAAACCCTAAAGCCTAAACCCAAAAGTGTATGGTAGACTATCGTCTTCCCCCGAACACAACGCACCCTCATTTTGACTGTATCTTGCGAAACATCCCTTGTATATGTTCATTTTCAGGGTGTGTTATGTTTGGGGGAAGACGGTAGCAACATTGGCTGCCAGAGACCTCTACAATGGGGTCTCGCTCTCGGAATTCCGAAAATCTCCCCTGCCTGGCCTGTACCTGTATACATTCAGTAAATGGCTTGTGGATGTCGTCCTGTGTGAATTTGCACCCAAGAGTATAGGCTCGGGCTAGGGTCGGCGATAGAGCTTCACAGGAAGTGGTGTTCGGAGGGAAAAAATACAAGAGAGGACACAAGCCCATTAGATGATCAAGATGATAAAAAACTAACAATACTAAAATTTCAAAAAACATTGGAACAATACACAGAGAGAGAAGATTAGCATGGCCCCTGCGCAAGGATGACACGCATAAATCGAGAAATGGTCCAAATTAAACCACTAGTACCTCCGCCAGTGTTGGGAAATTACAAGCTTTTGCCAGGTCCCGAAGAAATCGGGGGTGGGACACAGGGTCGGCAATGTCCCATAAATCTCAGTTTTATAGTGCCCGCTAGTGAAAGGAAAAGGTAAAAAAGAAAATGCTTTCTCTACTGCAATGATGTCGGGCAGGGTAGTCTAGGAGGCCGTGCTCACAGTCTTCCTCCACAGAATGCACCTTACAGGTAAGGTGGTCACATTCTGAATGTTACTAATTTATTTCTTTGTGTTTCTTACGAGTCCCCTGCCAACAAGGCAGGGCGGAATCCGTGATGTGCTCAAGCTGTCCGTGATCTGCTCAAGCTGTGTTTCGTCAAAGGATTGCAATAATCAGCAAACTGGCACTTAGGGGAATGAATCCAGCCATTTTCACGGCCGGATCCGTGTGCCCGTTTTTTTTCCCTTCTATTCTCTTTTTTGAATCTCACCACCTGGCCACGGGGCTGAGATGCCCTCACTGAGGGCACACTCACACTAACACTTCCAAGAATGTATACAACTGCAATCACGGCCAAAGCTTAGTTTCCTTTTTTTTTTTTTTKTTCTTTTCCCAGTTTCACGGCGGCAACTTTTTTTTTTTTTTTTTTTTTTTTTTTCTTTCAGTGAGAGTACCAGAAAGAAAATGGAGTGGTACCCAGGCTTGGCAAACTCGGAGCGCAGTGAAATTCAGGGTCGCCAAAAACAGGCTCGGAGATACTAGTGGTTTAAAATAAAAAAAAATAAAAAATAAAAAGTTTAACAACCCATAAGGTATCAAACACACAAATACACTCCATGCTATATGCATTGACCAACTGCTATTTTGCTGAACCCCATTAGGCCCAAGAACACATAACTGGGCCTAAATCCAATAAGGAAAGGTTAAGGAGATTTGGGTCTAAGGTTGGGAGATTAGGGTTAAGCGTCGACTGGAGAGGTTAGGTTTGGAGGTCTGGGGTTCTGGGTTTGGGGTAGTAATTTTGGATTAAAGGCTTAGGGTTTAGGGTTTAGGGTTTGGGGTTAAGGGTTGGGTTTAGAGGTTCGGGCTTACGGGCTTACAGTTGTAAATTGGGGTCAATGGTTTCAGGTTAGGAGATTAGGGTTCAGGGTAGGAGATTAGAGTTAAAGGTTGGTTTTGGTTGTTCGCACTCAAACGGTTGGTGGAGGTTAAGGTTTGGTATGAAGGGATTTAGTCCAGGAACTTATGGATTAATGTTAAGAGTTTAGGGTTTAGCCTGTTGAGTATAGGGTTAAAGCACCAGTACACCACACAGGCCCGCAGGTGTCAGCATGAAACCCGCACCACTTCGGAGGCCGCCGATTTTTGTTTTCAATGGTGCAGAGGGGCGCACAGCGCCTCCGAGTTTTGCTTGTGGCGACAAAAAGTTTATGCAAGACTAGGGCCGTGTACTAGCAGTTTAAGGGTCTGGTCTGGGTTTGGGGTTAAGGGTTTTGTGGTTACCGTCTTCCCCCGAAAAGAATATACGGTCCTTATAGCTGTATTTGAGACAACCTTCAGTCTAGATACAGTGATTATGACCGTACATTCTAATCGTGGGAAGATGGTAGTGTTTGGGGTTGAGGATCTCATTAGGGGGGATTATGTGCATGTAGTAAGGGTTTGGGGTTTAGGGTCAAGAGTGTCAAACCACTAGTACCTCTGGGCCTTTTTTTCCTGACCATGATTTCCCCTGCTTGCCAAAAGAAATGTGAACCGGCGTGAGCGCGTTTTCTCTTTCTTTCTGGCTGGTGCCGCCAGCCATTTGGGTCCCGTAGCACGATTCATCTGAAAATTGCAGCTGTAAAGAGGATGTTTGAAACCCTTGCCTGTGAAAGGTACTGGTGGTTTAGTGCCTTAGGGTCTTAGGTATAGGGTCAAGGGTTTGTGTTTAACACTTTGGGGTTAAGGGCTTCAAGTCGCGAATTAGGGTTAAGCTTCTGGGGTATCCATGCATGCATCCCTTGTCTCCCTGAGGGCTTAGACTATGGGTCTGAGCTTAGGAGTCGGTGGTCTGGCTATAGGATTAGGGATTGGGGGTATACAGTAAAGGGCCTCATAACAGATATATGGCTCTATTTCTCCTACGAGTGTATATTGTCCAATGGAATCAACACTGCTCGTTCTCAGTCTGTTTTTCATTGCTACGTAAAAAATGAAAATATAAATGTAGTAGATATGTGACAATATATAGTCGCAGAAAACTACCCAATGAACCGTCAGCAGAAAGGGAGAAAAGGACAAGAAACGAGTGGCTGTGACAGACTGTTTCATCAGACTTTCACCAACTCATCAGGAAGCTGAACCTTCCTATATGAATACATATATACATATATCATACATGTTATTATCCTGGCCAATTTCAATACACATTCATCAGAAAGTACAATGTCGTCCAATTGCAAAAGGAAATGAATGAACTTGAGAGAAGAGAGTGGGAATGAAGAAGAAGAAGAAGAAAGAAAGAAGAAGAAGATAATGTACACCAGCATAGACCAATGATAATGCTCTTCTTCTTCGCCAACCAGTCTCCTCCTCCTTATCTCCTCCCCTCTTACTCAATAAAAAAATAATAATAATAATGTTGAATGGCTGAACCAGAATCAATGTCTGAATCCCTCTTCTACTGCAGGTGTCACAAAAGGTCCACCATAGCCATGGCACCCTCCTCCTTCCTCTTCTCCAAGGCCTAGGCTATGGCGGACTGCTAGGGCCTTGCCCTGATGTGCAGAAGACAACTCAAGAAGCTATGGCTGCTCTAGCTCAGGCCGCCATGCCTGACTCTGCCTCGAAGCTTCTTGGTGTAGCTCTACCTCCGCTGGGGTCTCCTTGCTGCAGCACCCACCAAGGTGATCAAGATGGGAACCACCATAGCCAGGTAAGTACCTCTGGCGCTCCCCTTCCCAGTCCTGGTCTTCTTCCTCCTCCTGTCCTTGCTCCTTCCCCAGCAGCGCTCCAACCAGTGTGTTGCCAAACTTGCACACCGACAATGAGGAGGAGCACCTTGCCACTCCTGGAGATATAGCGGCCTGCTTGCCTCTTGGCGAGTGACTCCCTAGGGCGCACGGCCTCCAAGCAACCGGTACCTCCTCCCTTTCGGAGGGAAACATCATTGCAGACTCTGATATTGCCCATACAGGCCCTAGACTCAGACTGGTTGGACTGGTCCCCGCCTACACCTAGCCTACAACTACTGGGCCTCTAAAAATGCCAACTTTTGT
>BFEA01000208.1:372954-385489 GCA_003427395.1 Chara braunii | reverse complement strand
GGGGGGGGGGGGGGATCCGTTGCTTTGTCGTTGCCCCAGCCTTCTCTTGAGAGTCAGAGGTAGAGTCACCTTTCTTCTCCAAACTCTCTTCCTTGTCTTTCCCTTTTCCCACCGTTTTTCCCCTCTCCCCCTCAGGTTCCTTCCCCTTCGATACTGCTTTCTTGTACATTTCGCCCCGCGGACAATCCTTGTCCGAGTCCATGTGAAAAAATATTTTGCACTGACTACACCAAGGTGTATCTGCGCAGACGACTTCGATTTCCACGTAGCCATAATCCCCCATATCGACAACTAGCAATTTCTTGTAATTTAATCTGGCCGATGGGGTTAAATCAAACCGAATGGTCCAGAGGTCTGGTGAAATAAGATCGGAGAACGCCGGCGTAACGCTCAAAACGGTCCCGAAAGCCTTTTTCACTGCCCCCCTAATATGTGGAAGTACCGAGACCGGTACTTGAAGCAATCTGATAAAAAAAAACGGGTAACTCATAGCTTCATTCCAGTCATACAACTGGTTCTCGGCCATCCACGGCTTAAAGGACAGCGAGTACTTTTTCTTATCTAAATTAATTATGTACTGTCCCTTACGTAACATCCAGGTCGCTATCTCCTAAGAGTTAGCGATATAGGTCACCAGATTGCGACCTTCGTGTTTGAATACCCCCCTCTTTGGTGGGACATTTAGTACCCCAGCTTTAGCCCAACCTTCTTCGTATATTCGTACCAATCTGTTTTTGACCTTAACAGGAACTGTTGAAAGGTCATCCCCGAAGTGGATTGAGACTGCATGCTGCCTTAACCAATTTGCCTGGACTTCAAACACTTCCCTGTTGACCACAACGCGAACGTGGTCTGGCGTTGACTCCACAACGTGGGGGATTAAATTTTCCGGTAGGATTCCTTTTGCATAACAATTATCCAAAATATCCGTTATTCTATGCTTCTCTTCCCCTGAGAGTGGAGGCTGACCAGACCCATTTCCCTCCATCACGACTATCACCCTGTCCCAGTCAGAAATCCACCTAAACCTACCCGGCCAACAAATCACTAAGCTCCCAAATTACGAAAAGCTTTTAGTCCTATCACGGACGATAAATACTAACGCTTGCGTCTCGGGTTAATTACTCATGCCCAACATCCACAACGTGAGGTCTTGTTTGAGCGAGATTACCCCACCACCATTCAACCGGGAGCGAGACGAATCTCCGCCGAAATATCTAGAAGATACTTGTACGATGACGATTAGTAGCAGCATCCCTCCTCTGAAGTAAGACGAAACAACCCAGCCGATGGGTTGGGCTCTCTCCCTTGATGCTCCCGAACCAAGCTCCCAGAGCTTCCTTGCCCATCCCCAAGACCCTCAGTGTCGGGGTAGGTAGCCAGGGGGGCGCCTCCACTTCCTCTCCCCTTCGTGATGTCCAAGGACAACTCCTTCGTACCCCTATGGATCCAGTCCAGAACCCACCCTACATTCATCTGGGGATTCTTGAGATTGACGAACACGAAACCCTTCCCCTTCCCCCTGACGCGGAGGCTTTGTCGGTCCGTGCCTTGCAGCACGGACCGGTTTCTTCCCGTGGCTCCACCACCGCCGCCTCCAGCGCTAACGCACCCCTCTCCCTTCTCTCAATTTCACCTCACACTACCTACCTACTACTACTCCTAATTGTAGGCATACGGGGAACCCCGTAGCAGCCAATGAATGTGCTTCTCTGAAAGAAGAATAAAAATGAAATTTGTCATTGGCTACGGGCAGCAGGCATAGGGGCTCGTCGGACGGTACACGAACTGTCTCTTATACACATCTAGATGTGTATAAGAGACAGACCTACTACTACTCCTAATTGTAGGCATACGGGGAACCCCGTAGCAGCCAATGAATGTGCTTCTCTGAAAGAAGAATAAAAATGAAATTTGTCATTGGCTACGGGCAGCAGGCATAGGGGCTCGTCGGACGGTACACGAAACGAGAAAAAAAACTAACTCATTTCGTGAACTTTTCGCCGCACAGTGAAGAAACGAAAACAGTCAGAAGGAAGTCGCGAATTGTGTCAGATTTGCAATTCGCGAGGCTCCGCATGTGCCCCCTTCCATGCCCGCCTGCAACACGCGAAAAGTCGTAGGTCCTCCCGAGGCCGGTCGAGGAGCTGCGAATCCTCGCGAGTGCAGCAAGTCGGTCCAAGGGCTGCAGCACGTACGTCCAAGGGATGTCGGTCCAAACAAAAATTAGCATTTGCGAAAGTCATGCACCTCAACACTCGTCAGGGCGTATCCACGAGTGATTTCGCATGTGCCATGTGGCGGTGGTGCAACAAACGAAACGAAACGGTGATTTTCAGTCTCGCGAGGCCTCGCGAGCTTCAAGGTCGTTTCGTTTCGTTTTTTGCACCGTCCGGCGAGGCCCATAGTCACATGGGCACTTTCTGGACCGAGCGAGCTCTGGACGTGATTGCACTCCGACACAGCGCCTCGCCACACCACTCTCGCAACTTGAAAAGGACAAAATGTGGCGGGCGCATCTGGCCATTTTTTAGCAGAAGTTCACTCTCACATTGCAACATAGCTCCATTCTATGGGCCTCGCCACACCACTCTCCAAATGTGGAAAAGACAAAAATTTGGCAGGTGCATCTGGCCATGTTCTAGTGGGTAGTTCATTCTCATTTTGCACATTTCGACAGCCTGTGGCGAGGCCCTATTTGTGGGGAGCAGCACTTGCTCGGAACCGGGCCCAGCGTCCCTTTTAACAATATTCAACTTTCGAGAGAATGCGGCCGATAAACCAAATGATGCGTCCTTCGGGACATCTGTTAAAATGGAAGGATACAGAGAAGGGTAAATTAGCAAATGGCCCCTGCGCTTTCCAGGATGACACATAAATCAAGAAATGGTCCAAATTTTTATGAAAACCAAATGATGCCTTTCAAAAAAAGATAGAATGTGGCCATGCCCTCATTCTCATGTCGCACTTCTGGCGAGTCGTGGAGCGAGGCCCATTCAGGAAAGAGCTACCGGTCGTTGTGATATATCGCGCGAATCAACTCGAATGTTGGTTCCTATCTTTTTGTCGTTTTGTTTTCATTCCCTATGCTTCCGGTCGTGTCCACGTGGCTAGGTGTAGGACCCGACTGGGCGATGGCCTTGAGGTATTATCATCGGACTAACCAGCCCACTGTGGGCCTCGCCACACCACTCTCGAAATGTGAAAAAGACAAACATGTGGCCCGTGCATCTGGTCATGTTCTAGCGGGAAGTTCATTCTCATTTTGCACATTTCGAGAGTGGTGTGGGGATGCCCTGTGTTCGCTTGATTCGCAGGACTCGAGCTCACGACTTTGGGCATAGCCGCACCACTCTCGAAATGTGCAAAATGCGAAAGAACTTCCTGCTAGAACAAGGCCAGGTGCGCCCGCCACATTTTTGTCTTTTTCACATTTCGAGAGTGGTGTGGTGGCGAGGCCCATAGAAACGGACGAATCTTTGGTCTATTTTGCGAAGATTCTGGTTTCCTTAGGGCCTCGCCACACCGCTGTCGAAATGTGAAAAAGACAAAACTGTGGCGGGCGCATCTGGCCATGTTCTAGCGAAAAGTTCATTCTCATTTTGCACGTTTCGAGAGTGGTGTGGCGAGGCCGCCTGTCGGAATTTCTTGTTCTTTTTCCTCCTCTTTTTGGTCGGATTCTTACACGTCACCTTTTCGTCTTGCAGATTTGGCCAAGTGTCGATGTGGACACCGGAGAGGCAAATGATATGATGGGTTGGCGTGGTGATACGAGTCGCGAAGAATCACACTTTTTTTCTTTTTTTCTTTTTTTTTTCTAAAGAATCACACTTGAATTCTGTTGGTCTGGTTGCACCTGGATTCGGGCCTTCGAATTGGGGACTAATATTTCGACAGTTCATGGGTGTACCAACTGAACTGGGCCTTCTGGCCCCAGTTTTCTGCTGTTTTCTGCCCCTTTGGTTGCGTCCGGATCCAAACCCTTTTCCTTTTTTTTGGCTTTTCAATCCAAACCCTCGAAGTCGGTTCTGATTTATTTATTTTTTTTCGGCAGTTGGCAGTTCAGATCCACATCAAAGGCACCAACCCGGCTGACCGCAGAGTATACGGCACGGTACCTAGTCACACAGGCGTCACCCTGGGTCCCCCTGAGGTGCTGCCAGGAGCCTTTCTGTTCTCATCAAGAACTGCCTACCCCCAACGGGTACAATTTATTGGGCCATATCCCCAAGGGGTGCCTAACACTAGTAGACGTATCCACCGTAGCCCAGCTGCTGGGTCGCAGACAGCGCGCACATATCTAATCTGAGCCGTCCAACCGTAGATGCTCCAGAGCAGTGCCAGCTGCTGGGTCTACCAACTGACGGCACACTCACACTGTGACCTGAAATTCCAAAAATTTTCAAATTCGGGGAGGGTAGATTTGCGTTTTTTTTTTTTTTTTTTTTAAACAATTCAACTTCATTTCCGATGAGAAACAGACAGAGGCCCGGGAATACACCTCAACAATACAACCCGGTACAACACACATGCTCGGGCCAATTACGGTCTCAATGCAGGACCATTATGGATGGGACACGATCACTGCTGTCAGAAGGTTTGGGAAATTAGTGCTGTGCCGGTCGCACAGCACAAGCGAGGTTTCTCTTGTTTTCATTTCCCTCCTCTGTTTTGGGAACTCACGGCGCCTCAACGGCCACAGATTCAAATGCTTGTAGGCCATACAGCATTGCCGTGGGAACTCACGGCGCCTCCAATAGATGGCCGCACCTAGCCAGAAAATAGCTTGTAGTGGGCCAAGGGACAGGCGGCGGCTACCGGACTTGCGCTAATTTTGGCGCTGGCCATTCTTAGCGCTAATCCGGTTCTTCGGTGGCGCTAACCCTAATTAGCGTCGTGCCTTCTTGTCTATCTACCGTGTTGCTGTTGAACCTTGGGGTTTCATGCGATCGTGTGACAGGTTGCACTCACGCCATCGTGTAGATTGTGTCTCCATCTGCGAGTAGCGGATGGATGAGTGCCCTGCCCCTGGCCGGCTCCCTTGATTTTCCTCTACTATTGAGACAAAACATGCTGGTTTAGGCATTTTTCGCAATTCCTCTATCTGCAGCGGCTGCTGGCCTGGCGACCTTTGGCGCCGGGCTTGGAAGGAACTACAGAAGAGTCAAGGTATATCTTCCAGCTTGCCCCACCTGACCACCGGTGTGTGAATGAGGTATTATTAGGAGTTATTGTTTCAGTTTACTGAGGCTACCTGCGAATTAGCTTATGTTCGTTACTATTGTAATATTTCCAGACTATTCTGCCCGTACCGAATGGAGGACGGTTCCGGGGCAGATGCTTCGGCACCGCCACCCATCGATCCGGCTTTTCGAGGGCAAGTTCACAATATGCTGGAGGCCTGTTTCTTAGAGGGGAAACTGCCGGAGGGACTTCACCATGGAGAGGTAGACCACAGTCCAGTCCACTCCAGATTGAGAGTTGACCCTCAGATTTGTAGGATCCAAGAAGAATGGTTGAGCAAATGGGCAATTCTCCTGGTGTATGAAAATGAGTCAGGGACCCTGTCTGTCCCAGTTGAGAAGCAAATGGTGAGGATCTATGAGGCGGCATGGATCAAAGCAGTCCTGATTCCGGAGAATTACAAGAAGGGCTGCTTCATTCACGAGGGAAAGAATTTGGCAACTTACATTACGGGTTCGAAACAACATGCTGATTGGATGAAAAGCGTTGGGTATGATAAAATTGAATTTGAGAACGTTACCTACCGCGTCGACTTTCACTCCTACCTCCCCCCAAATGAATTGAAACAGTTGAAAGAAACGATGAAATATGATTTTTTTTGGGTTCGCTGTCTCAATGTGCCGGTAATGGCGATTTTCCATCTCCGTTTTCAGATTGAGAAAACAATGGGGAGAATTCTCACGATGCATGATTATCAGCCTGCTAAGTCCGAGCCTTCGATTGCGAATGTTCGTTTTGATTGGAGTCTGCAGCTCGCTTTTCTTTTCACCCCACTCTTACGATCGAGCTGTCGGATGAGGAATCTGTCGAAGTTGATGTGGTTAACGCTTCTACTCCGTACTGCTCACACTGTCGTTGGTGGTTTCATACTGACGATGAATGTCGGAATATGGCCCGTAATGCAGAACGTGCTGATTATCAAAAGGACGAGGGGCAGCTCCAGGATCGTCGTTTTCGTCGCCCCCGAAAACCTGCCCAAGAACGAACACGGGACAGACATGTCTCTTACCACGGGAGTAGAGAATATCCTCCCCCCCCACCGATCTCGTCTTACACTTCGACCTTCACGAATAAGTTATTCGATACTTTCTCTCACTTTGGCCAAGCTTGGCGTCCGACAGGCCAACAGAAACTGCTCGGAGAACCAGATGCCCTGGCGGAAAAATCCGCCCCAATGACTCTGATGGATATGCACAGGTCAAAAGAAGACGATTCGATCCAAATTGACTTCGAAAAGCATGAAGAGCAACCAAGCGTATTGACAAAAAATAACGTCTTGCTGAACGAAGACGACATAGGCATCGGAGTCCCAGATGAAGGGAACCCTCTGGCATTGACTGTGCTAGGAAACCCTGACCTGACTGATGAGCCAAAAGAGGGCAGACGCAAGAAATCCTCGAAGCGGGCTAGAAGAATGGATGCAGACAAAGAGCCTAAGACGCGTTGTAACTCTTCTGATGGGTCAGATGCTGATCACTATCAGGGGGAGCCTGCGTCCTCTTCGAGGGCGTTGGCAGAAACCTTCCCAAAAATGCTGGCCCTGAGTGATGGCTCAGGAGTCGTTACGCTGGAGAAAGGGGAATCCGTATTTAAACACATAGTATCAATTTTTTGCGTTCCATCTAACCAAGGTCCAATGGCCTTGGTCTTCAAGGACCCGGAAGGACGCAAATTCTTTCCAGTTACGGCTTCCACGGATGATCCGTTGGAAGCGTCGGTAGTCGTCCTTGCCAAACAACTTGTCCAGAATAATTTCCGCAGCAGACTAATCCCCGGCTTGAAGCTCACCCGCCACCTGGTCCTCAATGTTACGGGGAGAAAAATGGCTTTATTTTACGCATTCATGGATGCCAGACCACTGAGCAAGGATCAGCTCAAGGAGCTTAATACTTCCTATATTCCATAGTCTAAACTGGCAGATTATGAGAACGTGGAACTTAAGGATATTCATATTACTGATGGCATATATGCCACTACCCTTGCTCGGTGCTTGCAGCAATCGTCGAACAAAAATATTTTATTCTCCTCCCAACTCAATTCGACCCTCAGACTTAACTGGTCTGCTCCCAAGCCAGTCACTTCTGAGAAAGGTTTGAGGCGGAAGAAGTCTGGCACCCATCAAGCTGCCCCAGACCGGATCCAAGACGTAACCGATCGAGTTGGCAGCAGTGCGAAATAAGCTGTTGTTTGCCACTTGGAATATTCGCGGTCTAGGTGACACAAGCAACAGGCACAAGAGAGCCCGTTTGAGGACTTGGATGTATGAAAATGATGTGAAAATTTTACTATTACAGGAAACGAAGTTAAATGAGGCTAAACTGAGAGAAATGAGACAGTGGTGGTCTGGTTTTCAACTTTGGGCCCCTTCAGTTGGGTCCAAGGGAGGAATAACTATTCTGTTTCGCCATGACTTCTTGGTTGAGGTCATTGACTCGGCGATCGATGCTTGGGGTCGATGGTGCTGGGTCAAGATCGAGATTGACTCAGAGCCATGGACCTTTATGTCTTTATATTTACCGGTGGACTACAGAGAACGTCTTCACTTTGTTGCAGAGTTGCCGGAAATCATCCCTGACACAAGGAATCTGGTTTTGGCCGCAGATTG
This sequence comes from Chara braunii, assembly GCA_003427395.1. Classification (NCBI taxonomy): domain Eukaryota; kingdom Viridiplantae; phylum Streptophyta; class Charophyceae; order Charales; family Characeae; genus Chara; species Chara braunii. The sequence continues at coordinate 377,640 of BFEA01000208.1, read as the reverse complement.
GAACACTATCCTTAATCCGGGGCTAGACTCACCTTCTACCTTCCTACTGCGGAGGGATTCTTGCTTGTTGCACGAGTTCATGGAAACTAATGATTTTGTGGATGTCTTTCGGGCGTTGAACCCAGAGGTGTCTGGGTACACCTGGTTTGGTCCGATGCAGGGAGCACTGTCTCCCCGACGTTTGGACTTTGCCCTATTGCGGGGTGTCCCGTGGAATAGTTGTCTCACAGCGAATGAGGGAATTTCCCCCCTGTCGGACCACTCCCCAGTGATCTTTGAGATACAACTGGGAGGTGACCCGGACAGGTGTTCCGGCTATTTCCGTTTTAATATTACACATTTGGAAGACCCCGCCTTACTCGACTGGCTCAACAGGATAATTGGCAATTGGAAGTCAACAAGACAGTTGTACCAAAATCCTCAGGCCTGGTATGATGGTATAACGCAGGCCCTACAGGAAGCCTGTAGCACTTACTCAAGACTGAAGAACGGAAAGATGAGCCAACAGGTCCAACAATGGCGGAGCGAAGTTTCCCGGGCAGAGAATTGCCTAGGGGCTCATCCGATCTCTGACATATATTGGCTTCAGAAGCGGAGTATAGCTTTATCTAACCTGGAAAGTCAGGAAATTAAATCAGAAGAACAGCGCAAGGATATCTCAGAATCAGGGGTATGTCCCACTTTGACAGAATTACTAAAGAGGCTTTCCAATCCCTGATAAGGTTGGCAGCCAAGCCCCTTATGAAGGAGCTGGAACACCCTTTTTCATTAACGGCTCCTGTTGCTGAAACCTCTATTCAAATATGCCAATATGCTAGAGAATATTTCAGCGACATCCTAACCACCCGGCGCCCCTTTGACCTCCCTAACACAGATCTCATAGATTTTTCTGACTTTTGGAAATACTCCGAAAAAACTCTTCCGCTTCACGCAGCACTAGATCTGGACCGCCCTTTAACAGTGGAAGAATTGGAGGAAGCCGCTAAGGCGATGGCCAAGGGCAAACCCCCGGTCCGGACGGGTTACCAATCGAAGTCTTACTGACCCTTTGGGACTTTTCCGGACCTGCACTCACATAACTTTTCAATAATGTGTTGACGGGCGAACCTCTCCCGGCCTCTATGGTTGAAGGGGTCATTTCTTTGCTATATAAGAAGGGTAGTAAGAAAGATATACGGAATTGGCGACCAATCTCTTTATTGAACGCGACATATAAATTGTTGGCTAAGGCTATAACATTAAGACTGACAAAATATTTACCACTTCTTACAGGACAAGAGCAAGGTGCATTTGTGAAAGGCCGCTCTATACACGAGAATATCATTACTACTTTACAGGCCATTGAAATCATTGTAAAAGAAAGAAAATATATTGCGATCATAATGCTCGATATGGAGAAAGCATATGATAAGGTGGGATGGACCTTTGTCTAGACCACCTTAAAACATATGCATTTCGGCCAAAATGTATGCTCTTAGGTTCGAGCGATGTACTCCCGAGCTACAACATCTGTTATGGTTAATGGTCAACGCTCCGACTCCTTTCGCCTTACTCGATCCTTGCGGCAGGGGTGTCCATTGGCCCCTTTGCTTTTTGTAGTCCACCTGCAGGTTCTTTTGGATAATTTCAGGTTCAACCCGCAGATCTCACGTCTCAAGATCGATCGGGGCATTGAGTGGAAGGTGGGAGTCATCGCCGATGATCTCACCTTGTGTGTGGAGAATAGCGTATAGGTCCTATCCGAATCACAGAAGGTTTTCTCGAGCTATTGTGAACTAGCGGAAGCCTCAGTAAATTGGTCAAAAACCTCTTATTTATTACCTCCTCCTCACCACTTGTGTGTTGATTGGGGCATGAAGCGTACCCCAAGTGACTCGGCTGAACGTTTTCTTGGTGTCCAAGTGGCAGTTCAGGATTGTTCGGAGTACCAAGATCAGTTGTTGGAAGAGAAGACTACATCGAGGCTCGCCAAATGGAACCGCCCCTATCTTTCGTCGCTTTTTGGCAGAGCTCTCCTAATAGCCGCAACAGCCTTTTCAACGCTGTGGTACGTCCTGGCAATTCACCTACTCGGTGAGAAGGCGTATTCTAGCATCAAGTCCAAGGCACGGAAGCTGGTATGGAAACCGGCGGCTACGGAAGAACAAGGATATCTGTGCAAAGTGGTTTGGGATACGGTAACCTTCCCTAGAAAGGAAGGGGGTCTGGGTATTTCTGACCCCAGGAGGCAAAACCTGTCCTTATTGGCCAGATGGCCGGTGCGTGCAGCTATGGAAACTGAGAGCAAGTATTGGGTCAAACTGGGAGAGTATATATTGAGCAAGGAATGGGATTTAAGAAACCTATCGGATGTCTGGAGTTGTTTTATGCTGGACTTTTTTGTAAACAGACGTCTGAAATCGGCCTTTTGGAGAGCAGTGTTGTATGCCTGGAAAAAGTTGAAGTCAATAGAACATAAAGAGCCCTCCTCGAAGGCAGAGGTCTTAGGGGAGCTGTTATTCGAGAACCACTATCTGCTAGATGAAGACGGAGTTCCAGTTTCAGCCGCAGACAGACCGGGTAATTTTGGAAGACGTTGGATTGAAAAGGGCATTGTTCGGATCAAGGACATTAGGAGGCCAGACAATTCTGCTTGGCTGTCGGAGGCTGAGCTGAGAAGTCAGCACCCCCATTTGAGAGACGCAGGGACCAAGCTACAACGCCTACAGGATGCGGTCCCACATCACTGGGTGACCCTCCTGGAGGCAGGTTCTCCGCTGGAGCTGAACAAGTGGTACTGTCTACGAAGAACGGATTTGTGTTGCATGATTGGCAGATTGATTGAGGGGGAGGCTCATAAACCCCCAATCTTTCAAATCTGGACTGCTGAAGCTGATTGGACGGAAACTTGGTTTGTACGCTACGAGACAGAAGGTACTCTTACAGAAGGTACTCTCACCCGTATATCGGAGGTAGATGAGTGCAGAGTAGAGCTACGGGTGGACAAGCATGGGGTTGCCCACCCAGTCTTAAGGTATAAAGGAATGCCACTTCTCAGCCTCAGCTTGGATGCTACCAGATGGTTTTGGACTACGTCGATTCAGAACCGAGAAGTACTTCAGACTATGGATTCTTATACCTCCAAGATTGGTACGGGTCTTCTCAGAGAGCGCTCAACCTGCAGTCCTTTCGAGTGGTTGAGCAAACAGAGACGAGAGCAGTCACTGATTGACTACGACAAAGACACACAAATGGAGCATTGGCAGCTCCTGATGACTCTTCCCTCCGAAAAACTCAGTAGTCTACTGTGGCAGCAGTCAATGTTAATCATACCTACGGCTGCCTTTTTGGCTGCTAGAGGAATGGAAGTTTCTACAACCTGTGCTCGCTGTCTGTGGGCATGGGAGACTAACCGACATCTCTGGATAGACTGTCCTTTCTCAAAGCGTATATGGTCTTGGTGGCGGAGACATTGGACAAGATTACCCTGGTCCTCCTTTGTGTGGACAGAGGAGTTTATTTTGTCTGGCATTCCGACCACCGCTTGTAGCGAGGACTCCTCAGTATGCTACTTGGCTCAGACTTGTCGAGCCATTATCATGTCTGTTAACTGGTTCGAAAGAAACCAGCATGTTTTTCGCCAGGAACCTTGTGAGGACGTGCAGCTGAAAGCTGGCATAAGAGCATTGATTCGCCATTGTGTCTGGGCGGACTGGTTCCGCAAAGCCAAAACAGGTAAAGTTCGGAAAGGCACAGCCACATTCTGGAAGACATGTGGAGCCGGACAAAGTTGGGTGAAACCCAGCCCTACTGGCCAACCTGTTCTGGCCGTTTGGCTTACTTCAAAGCCGACGTAGGCTCATACTGTTGTCATGATATATAGCTTTATTGCCGGTTCGGTACAAGAAGTTTTCAAAATGGTAGCAGGCCTGCATTTTAGCAGGGTTTAGTTTGAAACAGTTGGCCAACCCTTTCCTGAGTTCTAAGTTTTAAGTTTAAATTTGAGGATGGATTGTGGATAACATACAGCCTCTGGTCCCTCCCAGGTTGAACCGTGGGGTCCCCGACCTCCTTGGTTTTTTTGTTGCCCGGGAGCCTCTGTTTCTTTGGTATTGGCGACTCGCCACATTTGGTGATCTTTGCAGTGAGGAATTTTTAGTCCTGGGGAGAATTTTCTTTGGTAAGGGACACTGGACCCAGTTTCCAGAAGCCTAAAGCTGGGTAAGGGCCCGAGCACATTGTGTACCGGGTTGATATGTGATTTGTTTTTTCGAGTATATTAGATTGCTTTGGTTTGAAAGACCGCAAAACTAAAAAAAAAAAAAAAAAAAAAAAAAAATTGTAGACGCTCATTTTCAGGGCGCCTCATGTTCCTGGGTAGTGGAGCGTGTTGACTCCCCGCCTACCAGCCCGTGCACTGCAGCACTTACCCATCCCTTCTTTTTTCATTTTTTCTTTTTTTGCAGTGGTCACACACGCACACACACACACACATAAAACACACAAACACACATACACACACACACACACACACACACACACACACACACACACACGCATGCACGCACACACACACAAGCATACAGAAAGGGGAATGACAAAAATGAGTACAACAGCAGAGGAGTGCGGGAACTTCCAAGCCAGGAGGAATGCATCGCGACTTGAATTGTTTTCTTCTTTTTTCTTTCTCTTGTTTCCTTTTTTTTT
>BFEA01000208.1:346309-363002 GCA_003427395.1 Chara braunii | reverse complement strand
AAAGTCTGACGAAACAGTATACAACATACATACTTCATTTTGTGGAGTTTTATATAACAAACATGACAACACACACAGACACACACACACACACACACACACACACACACACACACACACACACACACACACACACACACACACACACACACACACACGCACACACACGCACATACACACACATACACACACACACGCGCATGCATGCATATTTATCTCCCTATAAACCGATGCGCTTGTGATGTCTCACGTTTGCATGCACATGCGCAATCGAATGCAAAGGAAGACAGTTTTCACTGAAGTGCGCACACCCGGGACCACATAAGTGTGCACTTCTATGCGGGGATTGGATTGCAAGTGCGCATTCTTACGCAAGGATTCATGTGCACATGCACATAATTATAGTGTTGACAACGTTTCTTTCAGTGTGATTTTGTACTTTTGCCTGACGATCTTGTGCTAGTATTGCTTTTTGTATAAATTGTCAAACCTTCACAGAGATATATCGTCAGCTATTCATTAAAAAAAAATGAAAAAAAATAACAACAACGTGTTTTGGACTCTGCCATTACATGTGTTGTGAGACATGAAGGTTGCCATGGCCAAAGCAATATCCAAATATGATATGGTTGTTAGGCGATGACTTTTCTTCTTCACACACACATTCCAATCTCTACGTCTATACCTTTCCATATATTGGGGCTAGGAAACAACGGATATACATTCACTGTAACAGTTGTGTAAAATAAAACTGATGCGCTTAATACATTTAGTATAAGTTTTTTCCTCAAAGAGGTGAGTTGCTAATATAAACCATAAAACCGAGAAAGTCGCTGATAGGATGATCAAGGTCCTTCTGAACAAGGAGAGATGTCATGTGTAAGTTCAACTTGGAAGTTCACTCGAAAAACATTCCTCCAAGAGTGAGGCTTGAGTATCTGACAATGAAACTTGTACTTTCAGTAAACGTTAAGAAAAATCAACCATTTCGTATTTCAAACCCCAATTCACATGAAAATTAAGCTTGCCATGCAAAAAATATACAGATTTGTGAAAAAAACCTCTAGTAAATCACAGTAAGAGTGAAGTACCTTTCATTAGGGTATGAGAGACGATTTAGTATTCTTGCGCATAGTGGTTAGGCGTTTGCCAATATACCCCCCTTCTATTGGATCTGATTGTGAAGTTTCAGTCCTACAATCTGATCACAATATCTTATGTTGTCAAGAAATATTTCCATGTGCATAATGAATACAAGAGGGATTATTGGGCAACCATGTTAAAGTGATTGAGCCACGGTAGGTGTGACTATTTACCATGACTCTTGTTGTTAGGGTTGAATACATCGTAAAATATCATCGCAAAAAAAATTGACCACAACCTATTTGTTTCAAAGTAATTATTACAAATGTCCAACCCACCCTGACATACTACATTTTTGTTAAGGGGAAAAAATGTAATAATTCGATTTCCATAAGGAATAACTTCCAAAGTCTGTACTGTAGTGGCAATGTTATTTGTAATGGATCTGTGTTCAACAAAGGCATCATGTTCCTTTTGAATCAGTTGCAGTAGATACCTATGGAGACGAATGATAAATGTTTTAGCCAAAATTTTATATGAAATATTTAGGAGTGAGATAAGATGACAATTTATTATCTTTAACTAATATAATGTTTTATATAACAATAAAATGACCCCATTCATCATACTTTTTACAAGTTTTTGCCCGGTTAGTATTCTATTGTAAATTTTCAACAAGTATGGACTGATATATGACCATACTACCAAATAAAGATCAATAAGGAGGCTATCATCACCGAGGCATTTCCCCTTGCTCGTGCGCTTAGCGGTATGCAATGGCTTCTTAGAGGAGAGTGACCTATAAACACCTAATTTGGCTTGCAAAGGAATCTTGACATAAGTTAGATCCTAAAAGTTTGAGTTCTCTTTCATGTGTGAGCGCGTACTGTGGCCGTCTTGTAGACAAAATATCATGGAAATATGACCGGTCGAATTCGCAGGATCATCAGAAATAATGGTGTATGTAGAGAAGGGGTGGATGATTTGGTTCATAGGTGGCCTAGCTTATTGGAGGATCAATTTTTTGTAGGCCTAGCTTCTGGAGCAAAATGAATGGCGGCTATAACCGGAAGGAGACTTGCGCCGGTTCGTTTTTTTTTGTTAGGCAAGGTGTTTTCAGCCCTGTAGAAAAGTGTCTCGGAAGTATTGGTGGTTTAACCACCCGAATCTGGATTCATTTCCGGCAGAGATGCAGAAATTTCAAATTGATTGAGATTGTCTACACCTCTCCTCAAATATGTCCAAATTGAGGCAGGGATCCAATCCAATCATCTTTGCTATGGTCCTCCCTAGAACACAACGCAGCCTCGTTTTGACTTATCGGACCGGAAACATAGGGCCTCGCTGCACTATGTTGAAACTTGAAGTTTCAAGAGTGTGGCATGGTTACATGAACTCTTGACGTAGGATGCCCACAACCTATTCGAGACTTGTCAGATGTCGAGGGTGAGTCATCCCTGCACTAACTAAAGAAAGACACTCTTGATACTTTTTTTCAAGTGCTGTCGGTGGTCACTCCAGAGTGTCACTCTTAACAATTCACGTAGTGTTTTTTTTTCTTCCCCCCCCAAGTCTGTGCCCCGTAGTGCTTCCTAACCTTCAAGAGTTCAAGAGTTTAGTGTAAGTACAACCACAACTGCACTATCTAGCATTTCAAGAGTCTGACAACTCTTGAACGATAGTTGAACTTTTCAGGAGTCTAGTGTAGTGCAGGTTGAACTTTTTCAGGAGTCTAGTGTAGTGCAACGAGGACCATACATTGTATACGTTCATTTCCAGGGTGCATTATGTTCGGGGGAAGACCGCAGTGGGACTTCCCGCAGAAAATGAACTCATAATGATTGAGCTTCGCTCCACCGAAATGAGAACGAATCTTCTTCTAGAACTTGAACATGAAAGATACACGGCCATATATATATGTTTTTCAAAGGTAAGTTATATTATTCTCTCGTCTGTTTCATCTTTCTTGGTAGTACGCATCTATCTCATCCTCTCACTAATCTATGCATAGTACGGGGGAACACCAACCAACCTGAATCTCTCCCCAACCCACGGTGTAGGTTGGCACCACAGTTGTGGTGCGAAATCAAGGTTGTACCAGTCCCTCGCCATGGTGACGAGGGGTGGACAAGCATTGCCGATGAGGGAAATCGGCAGTGTTAGCGCCGAGCAATGGTCAGTCACTGCACCTCCCCCTACCCCCCCCCAACCCCCCCCCAACCCCACATGGTGGTGTTTAATGACCAATATTGTTGCTGCATAGCAGCCAACAACACCAGCCAAGGTCTTGCCAATGTTGGCTTCGGGTGCCAACGCATTATCTCTAGCTGGTAGAACACTAAGTTTGCCCAAGCACATTTGTGAGGTCAATGGGGGTTGAACCCACAACGTCCTGAAGTGCATATGGAGAGTAGTGGAGCAAGGCGCGTTATCTATTTTGTTCCAATACTCACATTTGTAGCTCTGTTCTCTTCCATTCTATGTTAAAGGGCGATGTTTTTTTTTTTTTTTTTTTCGTTCTTCTCTTTCCATTACCAAATCATCAAAACATTGAGGCCGGGGACCTCACAATTCAACCCGAAGTTATCCCAGCAGCCTCAACCGATTTCGCTTAATACAACCATCAGGGCTGAAATACCCTTGATTAAACCATACTTCACTCAAAGAAAGTCTTTCTGGGAGACCAGTCTGCACTTCACACTACCACACTGGCTCCTCCTAGCAACTTTTCTTCATTGTGAAAACCTCTTCAACCTTTCCCTACTTACAGACTAATCTATTACTATCCTACCATCCCTACTTTATCCTACCTACACAAACCTACCCGACCTGGCACCAACCTAAACTGGCCGGTTGAAACCAATGTTCCAAGTCGTGGTACTCTTCCACCCTCCACCCCTTCTTAACCTCCTGCGGTCGTCCTCTCGAACCGAGATACCCTGGTTCGAGCAACCTCTAAATAACCCCTTGACACCCCCCCGAGTTCGATGATAGTCCGCCAGCTGATTGCGAATTGCCCATGTCTTCAAAAACTACCATAGCTGACGGCGGCAGGCTTTTCCTTCCTTTACCTTTCTCCGCGAATCTACAACAATTGCCTGTCTTATGCCCTTCTTGACTGCAACTTTAATCTCCTTATCCGAGAACGGGCGTTTCTCAAACCTGACACGGTTCCGATCCACCGAGATGACCGCACAAATCAGTACTCTAACCAGTTGTGCCACGTGCGGCCACCCTCTCAGCCCCGTACAGTTCCCAGGGGGGAAACCTAACAGTATTCATTTTTCATCCCATTCGATTCCCTCTCCTCCTATCAACTGCCAATGTGTGGCCCACCAACGCCAAATGCGTTTGGAGGCAGGGCACTCCGACCAAAGATGGCGCGTAGATTCAAATGGCCACCTGCAGCGGGTGCAACCCAAATCTACCTCCATCCCCCTGGCACGTAGCCAAACAGCAGACTCAAAAGGCGTTACCAGTAGTGATAACATCCACATAATACTTGCGTGCTTAACATTTGGCAACTCCAACAATACTCTCCATAGTTTCATAAAATTCCTTGTCTCCTCTTGGAGGTCTATCGGAAGCACTGCGCTCCATCTTGCTATTGCTACTACCGCCGGAGTTCTTTGTGGCCTATTCGAAGTGAGATCGGATTCCCCCGGGGAATACACTGTTAGATTCAGTCCCTATGGGTGCGCCCTCATGGCTCTACCTCTAGACCAACTCCATGCTTTCGGGTCAATCCGAAGGTTACGTAGTAAAGTCTGTCCTACCCACTGTGTCTGCGTCACCATCCCTCTTCCATCCCTCCTCTGTACCACCCGTATCTGTGGTGGGTTGTCCCAAATCTGAATCGTTCGTTTTTGCCCCTCTCTCAAACCCCCATCTGTAGGACATACTATCCACTCTGTCACCTTCCTGAAACCACTCTCTGTCACCCCCTAGAGTCTCCACACTGTGGGAGGCGTTGTCGGAATTTGGTGCATACCAGGTATCTATCGTGTCCCGCCCCTCCAGGCCCAGCAGATCCTTCCATGGTTGCAGTATGGCCTGCCTGATCCCAATCAGGTGTTGTTCCACGTTTCTCAGACCCTGCAATTTCTCATACACCTCCCCCCCTTGTCTCCATGTGCCCAACAGTGGGTCCCACAGATCGCCTACCGTAGTCACTCCTCGCTGAACCCATGCCTTCCCAAAGGACCCTGGTGCCGAGCTTGCTGGGAATTCATTCCCATCCACATCTGTTACCATAGGATTTTCAAATAGGCATTGTCTCATCACTTCTTCTTTCGACTTCGGGGCAGTTCTCCGGTCGGGAGGGTGGTCTACCTAGACTCTACGCACTCCCTCCCAAAACTCAGACTTTAACTTCCGCCGCATGTACGATTTGATGAAAAAACAGGCTCATACATCCTCCAGCCTACTTAACTGCCATTCCTGCAGCAGGATTTGCTCCTCCAACAACAACCAATCATCCCTGTGTTCCGCAAGTGCCACCTTTCCAAACCACTCCCTAAGGTACGCCCGGTTTTTCCAGTGCGGATCTGCCAAGCCCAGTCCTCCTTCCTCCTTACCGTGTGTGATTAGATCCCATGCCACCTTTACTAGAAAACCATCCTCCTGTCCGGCTCTTGGCTTCCAAAGGAATCTTGAGACCAACCGCTTGATCTCCGAAATCACTGGCCTTGGGATCTCCCTCACCTTGGCTACAAACCAAAACAATGAGAACAGCGCTGAGTTAATCACTAGTGTCCGGCCAAATGGTGAAAGATGCCACGCTGAGCCCCACACTTCCAGTTCCGTTGCAATTAGTTGTCGGATGACTGCTCCTTGGGCCGCCGACATCAATTCCAAGTTAATTAACACCCCCAAAAAACGCTCCCCTTTTGCTGAGTCCACCCTGTGCATTCCCCATTCCACCCAAAGAAAATCCCTCCGGTAGGATGTACGCAAACTTATTCCAGTTCACCTGCGCCTCCGACAACAACGAATATTCCTGGAACACGACTTTGACTGTTGACAACGAGGAAAGTGAGTTCTCGAAAATCAAGAAGAGATCATCTGCTAATGCTTTTGCCCTGCACTCTCTTCCAGCCCCTAGCGGGAGTCCCTTTATCAAATGATGTTTCCGAATGCAACTCTGAGGCACCTCCAACTGCGAAACGAAAAGAAGCGGGGTCATCGGGCACCCCTGCCGAAGGGAGCGGGTAAGTTGGAACGACCTTGACAGGTGTCCATGGACTTGTACCGCTGCTGCTACTGCTGTGTACATTGCAATCACCCATCTGCAGAAACCTTCCCCAACCCCCATCTTCTTCAACGTCGTAAGTACAAAGGACCAGCCTACTCTGTCGTAGGCCTTCTCCAGGTCCAACAACAGCACCACCATGTCTCTATTCTCCACGGGCAGCACTTCCACTGACTCAATCGCCGTCAAAATGTTCAAGAAAATTGACCTTCCTTGCACGAACGCCCCCTGATCCCGCCCCACTAACCTCGGGAGTATCCTCCCTAACCTTATCGCCATCCTTTTTGTAAAAGGGGTTTCTCGCTGTGCTCGAACCCAAACTCTATCAATAAATAATGTATATATAAGTATATAAGTATATAATAAAGGTCCATCATGATGAACCAAACGTGGCATGGTCCTATTTGCCAAGTCCTCGTGGTGGATCTGTCTTTCTGTTTTTTTTTTTTTTGACCACATTTCTCGATTCATGCGTGTCATCCTTGCCCAGGGGCCATTTGCTAATTTACCCTTCTCTGTATCATTCCCGAAGGACCTGTCTTTTTTTTTCTTTTTTTTTTCAAAAATCACTCATTCATTTCACATTATGTCAAGAGGGATTGAGGCCGGGGACCCCACAATTCCACCCGGAGTTATCCCGACATCATCAGTCGGTTTAGCTTCTGTAACAAAATGCATCTTGATCCCCTTCAAACTGTTCTAACTATTCAACCATCTAACATACCACCACTACCAACACCTGAGAGTACCTATAAAAAGGGGTAAGCATCCCCCCCCGAGCCTAATATCGGCTCAGATTCTACAATTTTTCTTCTCCAAACCAATCCTAAAAACATCGGACTGGGTGGCCTACTGCGGCCCCTACCATATCTACCAGAAGTCACTACAGGCAGAGAACTACCGAGCATTGAGAAACCAAGCAAGAAACTCAGACAACACAATGACTGTCAATACCCTAGACGGAACCCCACGGAGAGGTCAGGTGGGGGGGGAGGAGGTCACTTTCATCCACTCCCTCATGCCTTGAGCCATGGAGAGAACCTCAATTTTCCTTCAACTGTTACTCCTGCTAACTGACTCCCTCTTGCCCAGGTGAACAAAAACCAGGATCTTCCTCCCGGAGACCGTCCCTCATCTGCTTTCCTGTACCAGTCTGCCACAATCATTCCCCGAAGCCAAGCCTTCACTTTCTTCTTAATCGCCTCATCTGTCTGCCATTCGTTCCTGAACAACACTTGATTGCGGTCTTCCCATATGATCCACATGAGCACTGATCTGATGGCTTGGGCCATATATCACCAACCCCTTTTCGAGAAGAAAAGTGGTGGAAGGTGTCCCGTGATTGCCCATTCCCTATCCTAGACCAACGCTGACCCGAAGTTCTGCCAGTGTCCGGCCCACCATTTCCATATCCTTTTTAAGGTCGGACAGTCCCAAATCAGATGGAGGATGGTCTCTTCTTCCCTGTTTCCACACTTGGGGCAGGTTCGCCTAACCTGCATACCTCTGTCTGCCAGCCAGACCGACGAGGGGACAGCCGAGTGAGACAGAAGCCACAAGAGGCCAGAGAGTTTAACGCTAGGGAGCATAGGAAGTTGTGCCCAGAAGACCTTCATTGCCCTGTCTGATGAAGAGGACTGGAGAGCAAGAGTTTGAACTGCCCGCTCCTTGATCTCCGTAAGATAGGATTTTGAGGAGCTCAGGATCCTCCTTCCTATTCCGGAGGAGAAATAAACTAATATGTTCTTGATTGGGCCAATCTCCTCCCACTTGATCATAGCCGGATCAAAGCGAAGTTTTGTAACTTCCTCTCCCCCCTGAACTAGTTTCCAGTCCAGTCCTCCCTCCTTGTGCCCCATACAGATCACTTTGATCATTCTCCAGTTCTAAAAGTTAAAGACTATTTCCTCTCCGCTGGTTATCAGTCTTCCTTCCACCTCCTCCGGGACCTGTCTGGTCCACCTCGATACCCTCCATTCACCTTCACTCCGCTGTTCCTCAATTCTGTAGCAAGTGTCCGCCCTTCCATTCCCTGGCTCTTCCCTGTACCAAGCCTCTCTTACTGGAAGTGCTCCAGCATTTAGCACATCCCTTCACTCTGGTGGGATGGTCGCAGTCAAGGCTGACAGTTTTTCACCCACCCCTCTCAGCCTTCCCAAATGAACCCGAACTTCGCTTTCCGTCTTCCACCCGTTTCTCTCCTCCACCCGTATATCCTGTATCTTGACAATACCCCTTTCCACCCATTTCCTTTCAAAATTCACCCTTGGTACCGCTGCCGCCGAAAAAGGTAGACCATCTTCTTTCAAGATTCTCTCATTGTCGAAGAGGTGCTGAACTAACACTTCTTCCTTTACAATCGGCGGGGGGGATTTCTTCGGCTTCAGCTTTCGCCATGCAATCCACCATACCAAACCGAGTGCCGATCTTGGTCTGCGGTTGCCAAAGGAGACCATACGGAGGCAGGTCCAGACATCCTCCGATCTGCTGAGCTGGAACTCCTGCTGAAGTATATACAGTGCTATCTCCATCCAATTCCTTGTTTCATCTTGCATTGCCACCTTTTTTATCCATTTCCCCAACAGTGTCAGATTCTGCCCTTCTGGATCCACTATGCCCAATCCCCCTTCTTCCTTTGGCTTAACCACCTTGTCCCATGCCACTTTACTGATATGCCCTTCCTTTTCTTCTGCATGCGGTTTCCATAGGTATTTAGCCGCAGCCGCTTTCACCTTTCGAATGGTAGGCTTCGAGATCAAGAGGACTGTCGCCACATGCCATAGCACGAAGAAAACCACTGCCGTAATCATTGTTGCCCGACCCATTAGTGATATGCCCGGGGCTGCTTTGCATCTGTTGATCCCAGCCTCCACTCGCCCTATCAAGACGGCGTCCTGGGCAGGACGACTATTGGTAAGTGAAACTTGCACCCCGAGGTATCTCTCGGACTCCTTCTCATCAATCCTTTTCATAGTCCAATCATCCTGAAGCTCGTACTCCGTTGGCAGAAAGTATGATGACTTGTCCCAGTTGACTTTGGCTTCTGAGAGCCCGGAATACTGATCCAGCAGCAACTTAGCACCAGATGTAGACTCCTCTGTCGCCTCCGTAATCAGCAGGAGATCGTCCGCAATTGCACCTGTAAGCACCTCTACATCCTCTTTCAGCTTCTGACCTTTGACCAATGGCGCCGCACGCAGGGAGTTCAGAAGGACCGTGACTTCCATTTGCAGCACAAACATTAGGGGAGCCAATGGGCAGTCTTGCTTCAATGAACGAGACAATTTGAACTCCTGTGACTGCCTGCCGTTTATCAAAACGGTTGCTGTGGAGTGGCAGTACATTGCCGAGATCCGACGGCGAAAGGGGACTCCAAAGTTCATATGATCCAACGTGGCCAGGACGAAGGACCAGTTAACACGGTCATATGCTTTCTCCAGATCTAGCATAGCGACCATGACTTGCCTCTTTTCCTTACTGATTACCTCCAAAGCCCCCATGGCCACTAAGATATTCTCTGCGATCGACCTTCCCTTCACAAAGGCACCCTGGTCCGCCCGTACTAGATCTGGAAGAATCTTTGCCAACCTCCTCGAGAGGGCCTTCGCGAGGATCTTGTATGAGACATTGAGCAGCGAAATAGGTCTCCAGTTCCTGACATTCTGCTTGTCTCCTTTCTTGTAGATGAGCGTGATTGTCCCCCTGCACATGTCCTCCGTTAAGCGCCCTCCCTCCAGGACATTGTTGAAGAGCTTTAACAAGATTGGGCCGATCTGATCCCACGTTGCCTCGTAGAACTCCATCGGAAGACCATCGTCTCCCGGCGTCTTCCCCCTCGCCATACTTTTCACTGCTTCCTGTAGTTCTTGAAGTGTTAAAGGGCGGTCCAACAACAACCGTTGGTTTGGCTCCAGTCTTTTGTCCGTGCTGCACCAGAGGTCTGCCTCCTGTCTCATATCCGCCAATGTCTGCTCCGGGGGCCTTCTTGACGTCAAAATGTCCTTGTAATAGTCAAGTGCATAGTCAGCCATTGTTTCTGTATCCTCCGCCAAGTCTGCCTGAGCATTGAAAGGATGCTTCAGTGCTCTGATAATCCCGTGTGACCGGGGAGGACATAGCCGCTTGAAAGTTTTTTTAGTCATTCTGTCCAACTGGGTCATGCCCCGCTCCTTTGCTCTCCTGGCCCAGACTTCCTGCTGCTCCACCTGCAATAAGTCCCATTTACGCAACCAATCCTCTCTGCGACGTTCCCAGTACAAGTCCGTGTACGGGTCCTTTCCTATCCGTTGTTCTGCCTCTTTCACCATCTCCCTGCACTCATCCTCCTCAATGCATCTTTCTCTGGCTAGGATTCTAGAGAACACATCAAGTGCTTTAGTAACCATACGGAAACCGACCTGCACCCAATCCTCTTCCGAATCAAACCAGGATCTCGTCTTTTCCCAGTCCTCCCAATGTCTATTGCACCATTCAAGAATTGTCGGATTCTTCAAATTCTCGGTATTTAACCTGAAATAGCCTTTTTTCCTTCGGCAACTTATCTTTACTCTAAACACTGCTTTCACTGGCCAATGATCAGACATGGGGTGCGGTACGGTCTCCACCTCTGAAACTGCATCCCAGGCTTCTCCTTTGACTAGTACTAAATCAAGCCTGCGTTTCCGAGGCATTTTTTCCCCGTCAGTATGCTGGGCAGCACTCCAAGTGAAATCCTACACATCTGGGTGAGTACAGTGGAAGGAGTCCTTCAAATCGTAGGTGGCCATAAACCGTTCCAACAGTACGGCATCCTCCTTTCTTGCTCCGGGCGTGGGTGAGTCCATTCCCGGCCTCAGGACCGTATTCAGGTCCCCTGCCATAACCATGTGGTCTGCCTCTGGGACAACATTCGGTAGGTCTCTGTAGAAGGATTTCCTCTCCCCTGGAGGGGCATAGATAGACATTAGAACCCACTCCAGTCCCGCCATCCGCAGCTTGACCCATACCCATTGCCCCCAGACATCGTATGCACTCTCCAAAACCTCTATTTCCAGGCTGCTATGAATTAGGATGGTTGTCCCTCCCTTGGTACCATCTGCAGGGGCCCACCATTGAGGACCACGCCACCATCTATTGAACTGGTTAATCTTATCTTCGTCTAACTTCGTTTCCTGCAGAAAAACCACTTGCACTCGTTCCTTGTGAATCCACGTTTTGAGTCTGAATTTCTTATGTCTCGCTGTTGTATCCCCAAGCCCCCGAACATTCCAAGTTGCCATTTGGACCTTATCCATCATTTGTCCTCGTCGCGGTTGCAGGTTGGATCCGCGTATCTTCTGCCGGCAGTCTGCTGCCTCCCTTCCTTCTCCTGCCTTCCCCTTCCTGCTGCACTTCCCATGGCTGAGTCAGAAGGTTTCTAAAGACGGTCGACCATGGTTGCTTGTCCGCTGGTAGCGAGCCACAAAAGGCTGCCACCACTTCCGCCTTGACCTCCCCCACCAACTGCAGCTTGGCTGCTTCTTGCAAAACCTTGGAGTCAAACCATTGTGGTGGGATCCACTGTACTCCTTCCGCTTCCAACGCTGCTGCTACGTCCACGGAGATCCTGACGTCCGCCATAACCATGTGAAAGTGAAGCACCAAACCACCCTTTGTTTCCACTGTCTTACGACCCACTCGGAGTCCAGATATAAGTCTGAGCGGGAACCTTCCAGCAACAAACTTCAAGGTTGCTGTCCTAATCGCCTCCTTCGAGCTTGGAAACTGATGTACCTAGAGGGTTGGGAGGGCCAAGACACCAGACTCCGATTTCCCTACCAAGATTTTTGTCCCTTGGGGGGCTAGGGAGGAGCATACTAGAACCACATAGTGGGTACCTTGATGCCCGCCCTGCCCTCCGGTTGTAACAGGCTGCTTTCCGCGTTGACTCGGGCCTGATGCCTCCCCTGACCCACCCCTTTGGATCGGAGGTGAGGAAATATTGAATAATTCTTCCTCTCCACCTTCCCCTCCACTCTCCCCATCTTCCTCTCCTTCCCTGGTTGGCTCCGCACTACCACCCTCTCCCACTCTGCGTGTTTTGATCGGGGTTGGCAGCGAAGACCTGTTACCCGACTCCCTCATTACCTGGTCTAGCAGTCCTCTTCTGTCTCCCAGATCGACTGGTCTGACAACCTCCCCGGGACCTCCCCCTCCTCTCCCACTGTTAATTACTTGGTTCGTCCTTGACCTGATAAATGAAAAGGCCGCCACTTCTTCCTCATGATTTTCAACAACAAATTCCGAATTTATCCTTATTGCGACGAAAGATTGGTGACCCATTGCTTGACCTTCGATGTGGCTGGGTGCAGGTTGACCCCCTGGCCTCCCCAATCCGGTCGGGACTAGGACGTTCCCTTGCTGTCCTAATAGTCGGGGGAGTGGGGGGGGACCCTGCTCCCCTCCTTGGAGGTTGCTCCCACCTCCCTGTCTCTCGGTTCATGCAGGACTCGCTCCCCGACCCCCTGCGTAGCCCGACGACATCCCCATGTCTCCCCCCACTCCTCCATGTCCTATCCCCCACCTGGCCCGGGCCAGATCTCCAGATTGCGGGCCATTCCCCGTCATGACCGGAGGGTGCCAAGGCAGACCCCCCCCGATCAAATTACCCTGACTCTGCGACAAACCCCAAGCCTGCCCTGACCAAGGGTGTAACGACAACATGGGAGGTGGCATAAGTGAGGGTGAGGCCATCCCACCCCCAATTCCCATCTTGTTTTCCGACACTCTGGAGGGAAGCACCTGTCCCATCTGCTGAGGCCTTATCGCCATCACAGGTTGCGGGTAAACTTGTTGATTCGGTCTCAACTGGACGCCTCCTGCTGATTGCGTAGGCAGCGCTCTCCCTACATTCTGGCATGGCTCAGTGCCAATACACAGGGGATGGTGACCTGTATATCCTCCTTCTGTCGTTGTCCCCGTCGCCGCCCCTGCTGAGTAAACCACTAATGCGCTAGAACTCACGATCTGCTCGCTTGTAGTTACCCTAGGCTGGTTGTGTTGCTGGCTCGGGAGGCCTCCGTTTCCTTGCGGATTAGCCCTTCCTCGTACCCTGCTCTGCCCTCCCCCGGTTGGCTGACCTTGCGTTCCTCGCTGGCCACTCCCTCTTCCTCTTCCTCTCGCCCCTCTCCCCCTGCCTCGTCTCCCACCTCGCCCTTCCGGCATTGGTTCCCCGAACCTAGGACACTTCGTGTCAAACTCATCGTGATACCACCATAAGCATTTATTGCAGAATGGGGTATCCTGATTAGCGAACTGAACTTCGACAAACCCTCCCGACGGTTTCCTGACCACGATCCATTCTAAAAAGGTTTGCCTTACCTCCGGTACACAATCAATTTGGATATTCCCCAATCTGGGTTCGTCCGCCCTTCTCTCCGGGGGGTGCATCACCAACACTCTTCCCATAAAACGCTGAACGGCGAATCTGAGTGAGGGTAGAGCTTCAAGGGGAACTCTCAGCGCAATAATCCTAAACCTACCTGCTGCCTCGTTGTCTCTAATTACATCCAATTCTTGCCTTGTCATCCATGGCTTAAATCTGACCTTGACCGAGCCATTTCTTATCGGAATTCTATCTTCCCCTTTGGCTATCAGCCACCGAGCAATCCTCTCCGTTCTAGCCACGTATGAAGAGACATTTGGGCCCTCCCCATGAGTCCTACCCCTCTTCTGCATAGGATTAAAATCCGCATCCTGATACCAAGCCTCCTCGTAAACTCTAATTAACTGTTCCCTCTGAGCTACACTTAGGGACATTGCCGGTTCATCAAGGAGAACTATTACCGTTCTTGCCTTCAGCCAGTTAACCGTTGCAGCATCGACTTCGCGATTGAGAGACAAATAGCCAATCCCATCAATAATCTCGGTTTCCCCAAAATCAATATTGGTATCCGGGAATAAACCGTCGTCGAAGCACAGGTCCAGAAGCGCCCTGAGCCTATTCGGATTGTCCTATCCTGCCTGTGGCGCCGACAAAGAGGCTTCACCACCACCCGAGTCTCCCGCCGGGGGGGGGGGTGGAGTAGACATGCTCGTAGCTCCACCGACGCCACGCCCAATACTTGTATCTCCCAAAAACTGACTTCCCCCCCCTATTCTGTCCCCTGGTTCTTGCTGCCCAATCCCGCTACTGCAGGCGGAACGTCGGGCGTAAGAGCTCTTCTCACCTCACCTTGCCTATTGAGGCTCTTTCTTCACTTAACGTCTCCTTTCGTCACCCTCCCGCCATTCTGACGACCCACTCTCCTCGCGACATCCACTTTGCTACCTATGGCATTATTCCCCAATCCCACATCTAGGACGCTAGCGCCACATGGCGCCATGTCTCCTCCTCATTGGACTCATTGAATGTACGTAACTCTTGGCTCTCGACCACTGGCCCGCCTCCATTCCTCCCCCTTCTCTGACGAGGTTTGACCCGGCTATGGCCGGGTAGGCTTCGGCAGTTTCCCGGAGTCCAGCCGCGTGCTGGGCTTGGTGACAGTGGCACCGGTCCTCCCGAACCGATAGCGCACGACGGAGCGCTCCTACGCCCGACGTTCCGCCCGTCCCCCTATTTTTTGAAGGACCTGTCTTTCTGTTTCATGATTTCATCTTCGTTGGTTATCTTTTTTTCTCCCCCATTTTTTTGGCTGGTGTGTTGTTTTCCCTTCCTTTCTTTTTTTGCTGTTCGACGTTAATGGGCCTCAGCTCCACTACACAAGACTTTACATGCATTTCGACGATTTCTAGACCAAATACGTCCAGTCCCGAACGCAACTGGTCCGGTCATCGTCCAAGTGCATGTGGAGTGTTTGAGTAGTGGGCCTCGGTCCACTACCCTCGACACATGAGCAAATCGAGAGTGACTATCCCGCTAGAACATGGAACTATACACCGCCATGATTTTTTATTATTTATTATTATTATTATTATTATTTTTAACCTTCTGATGGCTCCGGTCTATTTGTGGGGTGCATGTCTACGAGTAGCGGAGCGAGGCCCGTAGTGTAAACCTTAGAGCGGGAAATCTGCCGAGCTGTTCGGGGGCAAGGTCCCACTTGCACGGATTAAGAGATTCTGGCCGTTGATCTTTGCTATCGTATCTACGGTCAATATCTCTTAATTTTTGGAAGTGGGACCTACCGGTAGCCCGCGCGCGCAGACGTACCGACCACAATTCCGTCGGGAGCGCGATCGTTAGCGCCTGCTCGCTTGCCGCGGCGGCCGAGCGTTGGCGCCTTTTTTTTTTCGCATTGTCGTGTCGGTCTCTCCGCTGTAGGAGATGAGGAGAGGAGAGGAGGGAGCTGGGAAGAGCGTAGTGAACGAGCTGCTGGATGGAGAGAGAGAGAGAGAGAGAGAGAGAAGAGGAGGTGTTGTCTTTTATTTTTGAGGACAGTGGTTTACTGTTAGTTTGGCGGGACGTGTGATGCTTACGGCATATCAGAACATCTCTGTCAAAGGAGTTCGTTGGGCGCAGGAGGTGAACAGGGCGAGAATTAAGAGGAGAGGAGAGGAGAGGAGAGGAGAGGAGAGGAGGAGGAGGAGAGGAGAGGAGAGGAGAGGAGAGGAGGGGCGGAGAGTGGTAATTAGAACGGGCCGGGTCGTGATAGCTCTTCCACGGTGTGTGATTGATAGCTGTCAGTGAGTCCTCTGCACCTGCTACTTGTTGCCTGGTGTTGCCTCTGTGGGAGTCGGTGGAGTATTTGTCCGGCAAATGCAGGACGACAAGAAAATTGCACGTGAATCTGACCACATTCTGCGTGAAGATACTCGTACCGATGTCTCGTGTATCATTTCACCTTGTAGGTGAAGATTCACATGTCGTGTACACGTTTGGTTGTTGAGCTTCGCGGCCAGCGAGGAGCGGCGATGTTCTGCACTTCCGCCTTCTCTCTCCCACCATCTCTTTCCCGCGCTCTCTCTCACACGCGAGTCCTATCACGACTGCCTGAATGCGCGCGCGGCTACGCGTGGCGGTGTTGCCATGACACGTGTCGATCGATAACGACGGGCCACCTCTCTCCCGCAATCTCTCTCTCGCCAGCTGGTCATTGTCTATGACACGTGGCAATAGCTGTGTGACGCGGAGGGTGCGTAGGGCACGTGTGATGTCATCTCCACATTGGCTGCAGATGGTCCTTTGGAGGGGGGAGGGAGGTGAAATACCATTTGAGGTGGATGATCTGAGGAGTTAACGACAGTGGGAGGGCGGGAGGGAGGTGAAACACCATAGCCGCGGGACTGTGCCTCTCTCTTCCCCTCGCAGTCTCCCTTCTGTATCTCTGAGAGGTTCTCTGCACGATTGAATACCCGCACACACACACACACACACACACACACACACACACACACACACAC
>BFEA01000208.1:303816-338899 GCA_003427395.1 Chara braunii | reverse complement strand
ACGACCAACTCACTCATCCTCTCTCACTTCCTTTTTTTTTTCTCTCTTTTTTTTTTTTTTTTTTTTTTTTTTTTCCCTTTTCTTGCCAATGCCGCTTTCATTCCCGAGCGTCTCTCACATATAAATTCAACGTGCTGTGTTTGAGCCTTTTTTTCCTCTGCCTTTTTTTTTAACGGCTAATTCAGAATAATTCTTTTATAAGCCCAACCAATTCAATGACCTGTCGAAACGCGACTGAACGACCTTCAAGCCTTTTTTATTGTCATTATAATATTACGGGAAACCTCGTAGCAGCCATATCCGTGCTCAAGCCTTCAACGAGGGAACATGTGGGAGCTGCACCCACCAGCAGGTGCGATACCTGCTGCAGCAGGTGGGCGGTACCGGCCAGGGGTCAGCCGGTAGCATCAGGACTGGGGTTCTTCTTCGATGGGTCAGTCTCTGTCTCTGCTCAATGCCGCTCGGGAGATTCATCGGCCTTACCCACTGAGCGAGGCCGCTGGATTTTGAGCCCTTTTTTATGCTCTCTTTTGAGGCCCTTTTTTTTTTTTTTTTTTTAATAGGCCGACAGCCTCAAGATATCTTTTTTTTTTTTTTTCTTTTTTCTTTGAAGGGGAGTTTCTGTTACAAGGCGGGAACCGCGCCTGGCATCCCTTGCAAAATGACTGTCGGTGGTTCCCCCAGTAAGCAAGGCATCTGTCAAGTTCAACGGGGCCCCCGCTGTGAAAATTGGCCCCCCCCCCCCCCTTTCAAAAAAAAGAAGTTAAACAAGTCACCACCCACTTTAAAGTTCCAACTCCATACAATCACTCACAATCTACCATCACTCACAATCTACCAATTTACCTTAAACCACCAGTACTTGGCCCAGCTATCGGCCGCGGCGCTTTCCCGTTAATGCGCCGCGCCAGCCAAAAAAAATTCGAAACGGTACCCTGGCGCTTCGGAGAAAATAGGCGCGCAGGGGCATTCCAGGCTCGGCATCGATAGCTGGGCCAAGTACTGGTGGTTTAACATCTATCTTCTCTCGAATACAGAACAATGCTGAAAAAACTCAAAAAGCAAGATGAATGAATGTGTTCCCTACTATTTCAAACTATCTCCCTGCTATTCTGTATACCTCTTCATCTATCTTCTTGTCTAGCTCGGGAGCGAAAGGGCGAGATCCCACTAGCCAAGAAGATTGGACTAAGCGCCTGAATCTGGATGCGGTTTATGTGGCGATGCGGCAAGGATCTGCACGTCTCCACAAACACGTCCAGATTCAGGTTTTCAAACCAATCTCTTTGCAAGTGGGATCTCGCCCGAAGCCTTATACACTAATATAAAGTCTACTTCTGCTTTCTTTGTTTCATAAAGAATCTTTCTTCTCATGAACACGGTTCGGGCTGCTATGGGGTTCCCCGTAGGACTATAATTAGTAGTAGTGGTAGGTAGGTAGTGTGAGACAAAATTGAGAGAAGAATGTAAGAGGGGGGGGGGAAATTTCCGGTCCTAAACGTAAACCTCGTTCAGGCCTACACGGACTGTTGCTTTAAAGCACCAGGACACCATACATAGGCCCGCGGGTGTCAGCGTGGAACCCGCACCACTTCGAAGGCCGCATATTTTTTGCCGCGAGGCCCCTCCGAGTTTTGCTTGTGGTGACAAAAAACTTTCTGAAAGGATGGGACCGTGTACTGGCGGTTTAAGCCACCAGTACTTGGCTCAGCTATGGGCCGCGGAAAAAAGTAGAGTAGAAACGTTTCTAGTCGGATGACTTTGGGCGCTCCTGTAGTAGCACGTACGTTTCCTGAAATCGTGGCGCGTTAACGGGCGCGACTCTAGGAAGTACTGGCGGTTTAGTAATGCCTCTGACCGGTACCGTTGTTACTGGAAAACACCTACCCATAACTGTTAGCTGCGTCCCAGGTACGAGGAGTCGAGTCCGATAGTTCAGGGTAAAATTGTAAATAGAGTCAGTGTGTGGTGTTAGAGGTCTTTGACCTGTTGGTCCTCAGGTGGCCAACGGCTGTTTGGAATATGCATCGACGCCCCCAGGCTGCCAGAGCAGTGCTGGAGCTGGGAAGCCGCTGCTAGGGTTTCGTGCAGCAGTGAAGCAAGCTCTCCAGCCGCTGGGCCTGGTGATACCATATACTAGTGTTAGAGGTCTTTGACGTGTTGATCTTCAGTTGGCAAATGGGTGCTTGGAGTTTGCGTTGACGTCGCCAGGCTGCCGGCGTAGCGCGGGAGCTGGGAAGCTGCTGCTAGGGTTTTGTGCAGCAGCAAAGCAAGCGCTCCAGCTGCTGGGCCTGGTGACACCAGATCTGTGGTGTTGGTGCTAGGCGCTGCCATCTCTTCTTCTTCTTCTTCTTCATGGCAGCATTTGGTCTTCTTCTTCAAGCTGGAGGTTCCTTCTTCATCCTGAAGCTGGCGCTATTCACTCTGGGATGTCTCTCATCAGCGCCGTGGCATCTGAGTGGTTTCTGCTGGCGGCTGTTGAGGCAGGAGGAGGTGGGCGCTGTGTTTCAGGCTGCGCACCATAACCGGCAGGAGGGAGGATGATACTGGAGGGAGGAGGAAGACTCCGGAAGCTTGTTGTAGCTCTGTTCTGAGTTTGTTCAAGGTTGTTCATCCTCGGTTGAGATTCTCGGGTTCTTTGTGATACCGGTTGAATGGAGAGAGGCTGGGGACTGTGAATTGATATCTTCTTCAGCTCTACTTGATTGTTGAGCTTTCGCTGTGCATATCTGAGTCTGGTATGGTGTGAATTCCCTCTCCAAGTTTGCTTTGTTGCCGTGGCATGTGTACGGGAACATGTTGATGGTCTGTTGGAGTGCGTTTCTATCAGTCACATGACAATTGCTGCTGTGCAATGATCTAGAAAGGTGGTATGTAAATAAAGAAAATGGAAGAGCAAGCTGCTGGTGCAATGAAAAGGAAACTAGGAAAGGAAGCAAAACAGGTCCTCTCGTCGGGAGGGAGGGAGGGTGATAACTCCCCTCAGCCGACTCCCCAAAGAGGCAAGTAGTAGAACACGCATCTCTCTCTCTCTCTCTCTCTCTCTCTTTCTCTCTCTCTCTCTCTCTTGTTGTCAGGCAGACTATTTTTGCCTCTTCCTCATCTATGAAATCTCTCGTTCTGTTTCCCTCTGTCTCTCTTTCCGTGTGTTTGTGTGTCTCTGTGTCTGTGTCTCTCTCTCTCTCTCTCTGTGTCTGTCTGTCTGTCTGTCTGTCTGTCTGTCTCTCTCTCTCTCTCTCTCTCTCTCGGTAATAAACATACCTGAACTGTTTATACCTGAACTGTTTATAAACATACCCGAGTTCGAAACTGATGGAACAAAATAACTCCGAATTGGCTAGGGCCAGTCAATGGCCAGTCAATTCGACGATGACATCTGAACGCAGTTGTGCTTATGCCTTCTGTCCTTATGGATCTTGAATCATCCAACCAGGATGGGGGGGGAATTGCCATTGCCAACTTTCCTAAAAGGGAAGGTATGGAATTTCAAATTTCTTGAAAAACTAGAAAGGGAGGTGGTGAGCTTATCCATTATGTTTTTCTTGGAGAGTGGGGAAGTTGAGCAGGGGTTGGAGAGGGTGGCCCACGGCGTGTGATGCTCGAAACAACAAACATTGAGATTTTCCCTGACAACGTTTGCTGTTTGCTCTCTTATTCATATTTTATCTGCTATCCTGATGTGGGCCACCGATCTGTTTGACGATATATTTTAATTTTTTATATGCTATCCTGTTGTGGGCCACCCTCATAAACTTCCCCAGAATGGAACTTACCGTTGTGAATTTCTAAGGGCGAGGTGCCGCTAGCGAAGTGGATTGGATTTAGAACCCAAATGTGGAAGGCTTCTAAGCGGAGATCCAGAGAAGCAGATCAGTTGCGGTTCTCCGCATCTGTCCTGAAACATGTCCAGATTCAGGCATCAAATCCGATCATCTGTGCTACCAATAGTGGGGCCTCGCCTTAAGAGGGGCACTCGTAAGTTCCCCAGAATGGAAGTTACCGTTGTGAATTTCTAAAAGGGGAAAGTTCTGTGGTAGTTAAATAGAAATGAGAGGATGTCTTTCACTGGAAAGAAAGTGTAGGGAAAGTTTTCTCCCCCTTAAGTGCGACGACCTTTAGATATCATCGTGGAACTGACGAGCCCCAGGCAATTCGGAACGATTTTATTCTTTTCATCAGATAGTATCTGGATTCAAACTTAAACCACCGGTACTTCCTAAAGCCGTGCCCGTAAACAAGCATGACTTAGGAAATGTACGGGCCACTACGGAAGTGCAGAAATTCATCTGACTAGAAACATTTCTACTCTATTTTTTTCCGCAGCCAATAGCTGGGCCAAGTACCCGCTGATTCGTTATGCCTCTCTTTTGTTCTTCTGTTATTTTCTTGGGTTTAAACTACCAGTTCGCTCAAAGCTAAGTCGGGCTCTTGCGGGTTTATGAGGTAAGGCCATGTTGGTTCTTTGGGTCTGGCCCGGTAGTGAACGCCTCTTGGCTTTAAAACACCTGTTCGCCTGAAGGCAAGTTGGGTTCTTGTGGAGTTCCAACTCAGGTTTGTACTTCAACAGCTCAAGGATGAGCAGATGAGTGACGAAGTACGATTCCGAATTACCTAGGACTGGTCAGTTCGACGATGATATTTCAAGGCCACTGCCCTTCTCCAAAAGGAAGAAGGGAAAAAGTTGGGCTCTTGCTGGTTTGCGTGGTAAGGCCCTGATGCTTCGGGCCTGGGCTGGTAGTGAACGTGGAAGGCCACTATGAAAAGAAAGACAGTTGGAGGCTCGCGAGCCTTAGAAGGTAGCTTCAACAACTTAGGCTCGCATGAACAGGCGGTTTAAACGATCAGTATGTCTCTTAGCTCATTCATCAACGTTGCGGCGTACATGCAGCCGCTACTTTCGGGACTCGGCATCTGGAGCAAAATGGCTGGCGGTGCAGGGCGTTTCCAGCCCCGGAGAAAAGTGCCTAGGTGGTTTAAATCACCAGTACTTGGCCCATACATCAGCCGCGGGGAAAAAATAGAGTAGAAGCGCCTCTACTCGGATGAACCGACGCACCATTGTATGGGCCCGTTCGTTCATCATTGTCGTGGTTTGTTAACTGCTGCAACTTTAGGAAGTACTGGTGGTTTAACAACATTGAGTCTTTCTCCACTACTCTTGATTCTTGAAGAGTTTATAGAGTCTTTTTTTTTTTTTTTTAAGAAGGCCCTTATGCAAGTCCTCTATCCCAGTGGTGGTAAGAGAACCACCGGAATCTGGGCTTTGCCTGGTGGGCCGCTCCTTCTATTGGTGGGGAGCATCACCTGCTGGAAACCGGGTCCAGCGTCCCTTGAATACATCTTTTTCTGTTTTTTTTTTTTTTCACGTGCTGGGAACCAGGCCCAGTGTCCCTTATGAAAACAATAGGATTGGAGTGGTTCACTGCTGCTGGAAGCCAGGTCCAGCTTCCTTTGCTCATGCTCTATTCCACAGCTAGGGGCCAGCCGGGGACATTGGGGGGCACCAGTACGTCCCTTCAGGCCCCTGTCTGCCTACCTCTACCTCTAGAATTGAGACGAAAATGCAAGCAAGGCTTGAGAACCGGGCTCAGTGTCCCGTACTCTCATCTTGTTTAAGCGACATGACCTCTGAGAATCACTGAGAATGGGAAGAAAAAACAAGCACTGGCTGAGAACCGGGCTCAGCATCCCATACTCTATGCTAAGCACTTTTTAAGATTCTCTCTCTTTTTTTTTTTTTGAATGCTCCAATCTATTCGTGGGAAGCAGTACGTGCTGGGAACCGGGCCCAGCGTCCCTTATAAAGTGAACATCTTTGAAAATGAGATCTTCAGGACATAACGACTGTGCTGGAAACAGGTCCAGCGCGGTCATCATCATTTATTTTATTTTATTTTTTTGAGCATGAGACAATCAAAGAAACCACTGTGCTGGAAAGTGGGACCCCAGCCATATTTCCAACGATCGGTGGTGGG
This sequence comes from Chara braunii, assembly GCA_003427395.1. Taxonomy (NCBI): domain Eukaryota; kingdom Viridiplantae; phylum Streptophyta; class Charophyceae; order Charales; family Characeae; genus Chara; species Chara braunii. Next base: position 332,924 of record BFEA01000208.1, on the reverse strand, counting down.
GCGGAAAGGGGTCAGCAAAGTTTTCTGCCGGTCGTAGGGGGACGTCCGGGCTAATCGTAGTTGTCAGAATCTCAATAACTTTGAAAATCCTGTGTTCTCCCCACTTGTTCTCGCAGGTGGGACTCGAGAATTTCGAGAGCATTACCCAACACTTAAAAGCCTTGTTTGTCCAGCCCTACTTGAGGTGGACTCTTGAAAAACAAGGCTGTGCGGAGAGCACGGTCGAGGACCCTCACGGTTGAGGACCCTCACGGTTGAGGACCCTCAGGAAAAAGTAAGTTGCAGGCGGGCGACTCTCCCAACTTTGAGTGCTGTTCAAGAGTGGTATCTGACAGCTCTCAAAGCGGGTTTTTGAGAGCCAATGTCGAGAATAAGTTGAGCGAGGACAGACTCTCAAGTTTTCAAGAGTTGAGAGTAGTGGAGTCAGACCCATTATGTGCCTGGCGCAGCTGATCGTCCTTTCCAATGATAGCAGCGTTCCTAGGCGGAGGAACTTCTTCGCTTGTAACTTGCTTTCTTTTCCATACCAGGTATGACTGTCATCTCTGTCGCTTGACCGGATTAAGAAATAGCTGCCGTTGAGCAGCCAGCATCCCTATTTCCATGCGCGAGGGCGATGCCTTTGGTGTTTGGTTGCAATTGTGTACAGCAGCTCTACTATGCAACCTTGCAAGCTCTAGCTGTGCTAACACACCCGCGTGCATGTTGGTGTGTGTGTGTGTGTGTGTGTGTGTGTGTGTGTGTGTGTGTGTGTGTGTGTGTGTGTGTGTGTGAGAGAGAGAGAGAGAGAGGGTCAGTATGTGCTGCTGGTATTGGCAAACCTAGGTGCTCAGCTGTGGGTCCAGCTGGGCAGGTAGCCATTTTTTTCGGAGGGTATGGTTTCCTTGCATGGTGGTGCATTCTTCAAAGACAGGTCGTTCATTTGGAGCAGCGAGAGTGTTACAGAACATGTTGCGGAATTCAGACCAAGTTCAAGCTAGGTTCTAAGCACTGGATAGCCTCCAGTGCTAACATACCTCCAAGCTATACTTTTTCTAGGAAAACATGAAACTGGTGATCGTAGCAGCCAGGTCTGTCTAAGTTATAACCAGCTGAGGGCAAACGTGGTGCTAAGGGCTACCATTTTCCCCTGAACACAATTTTGACTGTATAAGGCCTTTTCCCCACCATTCCTTGATGGGGGTTAGTTCCAGGTTTGTTAGATTTCGGTTGGCCCTTCCTGGTGTGATTAGTCATAGGTAGGTGGTGTGAGGCATACTGGAGAGAAGAATATAGCTTAGTTTTTTTTTTTTAATTTTAATAGTAGGTAGGTTGTTTGGTTATGCCCCCAGTTCACTCGCTATGGGGGAGACGATGAGGCTCTGGGGCTGATGACGGTCATTCAGTTTTGCTTTCTAGCTTGGCCGGTATCTGGGCGCTTGGGGCTGATGATGGTCATTCAGTTTTGCTTTCTAGCTTGGCCAGTATCTGGGCGCTCTTTGGTGACCATATCTCAGCTGCGACCCTTGGAAATGAGCCCTTGGAGTGGGCCACTGGGAATGGGGTCTGTGAACGGGGTAATTGGAATGGGGTCCTCAGAATTGTGCCCAACTATGGATTTTTGTCTGAATAGAGTGTTGGGTTCCGCTAGCTTGTACCATAGAGAGTGTCGGGTTTTGCTAGCTTGTAACGATACTGTTTTTCTCACAACGGAGATACCTTGGTAACGAGAGCCAGTCCTAACGAATCATATCGCGATTTTTGTTGAAGTGTGCTAGATGGCTAAGGGCCAGGCCTCACTAGTGCTATCACAGCCAGGTGCATGCTTTCCACGCTATAGCGTAGCACCACTGGGGCGAGCCTCTAGTATCTGGTAGAATTCATATATGGTTGGAAATGATCTTTGGCTAGTAGACATGTGGCACAGCCCCAGTGGGTCCTGGCTCTTATTGTTAAGCTGCATTGAACGCGTCTACGTTGCGCTTGTGGCAGAAGGATGCAGCAATGAGTTATCGCATCTTCAATTCCTTAGAGGCCCAGCTGCTTTCGAGTCTCGTATTATGAACCTGGGCTTTTGGCTGAAGGTTCTTGCAGCACCTACCTAGTTTGGTTGTCATGTACGGTAAGTGTCTGCACCCTACTCCCCAACACACCAACTCTTGGCTGCGGGTCCTGTCGGTACCTCGAGAAGTAGTTATTTACTGTACCCTACTCCCAAACACCCCGTCATTTACCCGACAACTCTTGGCTGTGGGGCCAGTCAGCACCTCGAGAAGCAGTCATTTACTATAGGTATGTTAATACGCAGCCGGGCCGGCTTGGCAGGTAGTTATTATTTACCTGCACTGTTTGGCTGTAGGTATATCTGACACCTCGACAGTCATTTATTGCAGGTGTCCACAGTCATTCACTGCGCAACTTGCTATGTTCTGTTTGGCGGTGGGTCCACCTGGCACCTCGAGAAGCAGTCATCTAGTTTTATGTGTAGCCTCTTTGTAGATTGCACTGCCTCCTTGGGCCTCGGTACGGTACTCACCAAGTGTGCGGAATGAGAATGAATCTTCTGCTAGAAAGTGGAAAGATACACTCACCAAATGTGCATGTGGTGAGTAGTGGAGCGAGCCCCCTTGTAGATCACTTGGGGTATTCCAAGACCCCTCGACAGGCAGTCGTTTACGTCGCACCTTTTGGCTGTAGGGGCCCCCGACACCTCGTCAGTCATCATTGTAGGTATACAGCCTGCAATCTTCGGATGCCGGTGGAGGCAGTGGTGCTTTCACTCAATGATTGGCCTTGCCAGAATGTTCTTGGGGGTATACATGTCGGTGTAGAGATCGTGCATGCGACTGTCTGCACATCCCGATGCCTTTTGACAGAGGCAATCATAGCAATCCAGAGATTCTTAGACGTGACAACTTTAAGATTTCCATGTACATTGTGAGGGGGGGCAAATCACAATCATGAAATTCTGGAGACAAGAGTCATCTGCTTTTCCATTTCCACCCCACTGCGTGCTCAAAGACAGGTGCCAGGATCCACTACCTCTTGTGGGGCTTCTGGGCATGCAACGTGAACGCTGTGATGGAAACATCATGGCCAATGAGCACTAAGAATGGTAGTTCTGGCTGAGCAGATGATGTCCGTATTGATGGACACAGTCATGGGGGTGGTCGGGAGTCTTGACAACAGAAGATGCACCATGCGCAGCACTAGACACGCCCACTAAACGAATGATAAAAGATCTTGACAACAGAAGTCGCCATGTTCCAGCAGTAGACACGCCGAGAAACGGAATGACAAAATCATGTGGTGGCAAAAGACACACCATGCGCAGCACTAAGCCCGCCCACTAACGGAATAACTAACCCTCTGCCTTCTGGGGCAATCTCCGCGTCTAGCAAATGGTGACAACATAAACAGGATGTGATATAGACCTTTGTGCCAAGGTACCACCTGGGGTGAAGTGTCCATGTGGGAAACAACAGAAGACAGATGTACCGTGTGCAGCTCTAGACACACCTACTAACAGAACGACAAAATCACATGGCAACAGAAGACACCATGTGCAGCACTAGGCACACCCACTGACAGACTCACAAAGACATGCACAAGGTGATATGACCCACGGCCACAGGGGTGATCTCAATGGTAAGCAAATGATGACAAAGTAAATATGATGTGAAATAGACCTGTATGTTGGGGTACCACCTGGGTTATGGTGCCCATCTGGGCCAAAAAACAGGCCAAAGAGCCTGATTCCCTAGGTGGGCATAATTGGGTGGTGGAAGCAAGTTACGTCACTGGTTGGAGCTACTGCTGCAGGTGCCAAATGCATGTTATGTTGCCAGTTGATAATTCTGGACTGAAGGAAGTTTTTCGACGCGCCTCAATTATCGGTTTTAAAGAGGCCTCCTAGTGTTTAGTATACCCTAAGCTACGATCCTATAGATACCAGGGAGTTCCTCTATTAGTAATGTCAGATGTGTGTGTGTGTGTGTGTGTGTGTGTGTGTGTGAGAGAGAGAGAGAGAGAGAGAGAGAGAGAGATTAACTATCCTATTCAATGTGCAGGTGATTCTCGGTGGATAATTCCAGAATCGAGCGAGAGAGTTTGTGAATGCGGGTCATTTATTTATCACCTTAAACCACCAGTACCTGGCCCAGCTATCGGCCATGGAAAAAAGTAAAGTAGAAACGTTTCTAGTTGGATGAATTTGGGCGCTCCTGCAGTGGCCCGTGCATTTCCTAAAATTGTGGCTTGTTAACAGGCACGACTTTAGGAAGTACTGGTTGTTTAAAAGGGACCCTGTAGAAATGTGACGTCCCAACGGTAAATTGGACAAGCCCATTTGTAGCTGTGGGTGCTTTGTATTTCTGTGAAAACACAGCTGGTTGCTGAAGGTGACTGCAGCTCCTTTGTATACTACCGTCTTCTCCCAAATACAACACACCCTCAACGTGGCTGTACCGGACCGGAAATATAGCTTGCATACGTTCAATTTCAGGGTGCGTTATGTTCGGGGGAAGACGGTAGGAGAGGCTTGGGTGTTGTGCTGGTTTGCCTTCAAACCACCAGTACACCCGGGCCTGGAGGCGCCGCCAGCCGTTGTGGTCTGGTAGGCCGAGTCGCGAAATTGTTGGATGGGTGACGAGTTCATTTCAGCAAGGCTGGGGCTGTGTACTGGCAGTTTAAACCACCACTACCTCCAAGCCTCTTTTTGCCGAGGTGGAGTGGAACTGCGCGCCAAGCTTTGGCTGTAGCACCACTGTGGCATTTTTTGTTTTGTTTTGGCTGCCGCTGGCAGCTTTTTTGGTCCATTAGCGTCCGGCCTCTGCCGGCCTCCGAAGAATGCGGGATAGGTTACGTTTATGACTTAGGCTTCCAGTCTGAAAGGTAGTGGTGGTTTAATTCATCGAATCTAAACTGATAAACCACCAGTCTGCGAGGAGCCTAGCAATGCTGCCCTTGGTTGCATGTGTAGGCTGCAGTCAGAAGGGGGGGGGGGGGGGGGGGGGGGGGGGGGGGGGGGGTGTGGGGGGCGCTCTCCTTAGAATTACGTTAGCTTGTTCGGGAAAACAGAATTGGATTTATGTTCTCCAGAGTGGGAAAAAAAAAGTAGCCACGACCATAAGGAAGAAACTTGAAGGAAAAATCATGAATGCAGGGGCAGGTTCTGCAGTGTTAGGGGAAAACATCAGAGGGGAAAATAAAAAGAATGTGAGTATTTTTTTTTTTTTTTTGGGGGGGGGCACAAACTGAGTGTGTATGGAATCTATGGATCCTCCTCCTGGTGGCCTGGTAGGCCCAACCGTTCCAGGTGGGAAGGGCAAGGTTGGTCTGTAATCCGACAAAATAGGGTCTTCTGCGAACTGGTAGGGTTTAGTGTGCTTTTGCAGGTTAATTTGTCAGGTGCTTTACGTGTCTCCCATTGAACTCATGTGACAGCTGGCAAACTGGTAGTGGTGAATCGTGAGTGCTAGGAGTTGAAGCCTAGGGCTGACTCTTCTTCAGGGAAAGCAGATGACCTTTTTCTCAGCCTTCTGGCATCTACTGCAGAACTCTTTTCTTGATACGTTAGCCTGGGAAGTGGATTTTCTGACAGACGTCCTGATAGCGAAAGCGTGCAGTGAGTGAGATGGCGCAGTCCAGAGCTTTTCTCAATTTTGGTTTTTCGTGTGTTTTGTTTACCTTTTTGTTTCAAGATTTGGGATGTTCAGGAGATAAATTGACGACACCGTAAGGTCTTACTAGTTGGACCTTGCAAGCCAATGCCTACTGTTCTCCTGTGAACATAAAGCTGGTCACTATATCCGTACTTGTGGCAAAATCGGTCCAGATACAGGTTTACTTGTCAAGCATTATTTTCAATGGACAAGAGAAGGGGCGTGGGCCACTCGCCAGGAATAGTGAGTGGTTTTGCCTTTGTGGCGACGATCATCATAGTTTTTTGTCCGGTGGATTCTACTGCTATGCCTATCTTTCCTTGGAAAGAACAGGGGTGATTATATCTGCATATAGTGCGTACAGGTTTTTGTCCGGTGGATTCTACTGCTATGCCTATCTTTCCTTGGAAAGAACAGGGGTGATCATATCTGCATATAGTGCGTACATGAGGCCATGTACAGACCCTGTGGGATTGGTGGGTGGAGGGCGCGGTGTAGGGGGAAGGGGAGGGCGTGTGAATGGTTCCGCACATAGAATAGTTGTAGATGGACTTGAACTTTGCCCCTGGCCTGGGGTAGAAGCAGTCTGAAGTGTCCTTTGGAACGTCTGTGAAAGTTGGAACGATACGGAGAAGGTTAGCGTGGCCCCTGTGTGAGGATGGCACACACACATGGAGAAATTGTGAAAAGAAAAAAGGAAAAAGCAGCCACAAGAAAAGAAAAATTGAATGGGACACTGTCAGACATTCAATTGACTGGCGATGATGTCAGAATGATTCTGCTAGTCTGCAGGTGTTGATTGTCTTGTGGGGTCGGGCCGTCAATCTAGCTGGGCTGTTGAGGCAACCCATTTGCAGGAAGGCACGTCTGCTTACTATTTGCAAAAGTAGACCCTCTGTCCTGTGGAAGCAACCTCCTTTCGCCATCTGTGATATCGCTTGTCCCCAGGCGACATGTGATATTATTCCTTCTTGCAGAGCTCTTAAATGAGGCTGAAATTGATGCCTCTGTGCTCTTCCTTTTTCCTTCTCCGTCGCTTCACACCACTGTTTCCGGGGAAATTTCCCTTCACTCACGAGTATGTGTGTGAGACCCTCCTACGGCGCTCTGGCAGTTCTCGCATCCACAATGAATTCGATTCCGTCGCAGGCTGGTTGGCACATCCAAAACGTGGCCTCCAGGTTAACCGCAGGCAGGTTGGCAGTGCAGGTGGCTGCGGGCAGGCTTGGATGTGCTAGTGGTTTAAACTATCAGTACTTCGGAGCCTCTTTTTCCCAATGATAGAAATGCCCTGCGCACCAAAGGAAAAACGAACCGATGCCGGGCTTCTTTTGGCTGGCTCCGCCAGACATTTTGCTCCCGTAGGCTGACCCCTGAAAGTTGCGGCCGCATGCACACGGTGTTGGAGAAAAATGGCTGTGACATTTACTGGTGGTTTAAGTGGTCCTGTCGTCTTCCCCGAAATAAAACATGTCCGTTTCACCGTCTCTTAGACTGAAAGTTGCCCCTAATACAGTTATCATGTCCGGTATGTCCTGTTCGGGGAGGACAGTAGCCCCAACGAATTGAACCGTCTTTGGTTGCGAAACAGACTTCGGACTTTCCTCGTCAACTGGCGTTCAGGTTCGAACCCTTGACCTAACTAGTCAGAAAATACTCACACGAGGCCCTCAAAATCACAAAATAGCAAAATCAGCGGCCCGATGGAATCCTCCTTCTACAAGGACTCCATCAGGCCGCTGATGTTGCGGTTTTGCAATTTTGCAATTTTCAGGGCCTGGTGTGAGTATGCCCTCAGACGAGGTGTTACCTTCTGATTTTTCTTTTCTTTCGGCTGCATTCTCTTCCTTTTGCATCTTTAAAAGGCCAAATTAACGCGGGGAATGGTAGGGAAGTTGGCCTATCGTGTCAGGACAACCATCGCCTGCTGCTTCCAGGATCACTGTGTGTCTGGTCCTTGGTCTCTACAACACCCTGGGCTTTAAAAAAAAAAGAAAAAAAAAGGGCAACAGTATTGAGATATCATCATTGAACTGACCAGCCCCAGGTAGTTCACAATGACCTTATTCTGGTCATCTGATTGTATGTGGATTCGAACTTTGGTCCGTATTTCTACAGTTCCTGAGTGTACCAACTGAAGTTGCCAGTATGCCCAATTTTGTTTTCCCCATGTTGGATTTTGCTACCACCCTTGGGTTGTTGAAATGTAGTGGGGTCAGGGTCAGGGAGCCTATCAGGCGCCGCCAGACTTCTTCATAGGGTAGGTCAGATGGGACTGTGGCCCATGATGTGCACCAGCGCGGCGCAGGGGCTCGGCCCCTACTACTGGTGGTTCAATTCTTGCTTTCTTTTCTTTTGCAGCTTTCCTTTAAGTTTTCTTTGTGTTTGTTGTTGTTTTTATTGTTGCTCCTGTCGGTTCGCTTGCAATTCAGCAGTTGGTCGTGTCGCAGTTCACATATATGTGTGCTCTTTGTGGTGCACATGCGTTTCCTCCTGATGAGTTGGCAAAACTTTGATGGAACAGTCTGTCGCAACCTCCCATTTCTTACCATTCTCTCGCTTTAGGCGTGCGGTTCTCCGGGCAGTTCTTTGTGACGTTGTATAGGTGTACGTTATACGCATTTATTATAGTTCCCTGTGGGGTGATCAAATTCGGTGAAGCAGAGGATCGGAATTGCACACCAGTGCCCAAGTGGGAGCTGCTTCGCCTTCGTGTCATTGTGTGTGTGTGTGTGTGTGTTCGGAGGTGAGGTGGCTGCCCTTCTTCCCGGTGGTTGACAGCAGTCAAAGTGTCTCTGTTTTTTTGGTTATCTTTTTTTTGGTACAGCTTCTAATGATATACACACGTTAGGAACTTAGGACTTTTTGGAATGAATGTGAACAAGGTATAAATGTGAGGATGGCCCTCTAAGGAGAGTGACAAGAATGAAAGAAGGGAAAGGTGCTGACGGTTCTCTCGAAGCACATGAAATGGATGAGGCGATTCAGGTGTAGAAGGAAAAAAAAAAACAGAAAACTGAAAAGAAATGGATCGGGTGTGTCCACTGATGGAATCTGAACGTGTCCATAGGGTTCCGTTTCTTGTAGAACATAGCGTACCTTCCTTAGAGACAAATTTGTCAAGTTCGTGAAGAAAACCTTACACAATAGAGGTGCGAAGCACATGCTAGCGCACCTTCCTTAGGACCGCATTTAACTGGGAAGTCCTCTGGTGGAATCTGAATGTGTGCATATAGGGTTCAGTTTCTTGTGGAACATAGTGCACATTGCTTACGACCGCATCTAACCGGGAAGTTTAGCTTTTAGCGGAACATAGCACGCCTAGTGCGCATTGCTTATGACCGCATCTAACTGGGAAGTTCAGCTTTTAGCGGAACATGGCGCGCCTTCCTTACGATCACATCTAACCGGGAAGTTAGCTTGTAGCGGAACATAGTGCGCATTCCTTACGACCGCATCTAACCGGGAAGTTAGCTTGTAGTGGAACATAGCGCTCATTCCTTACGAATAGTGGGCATTCCTTACGACCGCATCTAACCGGGAAGTTAGCTTGTGGTGGAACATAGCGCTCATTCCTTATGACCGCATCTAACCGGGAAGTTAAGCTTGTATACCTTCTTGCTCAGGCTGTGTCTTGTTCGGGCGAAGACGGTAGTGCGGCCTGCCCTGGTTTGTCGACTATGTTGTATCGTTTTGCAAAGGGGCAACTGACATTCTGTGACTAACTTTTATGACAACAAGTCAATCACGTTATAACTCCTCCATTTAAAAAATATTGATGCTCTGGCTTTGGGCCTCGCCACACCACTCTCAGAACCACTAAATTCGAGAGGTTGTGCATCGCCACACATCCTCTGAAAATCAGACATGAAAAAGGAACTCGGGAAGTGTTGGGGCTTGGCTTACTGGACGAAATGGCCGGCGCTGCCAGGCCAAAAAGGAAAGAAAAGGATGCCCACACGGATTTGTTTACACTGATTTGTTTACACCGATTTGTTTTTCCCTGGCACGCAGCAGAAGTCCCCATTGGGGAAAAAGGGCTCGGAGGCACTGGTTGTATAACTGGAACAATGCCATGGGGCCATGGATGACTGGGAGGGGTTTAAAGACCCCCCAGTACTGAACTTGCCATCACAACGGTTGTGCTTGTTCTTAGGGCCTCACTGCACTTCATAACACTCTACATGCATTTGGAATGTTGGACTCATCCCAATGCACCTGGTCCAGAGAGTGTTCAAATGCGTGGAGTGTCGTGTAGTGGAGAGAGGCCCAGAGAGACGCCACTCCGCGGAGGCTGAGGTCAGCTACAGGGAGGGCCATTTTCAATTTTTTCATTTTTATGTTTATTGGACGACTGTTATTTTGGGGTCGTACCCCACCACACCACTTGCCAAATGTGAGGAAGACAAAACAATGAAGGGTGACTGTACTTTCTACCATCTAGCCACAGGTACACTTGGCATTTACATATTTGGTTAGCAGTGCTGCAGGCTCCTTGCACAAATTCGGACAAATACACTTTTACGGATTCGGATAAATGCAGGCATGTTAGGGATTTACGCATGGCAGCGTGTGGGGACCACCACTATGGATGGCACTCTCGCAAGGCAAGGGCAATCACCCGAGCAAAGGATGTCACCAGACAGCTGTCAGACAGATGGTAAACCCGGGGAAAAAAAAAAACAAAAAAAACAGCTGTTGTTGATGGCTTTGGAGGTATTGGGCCTCCCTCCACTTGACACAACTCCACGCATTTGGACGCTTTCTGGACCAGGTACGTTGGACTCGTCTGGATGCAACTGGTCCGACGGTCGTCCAAGTGCATTTCTAGTGTTGAGCCCATTGTGTACAGGCTGTCATTTTACTGCAGAACATGTAGTTGGGATTTCGAAAGGCACATGAAATATTTGCATGGCGGGAAAAGGAAAAACCAAGGATAGGAGTGAAATTACTGTGGACAAGGGCAAGAAGGAAATTAACCAACGCCATGTCACAGTTGGGTGGACAACGTCTGGAGGGAAAGAAAAGAGTGTGCCCGTGTTTTGCGATGTTGTGGGGTATGTGGAAAATCGGCAACTGCAAGTGACAAGATCTGCGCCCGAAAGAAAGAAAAAGAAGAAAAAAACTTGTGTGAAATGAACGAGGAGAAGGAAGAGAACCAACCCCATCTTGCAGCCGGGACCACTCGGCAAAAAAAAAAATGTCGTGTGAAATGAACAAGGAGGAGGAAGAGAACCAACTCCATCTTGCAGCCGGGACCATGTCCGAAAAGTTCACACATAAAAAAAAAAAAAAAAATCGGGGACCGTGCTTGAGATTGATTGGTTGGGCATGTGGCAAATGGACAACACTAAGCGCGAGTGTGTCGCATCAGCATTCCTTTTTTTGCCCTTTTTCTTATACCAGCACCAGCATTTTTCTTTCTTGTTCTTTTTTTTTTATTGTTTTAAATCATTGGCAGTTTGGATGCCATCCAGCGTTAGGCTTTCTGAACTCAAATTCCTCGTGTGCCAAATTGTTTTTCATTGTTTTGCTTTTTTACTGGGCAGCATATCATGTTCCGGGAGGCAGTAGGGTCAAGGGGGCTGGGGAGGCAGGGGGAGGAAGGAGGAAGCGAAGGGAGAGGGGTGGGGGGAGAATAACAATATAATTATATAACCTGAATTGTCTGCAAGGTTGTAATGATTGATAAAAGGAAAGAGGACACAGGGTAGCCTTCCTGCATCTAGAAGCCACAAACTGGCCTTCCTGCATCTAGAAGCCACAAAGTTGCCTGCAAGCATCGACCACTTGATTGAATCACCTCTAGTACATTTCCCAGCAATTTTTCTCCGACACGGCTGTATGCACGCTGCAACTTTCAGGGGTTGGCTGCCGGAGCGAAATATCTGGCGGTGCCAGCCAAAAGGAGGCCTGTGCCAGTTCGTTTTCCTTTGGCACGCAAGCCGTTTCAAGCCTCAGGAAAAAGAGGCTCGGAAGTACTCGTGGTTTAAGCTCGCAAAAGTGCGATTGTTTCCATAATTTCTGGGACGCTGGGCGCGGTTCCCAGCACGTGCTGCTCCCACAAATAGATTGGAGCATTTTCCCATTTAAAAAAAAAAAGATTGTTCAAAGGTGCAGTTGCCAGGAAGCAAGAGTACTACTCTTGCCGGTTTACGCTGCAAGAGCATTTCAATTCAGGCCTGGTCCAGTTGCAAAACCAGCCGGCCACTTTGGAAAGGCGCGGTTGCAGACTCGTGAGCCTTGGAAGGGGTTAGCTTCTTTGGCGTGCAAGGTGTTTTGAGCCTCAGGAAAAAGAGTCTCGGAAGTACTGGCGGCTTAAGCTCACGACAGTTCCATGTTTAAAGGCGCAGTTGCCGAGTACTGCTCTTGCCAGTTTATTCCACACGAATGTTTCGTTTCGGGCCTGGTCCAGTTGCAAAAGCAGCCGGCCACTTCTGAAAGGCGCAGTTGCAGACTTGTTGGCCTTGGAAGGTGGTAGCTTCTCCGTCAACTTAGGATCTTGTGAACTGGATGCCTTCAACTTTTGCTTTTTTCCCTGTGCCGGATTAAGCAACAGTTCCATTCACATACACAAGCTGCCGTCCTGCTAGGTCGTAAGTGTCTTGCCAATGTGTTAGTGCCAAAAATAAAAGGCCGGGGGGGGGGGGGGGGGGGGGGAGGAGTGCCACTAGAGTTTGCATGCGTGTCAGTAGTTGAGCCGTTGTGCACAATTACCAGAGGCATCACCCACGTGTACAGGTTTAGTGATGCTACTGCGAGGGTTTATGTCTTGGCATAGGGCCCTGCGGCAGGCGCGTGCCCGCCCTAAGCGAAGGCGGGCCCCTGAATCTCAATGCGCCCTGAACTTGCAATTTTTGCTAATCGTGGTCGGCGCCAGACAGTTGCCACGCGCCAGTTGGTTACATCCGCCTTGCTTGTGAGAATCCAAAATATTTGTGAGCCTTCCAGGCTCTTCCAGCAACGTGGTGGAAGCACGGAGCATGGCATGTTTGTGCCTGGGTGGTTGGGCATGCCTAACCAATTCGGTCCCAGGCCACTGTCTGAACGGGCCTGGGCGCAGACACTTTGACCGAGACTGAGCTACTGGAAACTCGGTCTCACGTGTGAAAGAAAGGCAAAGCACTCGCCACTTTCTATATAGGAAAGGGCAGGGCGCTGGGCTCGATATTCGGGCACTTGGTAGAGCAGGCGGCAGCGCTGCTGGAACGGTCGCTCACATGCTGCTGCTAGCGCCAGTGCGGAAGAGCACGTGCGGACGTGCAAGGTACAGGGCACTGCTGAGGGCAGCGCCATAGGCCAGCCTACTTGGCCAGGCTGGAGCTTGGACTTAGTCAGCGGGTGGTGTGGTCTTCGTGCATGAGAGGGAAGACGAGGGAGAGTGAGAGAGATGAGGATGATGATGTGAGGGCACGTACCTGGTCTTCACGATGGTCTACAAGTTGGACATCTTCACGCACTTTGGTTGTTGCTGCTGACGTCAATGGGATGCATTGTCAATTCGTGGGCTGCTAGTGGCTGTGTAGTAGTAGTCTGGGTGCTGAGCGCCTAGTAGGAGGAAAGACTCTGGATACGTATGTTGGTGGTGGCAAGACTCTGCTCTCGTTGACATTCAGTGCTTTGGTTCTCTGTTGGTGCAATATCTTTGCATTTCTGCTTTCTGGACAGCGTTGGACTTGCTGGCTTTCAATGTGATTTTGCATTCTGGATTTCTGGCATTTCGCTATCGCTCATTTTCCTTGCACTATCCACAGATTTCAGAAATCAACGAGTGCTAAAGCTCCTTGATAGGGACTCGGCGGAGAATGAGTCTTGGGTGTATCCTTCTTCGGTATACTTTTCCATGTGCTATGCCTTTCTCTGGGCAAGTGGACCAATTCTCTGGAATATGACAGAGATGACAGCCTGACCTGGTACAAAAAAAACAACTTGCAAGCGGAAAAAAAAAAACCCACAGGAAACGAAAGAACATTAGCCCCTCTAGAAAGGACTCAATCATTAGGAAGGAAAGATAACTGGGCCAGACACATAATGCTGTTAAACCACCAGTACTTCCTAAAGTCGCCACGATTTTAGGAAACGTACGGGCCACTACAGGAGCGCCCAAATTCATCTGACTAGAATGTTTCTACTCTAGTTTTTCCGCGGCTGAGAGCTGGGCAAAGTACTGGCGGTTTAAACCACCAGCACCAGTACATGGCCCCAGGCAACTGGAGAACCTGTTTTGAGGCTCTCTGAAAATTTAGGAGGCCAAGCGCCGTAGATAAAATGAATTGGCGGGGGCCAGCCTCCGAAAGGGGCAGGCGGCAGATAGCTGGCATGTACTGGTGGTTTAAACAACTACAGGTAGTTCCCAGCCTTGTTCTTTCAATGTTCTTTTTGCCCGACCCTAAGAATTCCAAACTGTTGCGGTCTGCGGTTTACCTGGCACCTCCAGCCTTATTTCTATAATGATCCTTCCTCAGGTTCACCTATGGAAACCCTGGTACGACTCCTCATTCATCAAAATGCTAATGTTCAGTGAACGTCTCACAACACTCCTACCGTCTTCACCTGAATAGAACGCCTGGTCATCATTGCCGAATCTGGACTGAAAGTTACTGCAAGTGCAGCGATAATGACCGTTGCCGAATCTGGACTGAAAGTTACTGCAAGTGCGGCAATAATGACCAGGCGTTCTATTCAGGTGAAGACGGTAGCCGCAAACAGTTGAGATCACAGATCTTTGGGACATCCGTTAAAATTGGAACGATATAGAGAGGATAGCAAGGATGGCACAAATATATAGAGAAGTGGACCTCCAGCCTTTTTGTGATGGGCGTGCCGAGCTTCTCCAGCGGCCTTACCTTCGTGTTGACCCACCCAGGACCATCGCCCATCACCAACTTCCTCTGATCAATTGCCCCGGTGCAACCCCACCCCCTCTGTCTTACCTTCGTGTTGACCCACCCAGGACCATCGCCCATCACCAACTCGGCTAGGTGACCTGACCAGACAGCGCTTGCAGGCATCCGGGGTGAGCGGGGGGACCCCTACTTCCCCACTCATCCCTGGTTGAAGTGGACGCCGTGCAAGTGCTGTTGCACGGGTACTACGGGAGCTAGGTGTGAAAGTGTCAAAGTGACTACTGGCCTTTCGTGAGGGGGTTCGGACCCCCTGTGTCCCCAAATCGGTGTCGTTGTTATGACCTGGGCCCCCGGTATATAAGTCGAACTATAGCCTAGATAGCACAGGCAGTGTCTAATGGCCCCTCTGTAGCCAAGGTCTAACCTCTTGACATCCCCTCTAGAAGCCCGGGTTATAGTCTTACCAAGAAGCAGGATTCCCCCCCTCAGAAAAGAGAGAAAGGAAGGATTTCGATCTATGATATGTTTAATCAATAGTTGCACAGATCAGGCACCAAAGGTCGAGGTCCCACGAACAAAGAGGATTGGATTTAAACCCTGAATGTGGACCTGTTTGTGGAGAAGTGCAGAGAATCACGGTGGATCTGCATTTCTGCATCCCTGCTCACAATGCATCATTCATGCGCTCAATCCAAATCTGTTTTCAAGGACTATACCTTGCCAAGAGCTGAAATGCTAGAGTCCACGTCGCTTTTTCATTTCGATGTCGACTTGTGACCTTTAACCACCAGTACCCCACCCAGCTTCTGGCAAGAATGCGCCCCTGTTAGTATGGCCATCCCTATGACAGACATGGGGTCTTATCCCTGCCTGTAGTAGGTGTTCCATAATCTGATGCTTCCCCCCCCACCACCACCAAAAAAAACCGGCCATGGACAGGCTCAGGCTGCCGGACCAAAAACCTCTATTCCCAGCAATTGCTTGCCTACGAGGGTTCCGTATTTTAGGGATAGGCAACGTCGTGCATCAAAATGAAGAGGCTGCAAGGAACTGGTTGTTTAAACCTCCAGTGCACGGTCCCAGCCTTGCAGAAAATCGCGAGTTGCAAACTCCGTACTTCTTCGGTGCTTGGGGCTACCGGACCACAATCGCTGGCAGCGTCATCCAAAAAAGAAAAAAATGTGGCGCTGGCGGTCCGGTAAACCTTGGCACGCAGTGCAGCCTCCAGGCATGGGTGTGCGCGGGTGGTCTATAAGGCGAAGACCCCTTTCCATTCTGGGGGACGGCAACCTGGTTCCTCTTCTGCGGGTAAGAGCCCCTCCTTTGCCTTCACAAAAATGGACAGGGCTCGCAAAGAGGGCCCAACCGGTTAAGCAAGCAGTACCTTTCCCCGCTGGAAAAACAAAGTCGCGGCTCATTTAGAGCCGCATGTTTTGGGGGTTCGCGTACTGGACCGAAATGCTTGGCGGTGCCAGCCAAAAGCTGGCCCACGTCGCTTCATTTTTTTTTTTCGTGCGCAGGGTGAAGTTGCTGGGCGGGGGGTACTGGTGGTTTAAACTGTCGCTGCGACAGGAACCGACCTGCTGAGCCTAATGAGATGGGGTAGCATACACGTTTCTTCCAGCCCAAGAGGGGCAAATACTATCCTTTTTCTTCCTTTTTAAAAGTGCGACGGCCTTGGAATATCGTCATTGAACCGACCGGTGTCTGGTAATTCAGAGGT
The DNA here is from genome assembly GCA_003427395.1 of Chara braunii. Taxonomy (NCBI): domain Eukaryota; kingdom Viridiplantae; phylum Streptophyta; class Charophyceae; order Charales; family Characeae; genus Chara; species Chara braunii. Next base: position 316,713 of record BFEA01000208.1, on the reverse strand, counting down.
ATTTCTCTCTGCTCATCTGAGCAGACATTGGGATTCGAACTTGGGTCTGAAATCTGTAATTCCACAGTTCCTGGGTCCTATCCTACTAGCAGTCACGCCGAAGGGGAAAAGAAGGCCCTGCCTCACAGGCGATTGTGGCTTGAAAGGGGAGCAGGGGGGCCTGACCCTATGGTATTCCACTGGCTTTCATTGGCCCAGTCAGCTCTGGAGTTTTTTTCGGACCCTCCCTTTTCCGGCTCGAGGGATGGTAAGTGAAGTCCTGTGTGGAGTTAGAATAAGTGATTCTCTGGGCTCAATGTTGAGAGACAAGATGAACCTGCGCTACATTAGGTTCATTCTCTGAGATAACCCAGAATAGTGTGTCGTCTGATAGAGTGATTCATCCGAATCCTGATAGAACAAGGACAGAAAGGAGGCCATCTGAACGTGTGCGGCGTGCGTGAATCGTGATCGGAAAGTGCGGAGCAGCATTCAGTGCGATAGAGTACTACTGATTGATTCCACTATCTAGTGAATAGCTGTTTTCCTTTTCTCTGTTTTTGTGGTAGAAGTTTTCAACCTATGTTTTGGGTTTGTCGAGTTTGTGTTAAATTCTTAATGGCTATGGTTTTCCAGTGTGAAAGGATATCCGGAATAATCTGGTCCTTTCTTTGTGATTTGCGACATGGTCTTGTGTCAGCAGGTCCACAGGCGACCCCTCCATGTCGCTGTTCGAGCTGGCAGGCTGACTACCGTCTCCGTTTTGCTGAGTCATGGTGCTAGAGTGGACGCCACAGATGATGTACGTAAGCAATGCCATTACCTACCTATACCTAGCATCTCTTTCTTTTCTTTGTTTTTTTTTTTCTTTAGGTTGTGTGTGTGAGGGCGAGTGTGTGTTTGCGTGTGAATGTTGTCATGTCTGCTATACACAACTCCACAGAAAAAAAACATGACTAACGCTCTTTCTGTGTGCATGCGTGTGTGTGTTAATGAAGCGTCTGCACCTGATGTCCTTCTTTCTCGGTACGTCTCTGTCTATCCCGTGGGCACACACACACACACACACACACACAACCTCCTGATGAGTCGGTGAAAGTCCGACGAAACAGTCTGGTACAGTCATGCTTTTTTGAGTGTAAATCGAATATGACAACACACACACACACACACACACACACACACACACACACACTCTTCCACATGCACCTGCATCCCGTGGGCACACACACACACATACACTTCTCCATGTGCACCTGCACGGGAGAGAGAGAGAGAGAGAGAGAGAGAGAGAGAGAGAGAGAGAGAGAGAGAACTAATTTTCTGGTTTACTGGATGGTGTTTGTGTAGACTGGGGACACAGCTCTGCACTATGCGGCTCGGACCGGGGATGTTCAAATGGCAGACCTACTGCTACAGCATGGAGCGGATCACACAATTCGCAACCAGGTGAGGTAGCATTTTGTGGGAGGTGGCCTTTTGTTTGTTTGAACGGTCGAGAGGGGGGCTAGCAAATATTTATTGCGATCCACTCATAGAGCAAGTGGGTGCGGTTTCTCGTGCATGCTCCTAAAGCACCGGTACTGGGGCCCTTCGTGCGAAACTCGCGACCTTATACTCAGCGACCAGTATTTCCATTTATGGGCCTGCCTCGTACATATTTGATGGGGAAATCTTCTTTAAGAGAAAATTTTTGTCCGGCGCTGGTGGTTTAAAAATATTTCTGCTGGGCGGTGATGATTTATTTTGGGAGACTTTTCGATCAGCCCATTTGCAAACAAATGAATTGACTGTCGGTTCTGCCATTTTTCTTACTCAGTGCTGCAGGTGCCTCTTCCATCTGGAAAAAGGTCATTCAGAGTCAATAGATTGGTTTGTGGAGTCCTTCAGGACATCCGTTAAAATGAAACGATACCGAGCATGGATGCTGCGCAAGGATGACACATAAATTGAGAAATGGTCCAATGTTTTTGTGGGTTCATCGAAAATAAAAAACAGTGTGACCCTGTCCTTCGGGACATCCATTAAAATTGGAAAGATACAGAGAAGATTAGCATGGCCCATCCGCAAGGAAGACATCACGACACACATAAATCGAGAAATGGTCCTAAAAAAGGAAAAAAAAAACAGTGAGACTCTAGGCATTGAGAAAGGACAGGAAAAATGATACACCTTAATCTCAGCCGGAGGTTTGGTATTGCTCCTACTTTTTGCCGATGCGGCGATGATTTGTTTCGAGGGAATGGCAATGCGTAAATAATGCCCCCCCCCCCCTTCACCCCCCTTCCCGGCAAGCAGTAGATACTTTTCTGGGCCTTCTGCTTTCCTAACTGCTACTCGATCCTACACGCCCTTCTCCTGTTACTTGGTGGATCACCTGCACTTTTTAACTTCTTTTTTTTGGTTAACTTTAGAAATTATTTTATTCATGGGTTGAATGAGCTTTCGTTTTGTGGCCTGTCTCAGTTAGCAGGAGGGCTGTTTATTAACAGATAGATTGTGGTTTTTGACGTATGTGACAAATGGGGTTCACTGTTGTGGCTTTCACGGGTACGCTTATGTGGCAGGACGGCTGTATAGAGTTGTGATTAGGTGCAAACTCAACTTCTTTTCTGTTTATTGGCAGGTAGCTTGTGTTGTTTTAACTTTTTTATCCACGTGACAAACTGGTTCCATGCTGTGGCTTTCGTGGGTATGTATGCTGAGGTGCCAGGCAGCTGCTTATGGTTGTAATTAGGTGCAAAAGGATGGACCTTTTTAGAAGCTGTTTGATGTGTCGCCATGGACAACTCTTCGATGAGAGGTGGCCGATCGCCGGGGAAGGTTTTTTTTTTTCTGATTGTTTGCAGACACTCTGTGATGTTTGTGGCCGTCGTGGGTATGTTGATGTGGCAGGATGGCTGTGTCGTTGATTAGGTGAACATTCTGTTTTTTTTTTTTTTTTTTTTCTTTGTTTTTCGCTTATTGCCAGTTATTGGTAGATACCTAGGCTACCAGCCGGGCCTCCTGGGTCCCGGGTGGCCAGCCCGTGCAAGGACCAAGGAAGGTCCCAGCAAAAAGAAAAAAAGAAAAAAAAATCCAAAAATCCAAAAAAAAACTATGTTATGGGTGGCCAGCCCGTGCAAGGACCAAGGAAGGTCCCAGCAAACAAAAATAAAATAAAAAAATAAAAAATAAAAAAAAAAATCCAAAAAAAATTTATGTTATGCAGAAAAATAAACTGAACAACTTTTGCCTCAGGGTTACATCTGCTGGGAATGGTGGAGATCAGGATCAGTCCCGATACCAGACCCGGCGGAAAGATGGTCCGACAACTTCATTCTTTTTGGGGCGGCCACACGGCGTCAGCAGGTCAAAGGGCCGCTGGTGTTCCCGGAAGAGACTCTTCGGGGATCTGTGCTATGGACACTCGGGACGCTCAGGAACTCTGCGCTCTACAGGGGCGAGAGACTGACTCCGGCGATGATACGAGCTGAGGTTAAATTCGGCATAAAACAGACCATCTCAACTGAGTGGTCTTTCAAAGTCCAAAAGAAAGGATACACACCTAAGGCATTGAGAACCTTCTTTCAACATTGGGACATGTTCCCTGATCTGCTTAAAGTGCAAACATCTCAGGGAGACCAGCCACAGATTTAATTTTCCTCTTTTTTGTTGCTTGATAAAACTGCAGAGTTTGTTACAGTAGGCCCCTTTCCTTTTCTGTACTATAGTTCAAGTTGTCAATAATGGTTTTGTGGTTTTGTATTCTGGAGGCTTGGCGACCTTTCCGTGCAAATAGATGTGTTAGAAGATTTACTGCTTCCGGACTTTTGATCAGTGGTTAGTTTTTGGTTCGAGTAATGAATACATAATGGAATAGATAGTTGCCTTCTTCCCTTTTTCTTTTGTTGGGAAATTTGCGACTCCTGATATGGGCTCGGCCGGTGATGCCTCGCTCATAATCAGGAGCCGCCCGCACATATGTGAGGGACGCCGGGCCCGTTTCCCGGTTTGTATAATGAAATGTGTGTTTAAAAAAAAAAAAAAAATCTTTGCCAAATTTAAAATAAAAAATAAAAGGGATAATTTATTAATTTTCAAAATACCTCCATAAGTTGAGATATGTGCCAAAATGCCCCTGAAAGATATGGGTCGGCCGGAATGCCCCTCTGACAAAAAGAAATTTGTGAAATACCCTTCGTGTCAGTTGGACCCCCCATCTTTGTGACATAATCCTCCCGGGTACCATCCAACTTTGCAAAATACCCAGAACTTGGCAACTTTCCTAAGGCCCGGTTGCAAAAGGCCATGCCCAAACAGCGAGGTCCAGATTGCACATTTGCACACCTGCCTGACAGGGGCATAACAGAAAGACTTTCGGCCCAAAAGGGCATTCCGCTCAACCCACATCTTTCAGGGGCATTTTGGCATATATCTCAACTGATGGGGGTATTTCGTAAATTATCCCAAAATAAAATTCAAAAATATATTTAAAAAAAATTGCACCAGCCAGTCAAGTGGTCCCGGGCCACTCTGGTAGTCTTTTCAATTTTTTTTCTCTTTTTTGCAGGGACCTTCCGCGACGCTTGCCTGGCCTCCTGGGCAACCAAGGTGACCCGTATGTTCCGTAACACAGTAAATAAATAAATAAATCAGTCCACAAGTTAGAGAGATGAGTGCATCCTCACACTTTAACTTTTTCCACTGCATTTTTGGAACCCATACTACTACTCACAACTCAAAGAAATGTCTTNAAAAAAAAAAAAAAAAAAAAAAATCTTCACCAAATTTAAAATAAAAAATAAAATTTAAAAATATTTTATTGTTATTATTATTTTTGGCCCGGCCGGGCAAGTGACCCCGGGCCACTCTGGTAGCCTAGGTAGATACTAGATATTGTGTGTTTGTTCTGACGTATGTGACGAATGGGTTGTGGCATTTGTGGGTATGCTGATGTGGCAGGAGGGTGGTAGATACTAGATATTGTGTGTTTGTTCTGACGTATGTGACGAATGGGTGGTGGCATTTGTGGGCATGCTGATGTGGCAGGAGGGCTGCATGCCAATACATATTGCGATATCCTGTCAGAACGAGGCAATGCAGGAACGCTTGCGAAGCCATGCGTTGGAAGTGCCGGTGGAATTTCGGTATTACAATCGAAATTGCTGGTTTGACTTCGAACCAGGTGCGGCTAATGTTCTTGGGTTTGAACTTGGTGAAGGGGTCAACTTTACAACCCTCGTGGTGGATGACAGTAGGTACATCATTGACTTTGTGCAGCAGGTGCAAATCAATGCAGCAAGTCTGTATACAAGGTCGATTGCATGGAAGGCGGGGCCTGACGGGGCATGGCGATACCCCCCTCAGCCTTATCAGGGTATGCACATTGGGGCAGAAGACCCCAGGTATATAGCTCATTACGGTCTGACGGCAGAACCCAGAAATGTAGTTGAAACACATTTCGAGGCACGAAATGCAGCATCAGAAAGTGTGCTTTTTGCGGACCAGAGACAGTCGGCTACGGTTAGAGAATGGCGCGCCTCGCCCTCTGTCGATCTGGATAGTTTTGACAGGGATTGCGATTCCGGGGAGTTACGTTATGCAATGGTCGTTTCAGATAAGACCGACCCGCTTGTCGTTCGGCGGTTTGGCGCGCATCCATCAATGTTTTCGCTCGTGGAAGATGGGGACGAGTACTATGAGGTGGCTGGGCGTTTCCTTCGCGGTATGGACAAGTGCTCGTCATCGTCAGCCATGCAAACGCCTGTGAGAAGCACTCCGGGCAGACGCACACCGGGGTCCAGACCGTTGTCCTTCTCTGCAACACCTGGACGGCGAGCTCTTTCAATCGAGGGCACGCCGGGACGCATGACGCCATCGACCCCGGGGTGGACGACTCCCTCAACGACGCCCGGTCGCATGACGCCCAGCACACCGTTGGGAAAACATGTGACAGTGACAGCTGTGCACCGAGTGACGGTTCCAAAGCCGAGAGTGAATGCGTTTGAGCTGTATAAGGCAGATAGAATGGAGGCAAGGGGCGATGCGAATGTCAGGTGGGCTTGGCATGGAGCCCCCCTTGGCAGCTTGGAGAAGATCATCTTGACTGGTTTTTCTCTCCAGAACAAAGCGAGAAATGGGAACTTCTACGGATGTGGTATCTACCTTGCTCCCGAGAAGTATGCCTATCGAAGTGCCGAGTATTCGGCCCCGGACCACACAGGAGAGAAACACATGCTTCTGTGTAAAGTGGTGCTGGGCTCAATGGAGATGGTCCCCTTCGAGTCTACTCAGTTCGAACCCAGCGGGCCGCAGTTCGACACTGGTGTAGACAATTTGCGAGATCCATCAAGTTACATCGTCTGGGGGATGAACATGAATACCTTCATTCTGCCTCAGTATGTTGTCAGCTTCAGGTATTGCTGAGGAGGGAACTTCAACCAGTTAAGTTACAAAAGCTCTCATGCTGGTGTCACATGCTCACACGGTCTTTCATAGCCGTGCAAGCTATCAATGTACTCTGTCAATCATAGTCGTGCAGCACCTGCGGGGAGGCTACCTGCCCTTCGACTGCCTGCCCCTTTGTGTACTTGGTGACGCTGTCGTGCCGTGTGCGCTATCTCTCCCGTAGCAAGGTGTTTGTTGGTTACCGTCTCAAATGTGCAAGTGGGCATTTTTGGCTCTGAGTTATCGAGTTGTCACGGCATGAGCCAAAGTTAACCAGTCAGTTGTTTGACATCAACCAGTGAATTGGATGCTCCCGAGAGGGAAGATTTGTAAATCTCCGATGAGAAGCCCATGGGTGTCGCATGGGTGGGGGGTTACTCTGTGAGAAAATAGTGACACTTGAAAATGAAGTTTGTACGTGAATTGTACGTGAATTGTACGTGAATTGTACGTGGCTCAACAACACGGAGAACGTATTGTGCACAGTGCGTGCGACTGGTTTTGTTTGTACCATGGTGTTGGTGAATAAGAGAACTGTATTGCTGGGTCGATCGTGACGATGATCCACATACACAAGCTGAGCACTCTTGGGAAACGATGGGTTGAGAGGAGGATGTGACAAGGTGCTTGCCGGCTGATGTAACTTCTTTGCAGGGAGAGGACCCATGGTGTTGCCCCTCCCCTTACTTGTGATATACATGTACGCATGTAGGCTGATTACGAAACGGATCCGAAGGCCGAAAAGTTTGTGATGCATGCACTGTGCATATATGGGCATGAAGTGGAGCTCGGTACGGAGGTGACTGACATCACTTTTTTGGTGCAGAACGCAAAGGTGACATGGCGATTCGTTGAGCAGTCGTCAGATGGTGATGTTGTGTGAGGTGGAATAAGGGAAGACCTGGTGTCCTTACCGGAGAAATATGTATCGGACGTGAAGAGCAGTTACGGTCTGTGGGCTGCGCCGTGTCGGCATTTGATAAGGCGCAGCTCAGTTGCAGGAGGAGAGGTATGTGCGGAATGGGCCGTTTGTCCTGTTGTCTTGGGAGTAATCGCCCTGTTGTGGCTGATCATCTGGAAGAAACAGCTAAGCATCCCTTGCGGGATTCGAACCCGTGTCTTCGCCACCTCAGCGTACATTTGATCCATTGAGCCAGAGCCCTTCCACACAGAGGCCCCAGATCGCTATGCCCGTCTTCCTTCGCTGTTTCGACTCGTAGGTCTCGTGGTAAGGCAGGCTTCGACCATTACGCTCTACAGCTGCATGTTGCGTTAGCTTGAGCGTCCTTTCATGTGCCTCTGCTGTTTAGGTAATTGTGTTGATCCAGTACGATACCCAGGCTGCATTTTTCTTTGTTGCAGGGTGACGCACAGCATCAGGGAGGAGGCGGTTTGAAAAATGGGATGTTCACAGAGATATGCCGCATACCCGGTGGGAGAGGTACCTCCCTTCTGTGGAGGGTGGAAGCGGCATGGCATTTTCGTCTTTTGGTACGCTGCGTTGACAGTCTGTGTGCCTCAAGGGGTTGTGCCATGTGTAATTTTATCGGCCGGCTCAGAATGGGCGGCTTTTTTTCCCCTGAGAGAGCCACTGGTGTGCGTTGGCTATCTAAGGCCTAGCCCACACTGCATTCTAAGTCTCCCTCTCGTTGGCTGTCTAAGGCCTAGGCCATACGGGGTTCTAAATCTCTGCGATTGTAGTATGTGCATGATGTATGCTCGATCTGTACAAAGGAAAGGAGTTCGTTCTGCGCTGTTTTGTGTCCCAGCGTGGTGCAGTATGGTGTGGGACGTGGACGGACCCAACCTTGAGTCATTTGATTGGGAATCCGCGGAGGGGAAAATTGCAGGCCGATATGGCAAAGGGGTGAAGAGGGGGAGAAAGGAAGTCCAGTCAGTCTCTGGTCGGGAAACTGCGTGTGAAGGCGCCATGCAAGCGAATAGCATGGAATAATATGGTGAGAGAGAAAGAGAGAGAGAGAGAGAGAGAGAGAGAGAGAGAGGATCATATGGAATAGGTTGTATGCTTGTACTTTTGCCCTGTTGTAATTCTTTGGGGATTCTTGGAGAGACGGAAAGTTCAGCACTGAGCGTATGGTACTGTTAAGAAGCAGCAGGCCATAAGTGACCTTTGGAGAATGGCAGCAATCAATTGTCGAGTGCGTCATAACCTTGTTCTTGGGGAGGCTGTATGCACATTTCTTTTTTATCATAGTTGGCACTAGTTGCTACATTGATAATCTGTTGACTATTTCTTTTTAGCATGCAGCCTTGACTTCTTGGTATGTTTGCAAGTCCTGGAGCTTGCGTAAGAGACGGAGACTGCCCACGACGCATTCCAGAAAAAGGGGTGTCCGTGCCGAAGCGGAGTAGGCAATGCGCCATCGGGAGGCACCTTGGATTCTTATGTAAGAGACGGAGGGGTGTCCGTGACGCAGGGGAGTGGGCAATTCTTCATCTGGAGGCACCTTCGATTCTTGTGTAAGAGACGGAGAGCGCCCAGGACCCAATCCAGAAAGCCCAGGAGGCAATCCAGAAAGGGGTGTCCGTGACGCAGGGGAGGGAGTCGGCAATGCTCCATCTGGAGGCACCTTCGATTCTTGTGTAGGAGACGGAGATTGCCCAGGACGCAACCCAGAAATCCCAGGACGCAATCCAGAAAGGGGTGTCCGTGACGCAGGGGAGGGAGTGGGCAATGCTCCATCTGGAGGCGCGATCGATTCTTGTGTAAGAGACGGAGAGCGCCCAGGACACAATACAGAAAGCCCAGGACGCAATCCAGAAAGCCCATTACGCAATCCAGAAAGGGGTGTCCGTAACCCAGTGGAGTGGGCAATGGTCCATCTGGAGGCACCTTCCATTCTTGGAATGCTCACCAACGGCACAGGAGGCAAAGAAGAATTCAGAGACTGCACTACGAATTGTGCCTGATAGTAGGGAGAATGAATAGCGAAGGGGGATGGTGGAGACAAGGTGCTGTGTTGTCCTTGTCAGATGCCCCGCTACTGCCTCCGTCCGTGAAGTTGTTCGATCATATGGCACTCTAGGCAGCCTAGCAGAGATGGCAGAGGAAAACCTACAGTGCGTTTACGAGGTGTTGATGGTGGAGAGAGGGTGTCGTACGGAGATGGTTGAGAGACAGCAGTAATCGAAGATGAACTGGGGGCGGCACCGTTTGGCTCTGGAAAAGTGTTCGATGATATGACGCTCCAGTTGGCAACGTGGTTCGATCGTATGACGCTCCAGGCAGCCTGGCAGAGAAGGCAGAGGAAAATCTCCGATTGGTTTACCAGGTGCTGATGGCGGAGTGAGGTCATCAAACGAAGATGGTCGAAAGAGCGAAAACAGCAATCGAAGATGAAATGGGGGCGGCACCGCTTGGCTCTGGAAAAAGTGTGCAACCTACTGGAGATTTACGAGTATCGCATGTACGTTCCTTTGGGGGCTGCAAAACTGTCCATGCTTTTCATTGCCTTGTACATAAAAAGCTTTTGTACCTTATCTCCTGTCCAATGACGGTGGTGGACCGTGCATGAGCTTGGAGGTTTGGCAGCATCAGGAAAATCAACGGAGCAGAGCATGACCTGGCGAAGGCCTGCAGACTACAGGTGAGATTGTTGGGTGCTTTGTGAATCTGCAATGGTTATATGAGCAGTCGTCTCCTTAGGCGCATTTCATTGGATGTGCGCAAGAGTCTATATTATGCAGCGAGATGCAGTATGGTTGTTCAAGCACTTGTGGATTCATTCATGCCATAAGAGTCAGAATGCTAGCGTAGGGGGGTGGTGGTGCGGGGGCGGGTAGACTACCGTCCTTCGTTCAAGCGAGTTGGGAACTGCGCTTTGTGCAGTCGTTCAGTCTGTCATGAGCAGATTGAGCCTCCCACCAACTTTTTTTTTGACAGAGAAGTGACGCATACACGACTTAGCTGGTTGCTGCCAGCTGTCGTTCTTTGCATTCCCGGCAGGCTGACACATATGGCGTCAGCCGGCCGGAGGCAGCTGTCTTTTTGCAGTCGAACACAGGCACATACAGCGCCTAGCTGGTTGGAGGCAACTAACTGTGTTTTCCATGTCAAAGCTGTTTGATATCGTTGAAGTACTTATAAGCTATAATGCAAATGCAAATAAGCACTTCTTGTTGTTGTAGAGTCACAGGCTGAGGCAGCATCTTACAAAAAGGACAGCAACGAAGAGACGGAAAGAAAGTCCTGGCTCTAGTCGTTGCCACATCGTCTGTCTAGGAAACCCCTTTGTTGTTGTCATCACCTGTTTATTGCCTGTAAGTTAATCATGGCGGGAGAGAAGAAGAGTGTTGTGGTTACGGAGAAAGGGGAGATCTGATGCCTATGTACTCTTATCATTCCTAGGCTGAGCCAGCAGCCAGCCAAGGAAACCAAAAGAAGTGACGAATGGCTTTGGTTGTTGTCACAGTTTCTGTCAAGTTCAGCGTGTCGGGAGAGAAGAAGACTGTTGTGATTACAGAGAAAGGGGAGATTTTGTCCCTCTGCACTCTTTTCTATTCCGCGAGGATATCTGCTCGCAATGCCGCTATTCTGTGCTGCTGAAGTTTTGCAATCTTCGCTCAAAGCTTGTGTCTTTAGGAATCCCGCGACTCGCCAGTTATGGCACTCAGGCTTCGTGGGCACAGCTCGCATAGACTTAACTGTTTCCATGGACTCTCTGCTGAACTTTTGCAACCTTCACTCAAAGCTTGTGTCTTGAGGAAGCCCGCGACTCGCCAGTTATATGGCACTCAGGCTTCGTGGGCACAGCTCGCATAGACTTAACTGTTTCCATGGACTCGACAGGTTTCAAGGACTTGAAACTGTTTGGTTCTGCGCAGAAGTAGCAAACTGGGCCCGACACCTTTTCTCTTTTTTTTGGTGACTTTTGAAATTGGCGTTGCCTGGCGTGTTATATTAGCCAGTCTTGTAGCCTATTCAAGTTTTGGTCAGGTCATTTTTTCGCGTTGGCAATGTGCCTGCTGACTATATGATAGGGGGAGCCTATCACGACGTGATTTTCACCCTCGCCACGCATGGGCAGTTTGCCCGGTTGAAGCTCTGCCTGCTCATACTGTAGTATGGTAGGGGTAGCTTAACCATAGTTACATTTGTTCTGCATGAGAGTACACGTGTTCTGCACGTGAGTACACGTGTTCTGCCCGGTAGTACGTGTACTCCTGTACGCGAGGGCTACGTACGTGTACGCCATGCCACCCTTGGGTTAGTTAGCCAACCTGTCATGAGGTGAGTTTCCTATACGCGAGAGCTACGTACGTGTACGCCATGCCACCCTTGGGCAACCTATCATGAGGTCAGTTTGACCCTCATCGCAGGCCAGGTGATTTGCCCGGTTGAAGACGAGCTGCAGCCACTGTGAACCACGAGCCTGACCCTCGTTGCAGGGGGGCGGTTCACCCTGTTGAAGAAGAGCTGCAAGCAGTGTGAAGCACCCTCGGCGACTTACCGGGTTGAAGAAGAGCTGCAAGCTGTGTGGTGAAGCACCCGTTTGACCCTCATTGCAGTGCAGAGATTTGCCCGGTTGGGAGAAGAGAGAGCTGCAACCAGTGTGAACCATCAGTTTTTTTGACGGGTATTTTCCGTACGGAAGCTGGTTCGAGTCCGTTTGACAGACTTCAATGATAGCTTTCCGAACTTTGCGGAGTTTTTTTATATGTTGCCGGGAGTGTGAACCTTCAGTTTTTTTGGCGGGTATTTTCCGTACAGAAGCAGGTTCGAGTCCGCTTGACAGATTTCGATGATAGCTTTCCGAACTTTGCAGAGTTTTTTTTATATGTTGCAGGGACTTCGACTGGTCTCAGCAATCAATAAAATATACTAAATAGTAAATTTGAAATTTTTCAGCTGGTTGAGGAGGAGGAGGATCCAACGGTGATGAATGATTGGTTCCAAAGATACATCCATCAAGGGATAGAAGTTGATCTCAATGGGCATAACTGTCATTTCCTTTGTGTTGTGGGAAAGGCAGCAAGGAAGGTACGAACATATAATACAGAAAACCTCCCGGCAGGTTGACGGTCCGTTGTTAATGCAGCTATCGGTGGCCACCGTCAAGGGATTGCAATCGGTCGTGGTGGAAGTGGTGGCCATGCATATATTATCTGTACGTGTGTGTGTGTGTGTGTGTGTGTGTGTGTGTGTGTGTGTGTGTGTGTGCGTCGAAGAACGTCAATCTCAGCGCGCATCAGGCGCATTGAATAGGTCCGTTGTTGCGCGCTGTCGTAAAAGTTGAGCAAGGGGATTTTGACGTTCGTCACTTCGGATCAGGCACATTGAATAGGCTCGCTCTTGGGGATTGTGTCTAGGACAAGTCTTTTTTTTTTTTTCTCAAGTTTTTTCTTGTTTTTCTTCATATAAACAAATCATTTGAGCCTGCGTCTCGTTTTTTTTTCCGCGTTTGGAGTTCTCTTTTTCTCTTCGATGTCTTCGTTCAACGAAGTTCGTTGTATTTTTTTTTTTTTTTT
>BFEA01000208.1:285738-303801 GCA_003427395.1 Chara braunii | reverse complement strand
TTTTTTTCATGACCTGTTTCTCAACAGTTCACGTGTACCATTCGACTACGTAGGCCGGTTTCCTATTCTGTATTCCAGCTCACTGTCGGGCTAACTAGGTGGGGGATGGTCATTCACAAATCCGGGGAGCTCGGCTTTTATTTCCGACTCGTCCCCTCCGCATGCCCTGCAGTCTTCCCCCATGCTCCGCAGGAGTTTTCCCAGTGTCCCAAGCCTGTTAACACAGGTTCAAGCAGTGCAGGGTTGGGCAATTGAGGGGCTCAAAATCGAATGGTTCGTCCTTTGCTGACACGTTTCTGGTGTACCGGTGTCCGCTCGTTCAAATCTTTTGTTTGCCCCATTGCTATCTTCTTCGGATATTATGCTTCAGGTCATTAGCCTCCGCCAATCGTCAGTAGATTGGCATCTAAGGTATCCGGTCCAGGTCCAGGTCCAGGTTCAGACATCAGCTACTTGACCTGATCCCAGGTTGAAAGAGACGTCTGTGTTCGACTTCTGTGTGTGTGTGTGTGTGTGTGTGTGTGTGTGTGTGTGTGTGTGTGTTTGTGTGTGTGTGTGTGTGTGTGGATTTGCCTGTGTCAGGGCTACTCTCTGGCTTCCAAAAAACAAAAAGAAAAAAGGGGGCTCATCTCCAGCTTCAGCAACTGTATGGCTTGCTGCCTTTGCCCGCATTAGGGCTAATCTATGGCTCCAGAAGAAAGAAAGAAACAAGGCAGAAAAAGCCTAAAAATGGGGCTCGCCTCCAGCTTCAGCAACTGTATGACTTGTTGGGTCTGCAGAGTCGCCACTTGGCGAATAAACAGAAGAAGCAAACAAGGAAGAAAAAGCCTAAAAATGGCGGTTACGGTGAAGGCACAGAAGGAGTGTAGCTAGCTATTGGCACGCTAAGCGGTTTTTTGCGAGTCCGTACACGGCTGTGTCCCTCTGAAACTTGGGCCGGGAGGTGGTGTCTCTGACTGAGTTCTCATCAGGTGTTGGATCTTCAGTACCTTCAGGAGGCGGGTGGATGAAGAAGCGCTGAGCGGGACAAGAAGGTGCTGCGCTCTGAGCAGCGCCACCCGTGTTAGGGTGGGTTGGAGTACCTGCTTTATTTTTCCCCAGGTACAAATAATATTTTGCTGGATCGGACAAAGTTGCTGGCGCTGGCCGGAGTCGGCCGTATAATCTTTTGCTGGACTCGGACGAAGCTGCTGGCACTGGTGTGAGTCGGCCGCATCATGAGTCGGCGATCGTCTCCTCTCCATCTCTGTTTCCATCAACGGTGATAGCCCTCGCTCCACCACTACGCTTGAATCGTCCGGCAATCTGAGAGCCGGTGGCGAGTGAAGCAAGGGCAAGAATCGGGGTGCCCTCGTTCTGCTATGTCCGGCAATCTGAACGGCAAGACAACTCTGGGTTTTTTTGTTGCGATCAGCGGTTTTTCTACGTGCACATGCACACTCTTTGTGTGTGTGGAGTCCTCAAGTGATGGCATTGTCGAGCAACCGAAGAACCGCTGTCGTGCAGCCGGCAGCAAGATGCTTACGGCGGTTTGGCTGAAAATTTGTTCGTTCGTCCTCTCCTGTAAATAGTCCAACTGAGAAAATAGGTTTCTTGCCGAAGGTCGGACGGAAGCCTCGTCTTTGTGAATAGCGCCAGGGGTCGCAACGCCCTTTCTTTTTCTTGCATTCTTGTTAAGCATGTTTTGTCGGTCCGATCTTCTTCAAGGGCTGGTCATAGGCTTATAATTAATCGGGAGAGTGCTCTTGTTTTTTTTTTTTTTTTTTTTGCTTTTCGTTTTTTTTTTTTTTTTCTCAAGGGGTAAGCCCCTAACATTATTGTATCCTTGTGTGATAGGCTCATGATTTGAACTCATGATCTGTTCATCAACAGCTACGTGTGTGTACCATTCAGCCACATGAGCTAGGTTGAAAGCCGTTTTCCTCTTCTTTTCCTGGCGAAAGCTCTCGGCGACAGTGCCACAAATGGAAATTGAGTTAATTTTTTTTCACGAAGAATTTGTATTGTGCCTGGACGACGTGGACGTGGAAAGGATGCAATCTTGTTTGTCATGGGCCATTCTCAAGCTGAGGTTCTTGCTGTGTCTACCCTCGTGTACCGAGTCTACATTTTGTATGCTGTTCATGCGTGTTTACCCTTTTGTATCCTGGTCCAGACATTGGGTCTATGTACTTGGTCCATCTTCGTGCACTTGGTCCATATTCATGACCCCCTTTTGTCATCCTGGTCCACATTGGGTCTATGTACTGGCCATCTCTGGTCGGCCGTGGTCTGCCCTCCTACGCCCACTCAGCTGTGGGTTTTTGTATCCTGGTCTACACAGGTTCTAGCCTTTATCCACCACAGGTTTCTGTTGTACCCTGGTCCACACTGGCCTTATCCTTGGTCCATCCTCCTGTATCTGGTCGCTTTAGCAGATATCCTGGTCTATATTGGTCTTATGTAGTAGTCAGCCCCCATCAGCCATGGTCTACCTCCTTACGCCCACTCCACTGCAGGTTTTCAATCCTGGTCCACACTTTTTTTTTTTTTTTCAAAAAGGGCGGCAGTCTTGAGATATGTCCACAGGTGACCGGCCCCGGGTAATTCGAGATTATCCACACTGGCTTTAGCTTTGGTCCATCCTCTTGCTCTTGGTCCACACTGCCCTTAGCTTTGGTCCATCCTTTTGGTCCTGGTTCACACTGGCTTCAGCTTTGGTCCATGCTCATGCACCTGCTTCGTACTCGTCTCCTCGTACGTATCCTTTTCTATACTGTGGCCACAGCCACTCTCAGCCCTGGTCTACCTCCTATGCACTTCCCTCTGCCTGGTCTATAACCGTTTTTTTTTTTGTTTTTTTTTTTTTTGATCAACCGTCCGTCCTCGTGTAACTGACCTGCTTTCTCTCGTCTTTCTCTCGAAGGGCAATGGCCTCGATGTATCGTTGTCAAATTGACTGGCCCCATGTGATTCATAATTATTTTATTTTATTTTATTTCATTGAATTCCATTCATCTAGTTCGATCTGGATTCGGACTCAGGTCTGTGTTCCGACTGTTCATTGGTGTTCCAACTGAGCTGTTGGCCTCTGGCAAAGGTCTACACAGTTTGTTTTTTAATCCTGGCGCACACTGGATCCGACCTTGGTCTATGATTATGCACGTGGCACACACTCACGTCTCCTTGCATGCCGTGGTCTACATTGGGTCTATATGGCGAGACTGGAGCTTTAAAAAAAAAAAAAAAAAAAAAAAAAAAAAAAAAAACCATCAGCCATGGTCTACATCGGGGTCTATAAGGCTATCCGTACCCAGGTCCATACTGGCTTCAACCTCGGTCGGTTCGTTTCCTCTACCTGGTCTGGTCTCATCTGCCCGTTTTCATCTCGGTGTACATGGGGGCCAGCCGCCACGTCAGTCTCTGCAGGGCTTCCGAGCTCCGCCCACGACACTGCAGGGCTACCCAGGTGCATGTTCTCCTCTCCATCTTCCTCCACCCCTTTCCTACACGGCACTCGACCTTTTTTTTTTCTTTTCTTTTTTTTTTCGAGGTCATACTGGCAGTAGGACTTTTTCTGCTCCTCTGTGGATGCAATTGTGGTTTGATACAGCCAGGTGAGGTCACAATTGCTGTCGGATACGTCCAGGGAAGCCCTAATGTGAGCATATGCTCGCGAGCGTGATTTATGGGTGTGTACATGGCACGCACTTTTCTGAGTTTCTCTACGCTGTGTCTCGACTCTAAAAAAAATGCCCTGCCTTTGTCACCTGCATAGAATGCCCCGTTATTATCGCTGTGTCTCGACTCTAAAAAAAATACAGCTATAATGATGACCGGGTGTTCTGTTTGGGTGAAGACGGTAGCCTGGTCTATCTTTTTTTTTCTCTTTTTTTTTCTTTTTTTTTTTCTTTTCTTTATCTCAGTGTATTCTTTCCAAAAAAAAAAAAAAAAAAAAAAGCAACACCATAGTGTCCTTGAGGCATCATCGTTGACCTGTCAAACCCCCAATAATTCTGAGTTGTTTTGTTCAATCGTCCTGGTCCATCTTGGTCCATCTTGGTCTATTTATCTTGCTCCATCCATCCTGGTCTTATCCTGGTCCATTCCGGTCCATCCGTCCTGGTTCATCCTGGTCCATCCTCCTCCACACTATTTTATGTAATCCATCCTGGTCCATACTGGTCCATCCGCCCATTCAACCTGCTTTATCCTGGTTTTCAGCACGTAACCCCTCAGCCGGCCCTGTGCTGTGTGGCTCACAAGAGCCTGTCCAATGTCCATCCTGGTCTATCTTGGTCCACCGCCGCTTATACATCCTCGTCAATAATTGTCCATCCTAGTCCATCCTGGTCCATCCTTCCTCGTCAACAATTGTCCATGCTGGTCCATCCTGGTTCATCCTGGCTCATCCATCCTGGTCCATAATCATCCATCCTGGTCCATCCTGGTCCTTCCTGGTCCTTCCCTGTCCATCCTGGTCCATCTTGTCCATCCTGCTCCTTCTTCGTCCATCCATCCGGTCCATCGTCTTCTACCCATCCTGGTCAATAATTGCCCATCCTGGTCCTTCCTGGTCCATCCTGGTCCTTCCTCATCCATCCATCCGGTCCATCGTCTTCTACCCGTCATGGTCAAATAATTGCCCATCCTGGTGCACCACCTTGACCTACACTACCGTCTTCCTGGTCCATCCTGTCCATGCTGGTCCATCCTGGTTCATCCTGGCTCATCCATCCTGGTCCATAATCATCCATCCTGGTCCATCCTGGTCATTCCTATCCATCCTGGTCCATTCTGGTCCATCCTGCTCCTTCCTCGTCCATTTATCCGGTCCATCGTCTTCTACCCGTTATTGTCAAATAATTGCCCATCCTGGTGCACCACCTTGACCTACACTACCGTCCTCCTGGTCCATCCTGTCCATGCTGGTCCATCCTGGTTCATCCTGGCTCATCCATCCTGGTCCATCCTGGTGCTTCCTGGTCCATCCTGGTTCAACCATCCTGGTCCATCCTGGTCCATCCTGGTCCATAATCATCCATCCTGGTCCATCCTGGTCATTCCTATCCATCCTGGTCCATTCTGGTCCATCCTGCTCCTCCCTCGTCCATCCATCAGGTCCATCCTCTTCTACCCGTCCTGGTCAAATAATTGTCCATCCTGGTGCATCCTGATATGTGATTGGTCCATCCTGGTCCACCACCTTGACCTACACTACCGTCTTCACCGAAATAGAACACCCAGTCATTGTAGCTGTACTTGGTCCAACCCGCGGTCCAGATACAGCAAAATTGACCTGGCGTTCTATTCGGGTGACGACGATAGTGCAAGTCAGCAGCGAGTAGCACACAAAAAGCCAATGAAGCATGTCTGGCTGCTGGGTTGCACTGCCAGTGGCAACCATAAATTCGAACCATGGTCCATGACATCTGTTTTTTTTTTGTTTTTTTTTTTGGACCATTTCTGGAGTTATGCAGGGCGCGTCCTTGCCACGGGACATCCGTTAAAATTGGAACGACACAGAGAAGAGAAACCTTGACATCTTCTTTTTTTTGTCTTTTTTTTGTCTTTGTTTTTTGTCTTTTTTTTTGGTCTTTTTTCTTTGTCTTTTTTTTTCTCTTTCAGCAAACCTTGACATCTTATTTTGGACAATGCTTAAATTTGTTGTACTTTGCACAAAGCTTAAAATAGATGTACCCTTGCATCGGCATTTGTGTGGATTTGCTGATGTATTGTGGAGGATTGCTTAGACCTGGTTTAGATGAGGTATACCTTGGTTTATGCAATTCACTCTGGTTACTGACAGGTGGATGACTCAAGGTTATAGCATGAGGTAGGACCTCAGCGGCAGCCTATTGCATGAGTAGTTCCTTAATAGGTCATTAGATATTCACAGACTGATCTCTCAGCCGAAGCCGGGTCATGGCCCCGGTGTCTTAAATGATCTCAAATGTTCTCAAGGATCTGTATAATTCGATATGGGACGCTGGGCCCGATTCCCAGCACGTGCTGCTCCCCACCAATAGACTGGAGCATTTATTAAAAAAAAAAAAAAAAAAAACTAAGAGCCTGGTGCACATCCTCCCAACCTGATAAGTTGCTGACAATCACACTCGAAATACGATGAGCATTGATTGATGGGCTGTTTGATGTATGTCAACGTTACAGGAAAAGTCATGAATCATGAATTGTGTTCAGATGTTTGACAAACATTAGACAAATGGAAGGAAGGGGAGAGAGAGAGAGAGAGAGAGAGAGAGAGAGAGAGAGAGAGAGAGAGAGAGAGAGNAGAGAGAGAGAGAGAGAGAGAGAGAGAGAGAGAGAGAGAGAGAGAGAGAGAGAGAGAGAGAGAGAGAGGTTTTTCCTCTTGTGATACTTACCAGGGTCCCCACCACCACCCTCACCCCAAATAGGTTACAGGGGAAAAAAAAGCCGAAAAGAACACAGTATATTGTTGTCTGTTTGTTGTTGGGGTGGGGACTCAAGGTAATGCAGGTGAACTCAGTCTATGGCTGTATGTAGACTGAAGGGTACCACAAATACAGCTATGATGTCCGTGCGCTCAACTGGAAAGAATCTTCAAAGTTGGCACTCTTTTTTTTTTTGGATTGCCAGGCCTCTGCGTCCTTCAGGTGGACTGGTTCCCAGCCCCCCTCAGACCGTGGCGCACTGTGCGAAAATCTATTTTCGGAGGAGCGCGGCGCAACGAACTTGTCACGATACTGCGCACATTGTAGTCAGAGTCCAATACCTGTGGAAGCGGTAAGGCCATATGGTTAGCACATGCTGTCAATCACACCCTGCACTCGGCGGAAATCAAACTCCCGAGGAGCGAGGCACAACGAACTTGTCACGATACTGCCGATGTTGTAGTCAGAGTCGACTACTTGTGGAAGCGATAACGCCATATGGTGGCACATACAGTCAAAAACACCCTGCACTCTGCGGAAATCTAATTCCTGAGGAGCGAGGCACAACGAACTCGTCAAGATACTGCCCACGTTGTAGTTAGTCCACTACCTGTGGAAGCGATAAGGCCATATGGTAGCGCATACAGTCAACAACACCCTTCTCCATCATGGTTGCTCTGTAACCTGCGGGGTGACATCGCACAATAGTGGAGAAATCCATCAACTAGCCAGACTGTGAAGATAGACGGAGTGACCTGCCCTTCAGGCTCAGCAGGATGTCGCCAGCCAGACTCTCAAAAGTCAAATTTAAGCCATCATTGTCTTTCCCCTATATGAGTCTTGGGCAGTTTTGGAGGCTCGAAACGGAACACGGGAAACTGATGAAATTTATCAATGGCGGCCCGAACCAGCTTGCCTTCTATGAGCCTGCCGTGGGATCGTTTTTCAAGCGGGGAAAGGTACTGGTTGTACAACACTGGAGATTGTGGCGGAAGTTTGTTTGAACCTCTTTTCATTGAGGTGGATTCCCTTACGCGGCAAACTTTGCTAAAATGTCAGTGCGGCGTTATGTTCAACATTATGTTGGATTCTTTTGGATGGCGCCGCCAACCATTTTGGTCCAGTAGCACTGTTTACTGGAAATCAGCGAATTGGTTCAATTTTGGTTCTCAAGTTCGCCTGGGCGATGCATTTGCGGTTTAAACCTTCAGTACTTCTGAGCCACTTTCTTTCGGGCGGCCTGCACACCAAGCTTTATTAGACCTCAACGCCACGAGTTTTTTTTTCTTGGCAGACACTACCAGCCATTGACGTTCACTAGCCCCGAAGCCCGGTTGACGTTGTCGAACGCATCGGCTCCTGCCTTTTTGGTAAACGGTGAGAGCCCTCCCTGCCATGTCACGCAGGAGTAAAAACAAAGCAAAAGGAGAGAACTTGGAGACGACCCAAAAGTCAAAACGAACGTAGTTACGTCGTCCCTTCGCCACTCTAGCCGAGTTTGCCTGTTGTACGTCTCGCGGTCCCCTACGACACGGTAGGTTCCCGCGGGGCACAACTTACCTTCCCGAAAGGGTTGTCACTATTGTCAGGGGTGCATCCCTATCAAGCTATTGACCCACATGCGAAAGTTTTTAAATGCAATCGCAAAGGGAGGTCAGTCGAGGGCATTTGCTCTCTTTTTCGCTGCAGTATAGGTACGCTCGGTTGAAGCGCCTATTTGACCATCCCTCGGGGCGCTGATCTCCTAAGTAGGAAGTGGAAGTCGATCGACTGAGGCGGTTTCAACCAAGTGTGAAACCCATAAAATAATCCTAGTCACTTAGACGTTTAACTCAAATAAATAAATTATCATGATTAAATATAATTATATCGAAATGAAATGACAATTAGTCGATACTCGATAGGGAAGCACATCCGAATTCAACAAAAATTATTAGCTGCAAGAACCCAAGCACCACATGGTAGAACCAATAACACAAGATCGAAAAGGAAAAAAAAAAACGACCACCACGGGTTAAACTCAATAAATAAAGTACTATATCGAATCGACAACGGAGAGTTGAGTTCGACAATAACCTCGACGGAGCTGATAAGGTCGTCGGAGCGCCTCAATTTTGACTTGATGAGGCGCGTTGCCAAAGTCGTTCATTCGACCCTATCACTGACCTAAAATTAAGCACGCACACACTCGTCTCCATACATTTTAGTCTACTTTGATGATAAGTTGCTTTGCGGATGATTCTTGATCAGCTGCATTACTCAAAGTGTTGTTTGTCTCTCCCTTTCCGAAGTGGTCTACGATAGCTCGGATCTAAGAAGTCGGCCCGTCTCCACCGAATCGGCAGAGTACCCCCCTCCATAGAGCAATCCACTCTGGGTCGATACCGAAACCGACTCCTAAAGCAACGAACCGCCACCCAAAATACTTCATAGAGAAGGGACCATGTTCACCACAAGTAGATTTTAGTCGTTCTCATTTTTTCCAAGCTCGGGGTAACTTGGACGAAGAAACTCAGAGGAGGTAGAAAAATGAGAACCATATGAACGGGTATAGATAGATAAGGTCATTCGGGATAGAACGAGTAGACCTTTACAGAAGGCTAAATTAATTTTATTTTATTTTATTTTTTTGATTTAATTTTTTATTATTATTATTTTATTTTTACGACGCACACCTGATTAACCATTTTCAAAACATATATTCGTTTGACAAGCAGGCAAGTGGTAGGTAAAAAAAAAACTACCCTTTTCATTATCCCATGTAGACACAATCATCTTTTTTTGCTAGCATTTTTCTACCTACCTGCACTCAAAGCAAAACAAACAAGTTCAAAGGTAACCAATGGAACTCTATACCCAAGTCAGGTTTCATGAATCACACAATTTTCCCTTACCTTTTCTTTTGAACATTCAAAACAAACGAGGTCAAGCAAAGTGTGGGTTCGCACAGGAGTGAAAGGGAATCTGAGTCGTTCAACTGACCTTGAGTGAAGTAGACTGACTCACTCAAGCAAGTTAAATGATATCCCGAATCGAATTGCAAGTCCGCACCGACTTCATTCACCGTAACCACGTAAGGGGTTACCCCAATTGTTTGCATCCCAACTGCAAGTTGGTCGTAAACGGTCTCAGGCGGTCCACTCTATCGCCCGCAGCACCGAGCGAGTTCAAAACGTCAAACCATTTGCATCATGTGTCTCCAAAAAACAATAACGGTGGTACCAGGTGTGAAAATCACTGATGTTGTTGTGGAACGCATAGGTCCGGCACCGCACAAGGCAGCGCGGGACCCTTCCAGCCGCATCATGTAGGAGTTGGTCTAAATCCTCGTCACGAATACATAATGGAGTTTTCGCAAGCCGCTCCGGCAGAGTGCGTCAGCCATACCTTTCGCGAGCCCCTACGACAGGATAGGGCCTACGCGAGGCACAACTTACCTCCACCTTACAGGAGCTGTCATTTCCCTTCGGTGGGCGTATCCCCGCCGAGTTACCAGTCCACAGTACGAAAGTTAATCAGTTGCAATCGCAGAGGTGGACCAGTTGAGGGCGTTTCTCGTTCGCTGTAGCATAAGGGGGGCAAGCGGTGTCGGCCCGAATACCCTTACAAGGGTATTTGGGCACGTTTTTGCAGCTCGCAGGAAGAACGCGCCTGACGATATCGGAGGGCGCGTCCCATTTGCGTTGATTAGGGAGTGTGTGAGCGTGCACTTCGCGGGCACGCATTAGCCTGCCCGAGTCTGGGTCGAGGAAGGCCATGAGACGCCGGTAGGACAGGTCAGAGTTGAGCTAGATGTTCTGAGGCGGTCGCGGGCTCACACGCACGGTCGGAATGTCGGACGGCGTAAAGTTTGACCAGGTAAGGCGGTGAATGAGAGGAAAGGATTGTCTGACTCATTGAGGACCGGCGGTTCTGGGTCGCGGGTCGTATCACGTGAAATGCCGCAGGCACTAGGTTGATCGTGCGCCGCCAGCAGTAGAAGCCATGGCGGTTTTTAGCTAGGACGGCGTGAGCCGGGGCGGAGTGGGTAGAAGCCGGGGCGTTTTCGGCCCAAAGGTGGTAGAACGGGCAGATGCTCGGTGAATATGAGGGAATAGGAGAGCCCGGCCATAGCCGCAGCGTTATGCGGTAATGCGCACGGCAAGCCTAGCGCGGCCGTGCTCCCAAAGTAATACGTGGGTGCTTGTGGGCCCTTGGTTGCAAGCGGTAAGTAAGAGGAACGGCCTGAGATACTGTTTGCAAGCCTGGACAGGCTGCCCTTACTCTTTATGAGTAGGACTGCGCCTGTTGCAACCAGGCTGGGGCTTAACCCTGTAGGTTACGTCATTGAACTATCACCAGGCGGGTCTCGGGATCGAGGCCACAGCGGAGCGGCGGAGGAGCACAGGAGCAAATCGAGGGGTTGAGGGTCCCGCGGGACTATCCCCTTTGGTTTTGTTGGGGAGTCCGGCAGCAGGCCCGTGGGAGAAGACCAGTTACCAGCGGGTCCCCTCCCCCATCCGTTTTTTTTATTACTGTGTTATTATCTCTAAGTTTTTATCTTTTATTTTCTTATTTGTTTTTATTTTTTTCTCTCATTTGGGACGAGACCGGTACTGGTCTTCGGGACCGGTTGTGACCCAAGATCCTTGTCTAGTGGATACACCACTGAACTGTTGAAGTACAGCCTGTGTTCGAGCTCAGACAATGGGACTTGGCAAGTAAGACCAAAAGTATTATGAGTTACCTGAGGCTGGTCAATCGATGACGATGTCCCAAGGACGCGGCTCCCAGCTAGCCCTTCGGGACATCCGTAAAAATTGGAACGATACAGAGAAGATTAGCATGACCCCTGCGCAAGGAAGACATGCATAAAACGGTAGAGAACCTGACGGTCGGGAAATCTTGGTAGGGGTATCCATCCACCAGCTGGTGATCTGCAGTGAGAGGTTTGAGAGTAAATATGACCACTGGGTGTGGCAAGGTGCGGGAGCAGTTACACAAATTTTGTCATGGCCCCACGAATACTAGGGACAGCAACATGTGACCTAAGCCATGCCCAAAAAAAAAAGAAAGAAAAGTTTTTTTTACCTGTCCCAAATCTGCATATTTTGCAGATTTGGGGTCGCAGGGTGAGCACTGGCATTACCATGGGGACCAGAAAAATGGTGGACTATGCTTGGGCACAAAAAGCAGGGCACAGCCAAGGGGGGGCCTACGTCCGCTGACCCCACGATCCGCTGTGAGGAATGGATATGAGCATGCCCGTCGGGGGGCGGTAGTAGGGGAACTACGCCTGGGCACAGCAGACCGGAGGGATTCTGGTGGGGGCTGCAGCAAGGCTAGCAGGTCCCAGCAAGCTTAGTTTGGGTGGCGCACTCACGGGCTGTTAAAATGTAGATCAAGAGTTCGCTCCGGAGAAGGGGTCTACGTAGGTGTTGCCACGACCCCATCGATCAGGTGTCTCACCAAGATCAGTCTTTATTTATTATTATTTTTATTTTTATTTATCAGTCCCTATTCTCCTTTTAGGGACTGCATTGCAGCCTTTTCTCAGATGGATGAACCTACTACCTCGGTTTGGGCAGATTCATTCAAACAAGGACAAATGGTA
Organism: Chara braunii; assembly: GCA_003427395.1. Lineage (NCBI taxonomy): Eukaryota > Viridiplantae > Streptophyta > Charophyceae > Charales > Characeae > Chara > Chara braunii. Next base: position 291,816 of record BFEA01000208.1, on the reverse strand, counting down.
GTGATGCGTCCTTTGAGTGAGGCACAAGTAAGCTATGTGGACATACCCTTCTAGGCTATATAAGACATCACGTTCCGGTGACCAGGACTTCATGTCCATTCAGATATTCAAGGCGGGTGGACTGTGCGCTATTATCCAGGCATACATTGACTGGCGGGAGAGGCTCGTGGAGCAGCGGGCCAYGAGRAAGAAGAGGGGGRGGAGAYKATGAKGGAAARGATCATGACGAAGAAGASAGGAGTGGGGTACTGGCTTAGAGGCAGGACAAATCCAAGTACAAAGCTAGATTTCTAAATTAGATGAGAGGTAGTGAGGTAGAAGGAGAAACGAGTGCGCGGAGGAGTTGGGAAGAGAGAAGAAAGAGTGGACAAGAAAGAGAAAAAGATTGTATCTCGTTCAATTCTTAACGAAATTGAGCAAACAAAGAGGTGAATCTGAGGTTTTCAGGCACTCTGGATTAGATGGTCATGCCGGATTTTTGGTTTGAGCAACGGATTTTGTGTTACCAGGGATAAGGGCTGCGCGACATGAGGACGGAGATGGCTATGGCGGGGATGAAAATTTTATATCTCACTCCATACTGAGTGGAATCGAGTGGAGGGAGAGGAGATCCCAGGATCTTTTGGTAGGGCAAATCCGTTGGAAAGCCTAGGTTTCATGATCAGTTAGTAGAATGGGGGAAGACCAACAAACGGGGTGTGTGACGAGTTTCGGAGAGAAGAATATGGCGTGGAAAAAAAAAAAAAAAGATATCTCTCTCATTTATGAGCTAGCCAGGGCGAGGGGAGAGTCTATATCAAGGTCTTTTGGCATGATGAACGTGATGGTAGCATCGGATCTCGCACCAGAGCAGCAGGTCGGCCAAAATCAGCCATAAAGGCTGCGTGATTTGCAAGCGGGAACGAGTGGGACATGGCGAGACCGGGTGTGAATCTTCTAAGTATTATCGGTGAAAATTTCGTTTTTGCCACAGCGCTGCCTGCTGTGTTCATGACTGTACTTGTCATTGGCATGGGTCTCGACACCAATGCTGTCTCCTCGCCTTCAACATCGGCGTGGAGGTGTTCTTCGTTCTGATGGCCTTGCTGCTAACAATACGCATCTCTACCAAGTCATGAACGAGCATGCACGAGAGAAGGAGTGCAGGCAAAAGGAAAGAATAAAGGAGTCGGGCTACATACCTGGTCGGAGGCTGGCGGAGCTAAAGAGAACAAAGTAATGCTTTCTCCATATTCTAGCGATAGATTCAGTTCCTATGCTCGGTGAGTCATAGGACTGAAGTGCGGGTGCTTGCATGTATGGGGCACGATCTATACGCACTTATTCTGAGCCGCCAGAAACTGATCAAGGTCGCGGTAAAATCCTGTGAACGGGATATCAGAGAGAGAGAGAGAGAGAGAGAGAGAGAGAGAGAGAGAGAGAGAGAGAGAGAGAGAGAGGGGAAGAGAAGATACTTACCAACGAAGGCAGGCAAGTTGGTGGGAGCATCTTTCCCCAATAGGAGGTAAGACCCATTCTCATAGCAGCAGGCGCACCAATCAAACAATGAATTAATACTTACGCTGAGCAGAGAGGGAGGAGAGAGGATGGACTTGGTCGCAGTTATGATTAGGCGCACGGGAAGAGGTAGTTAGAGAGACTCATCTGAGCGTCGCAATTCCAAACAGGGCCTGCTTCCGTGATTATCGATGTCCGTGGTGATCACCGTTTTTGATGGGCAGTGAAATAAGGTCACTGACAGTGCATATAGGTTCATCATGACGACAGGGGGTTGCCTGATCCGAGGGAAGGACGTACTGCTACTGAACTGTTGCCACGGTACAGTGTGGGTCACGACAGCGTACTTGGCTGCTGCCTTCTTTGGGAAAACTGCTGGTCTGATGTCGTGCTCTGCTGTGCACTGCGAGTTGCACCATTCATTCGCACTAATTGAGTTTAGCTATAGCCACTGTGCACAACTGCGGTGCGCGTTACTGGTTTGCTGTGTATTGATTGGATTTCTCCTGGACTGAGAAATAGACCATTGGGGACGTGCTCTATCCAAGCGTGACCTCGCTAGGCCGTGTTTTTTTTGGCAATACTTGTTGTGCCATGTATCAGTTGCTGTTGCTGATGCCCACAAGAGGCATTGTAAAGTCAGAGGCTATTAGACTGTGTAGTAATTGTAGTCTGGGCCTCTAAGCCGCAAGTAAGAGGAAGAAGCGGACTGAATAGTAAAAAGGAGAAGAGTTAGAAACGGGAAGAGGCCTAAATCAGAGACAACAGGAAAACGTACCTATATCTGGGCGCACCATCCGTCCATTATGATTGTTGTGTTATGATTCAATCTCAATTACCTTCAGAATAACCAGCAGATGGCTTGTACGACTGTTGCTATTTTTTTTTTTTTCTTACCTCTTCTTTTTCAAATAATATTGCTTTCAATCCGGACACGTTACCTACCATTTTCCTCTATGGGGGCTATCCTTGCTGCTAACTGAGACTGTAGCTGCTTTTGAGCATTGACTACTATTGTATCAGCAGTAGTTACTATTAACCCACAACCTACGTATAATGAGACTGGGGGGGCAGCTGTGGAGACGACACTATGACTGAGTAATTCGTTAAATACTGTCGTAGCTAGGCTTCAGACTGCACAGTTACTGTGGTTGTTGGTTCACACTTGGGTGTTGTTGTTAGGATTCGGGCCACAGGTTTCACTGGCCCAGCCAGACTGGTAAAAAGTGGTTGATGCCATAGCATCACGCTGCTAAACCAAGGCCCGCCATGCACTGGGCACCCGACAAAAGTTCTAGATTTGGAGGGTGGCTGTGATCACAATGCATATCGCTGCGCAGACTGGGGTTTGTTGTGATCTCTGTGCATACTGCTGTGTCGACTGTGTCTGTGTTACAAAGTCTGTTGAGCCGCGAGTTTGTGGTATACCGCTGGGAAACACGTTGTACACTGCGCTGTGCCCTTGGCTGCGCTCAGCCACTACCATGTGTTGCCACGGCAGGGCATCTCTGTGCCTTGTTAGTACACCATTGGTAAAGTCACCGTCTCTCAGGAGCTGGTGCAGTGCTAAAGGGGTGATGGGTAGACCACGTAGCTGCTGAGGCTTGTTGATACCTTTGTTGGCTCAGACCGTCACGTGTGCGATGCTGTTGGAGGCAGTGGGCTGTCGCGAGCTTGCGGCGACACCCATGTGTTGCTGAACGTTGGGCTCGGCTGGCCAAGCTTGTATAAGGCGGTTAGCAGTTTCCGCCCGTACCTTGTTATACTCCTAGCCGCTGTATGGGCGGCATCCAGTGGATTTTGACTGTGGCTACTGTGTTTCAGACAGAGCACGGGGGCGTGTTCTATTTGGACGGTATGTTCTCAAGACTGCGCAGGGCGCTGTTTGTCAGCACAGCAGTTGAGGAAGAGTGATCAACCCTTTGGGGCAAGTTATTGCTGGGGTCGTGGGACTCATCAAAGGGTCATTGATTCTGTGTACGGGCGGTGACTTGACCATCATTGCGGGGCCCTCAGGCGCATCAAAACAACAAGGCCCTCCCCAGTGAGATTGAGAGCACCTCCCCTGTATCTCGAGAGTCTAATCTATCTACCTCTACCCTTCTTACTTTCAGTCTGGTCTGAGGTTACGAGAGGAAGGCGGCAGGCGGGATTGCAACCCGTAGGTCCGCGCCAAGGCCTCTGTGGGAGGTTGCCCCACCGATTGCGGGAGCTCTGCCGGAGCCCAGGCGGGGTTCTGGAGGCAGGGAACACTCAGGTATAACCCTCGATTTACGCGTGTGATCCTATCACTAAACTATATTATCATATTGCTACTGACCTGACTGTAAGTATGACTGGAAAGGATATCTGATTGATTTGCTTGTTTAAGTTCAGGACATTGCTTTGCATAATAAATTGACAAGTATTTATTGATAATTAAGATTAACTGATTGAATTCAAACAACACGAGGATTGTAATTATGTGGCGAAGGCTGGACGAACGCATAAGTTGCGGGTTGCTCAGTCGATCGCATCTGTTCTATTTGTTATTTGGCAAGCTAGACTACCCATAACTTAGGTAGCCTAGTTCTATGCTGTATGTAACTGTATGGGCTGGTCAGGCACAACATAAGTTGTTGTGTCTGGTCATATGCCTTTCGTCGTTGTTTAGGCAAGGTTGGGCTCCTCATAAGTTGAGGTAGTCCAGTTCTTTGGGTATGCCGAAAGTTTAGGCTGACCAGTTTCACCATAAGTTGGTGGGACCCGGTCATACGCCTTACGTCAATTGTTAGGCAGAAGCTGACCACGCCATAAGTTGGTGTGACTCAGCATTGTGCTTTATTGTTTCAGGCGAGACTATTTGCACCATAAGTTGGTGTGATCAAGTCATGAGCCGCCATCACTAAGAGAATCAGAGTATACAAAGTGATACATATTTAATATGTATATTAATGGCAGGTTGGACGACATAAGTTGGGAGATCCAGCCATATAAGCCGGTAGCAGACAAAGCAGAGGGAAAGAAGATGAACAATACAAAATGGTGTGGTAACTGTGGGCAGACTGACTCACCCATAAGTTGGGTAGTTGGCCCTATGTCCTTGATAACACGAAAGTAGAAAGATATATAAAGTCTGACTATTTTCCTTTTCTAAACACGCTATCCGCTGAAATAGCGGAAACCCAAAAGGAACAGCAAAAGAACAATCCAAGATGCGGAGCAAGCTTCATGCAGGAAAAGGGATGCAATGCAGACTAAGCCCCAAACCTAATCTAAACAACAATGTCTGGTCTGTGTCGACCCAGAAAGAGAAAAATGTCTGACCTGTGTCGGCCAAGAAAGAGAAAAATGTCTGACCTGTGTCGGCCAAGAAAGATAAAAATGTCTCATGAGCCAAATAGGCTGGATATAAATCAACCCCAGGACCCTAAAGGCCAAAGAATAACTAAACCAATGTCCTAAGTCGAAAACCAATGTGGCACAGTCTCACGTGCCCTGTACACAATGCACAATACCTGAACAAAGGAGAAGGTAACTCAGTCGCATGGCAGGGGTAGGAATGGGTGGGAAGGCGGCAGGTACAACTCTCAGAGTAAACTCCAAGAGGGCACCCACACAACCAGGTAAGGGTCATCAGGCTCAGAGGGAGAGTAACAACACGACACCGGGCTCAATGGAAACCATCAAACGGGTACCGCTAACTGAAAGGGGGGAAAGACACTCACACAAGGGAGCACACATAAGGTGAGTCTGGAAGGAGAAAGGGCTATGCCAGCATAGACATGTGGCCAGAAGCCGCGAGCAAGGAAAACGTACACTCCATAGGAGGGCCCGCAGCATAAGGTAAGGCAGAAGGGCGGCAAGCGGACACACCCACATAGATAGGGAAAATAGGGGTCATCATGCGACTGAAAGGTAAGCTCGAGGGTGGTGGATAGGTGGGAATGATGGGGACTCTGTAGCCAAACAAGTGAAGTAGTCCAACTGATGGGTCTCCAGACTGAAGTCGAGCCGAAGCAGCCTGGATGAAGTATGAGTACCACAAGAACCGAGTAGAAGTCCGAAACAATGCGACAGGTACTCTGGTACTGAGGAGAAGCACTGAGGTCGAAAGTCGAATGTAGAAGCCGAATGTAGAAGCCGAATGTAGAAGCTGAAACCGGGAGCTGCTGCATAAGTGTCCAGGAATGGTAAGAGATAGAGAGCGTATGGGGGATATAGATCAGTCACGAAAACGAGAAGGAAATCGATGGGTACGCTGAGGGCGAGAGGAATGAACTGCAACAACAGGCGGAACCACAGCCACAGGGGAAGGAGGACCTGAGGCGGGTACCGGTGGAGCAGGAGGACCCATCGATGGAGGTGGGGGAATGTTAGTGGTCGCGGAGGTAGAGGGGTCAGTAGCACAAGGGCGAGAAGTAGGAGAGGAGGATGATGAAGGGAAAGGATGAGCACGATCGTAAGCAGGCACGAAAGTCATAGCATGCTTCAGGTGCTCAAGAGGCTCCCAAGTAGACTCCTCGTCAGGATAACCCTTCCATCGAACGAGATACTCGAGGCGGGGAGGGTCACCATCAGTCATACGCCGGAACGCAATAT
>BFEA01000208.1:226522-237479 GCA_003427395.1 Chara braunii | reverse complement strand
CCAGTACCGTCTTCCCCCGAGTAGAGCGTATGGTCACTAAGGCTGTATCTAGACCGAAAGTTGACCCAGATGCAGGCACAATTACGGTACGTTCTATTAACGAGAAGAAAGTGGGGATTTAGTTTATATTTTCAAGCGCGCTCGGGTTCCTGTCATCCGATCTGGAAATCTCAGGCGCCAAAAAAAATAAAATAAAAAATCTCAGGGCCGCACTGTGGACGCGGAAAGACAAACCAAACCCCAGCTACTAGGTAGTGGGGCATTTGACCCCGGAAACTGAACCCGGGCTTATCTTTTTTTTTTTTTTTTTTTTAATAATTTGGACCCCAGCTACCGTAGTGGGGCATTGCCCCCGGAAACTGAACCTGGGCGTATTTTTATTTTTTTTTAAATTTTATTTGGACATTTTCTCGATTTGTGGTGCGCAGGGGCCATGCTAATCTTCTTTCTTCTTTCTCTTTATCGTTCCAATTTTAACGCATGTCCCGAAGAACACCCGGGCGTATCTTGCAGCAGTTTTGCAGCCGGGGAAAAAAAAAAACAAAAAAAAACAGAGGTGTTTCCGGCACTGGGCACTCCACTCACATCAGGTCTTTTGCCGCTTCTGCTTGTTTTTCGTTTTTCCCCCCGTTTTTTTTGGGTGCATTTCTGCCTTTTTTTTCTGTCCTCCCTCCCCCCCCCCGCCCCCCCAAAAAAAAACCCCCCCCCCCTCCGGAAATCTCATGGCCTCATTGTGGCCACCAAAACATAAACTAATCCCCCAGTGTTGCAGCCGGGAAAAAAAAAAAAAAAAACAGAAAAGGGGTTTTCGGCACTGGGCATTCCATTCACATCTGATTCAGTGCTTTTGTCGCTTCGGCTTTTTTTTTTTTTTGGGTGCTTTTCTGCTTTATTTTTCTTAGTCTCCCCCCACCCCTCTCCCCCTGGAAATCTCATGGCCCGGCAATGTTGCAGTCTGCTCGCCGGAAAGACAGCCAAACACGAAAAGGAGGCTCCGGCACGGGGGACTGCACTCACATCAGTTCTTTTGTGACTTCTGTTTTTTTTTTTTTTTGGCTGCATTTCTGCTTCCTTTTTCTTTCTTTATTTTTATCCTTCGGACGGAAAGGGCAACCGTTGTAGTGTGATCCAGGCTCTCCGCCCAGGTTCATTCCACTTTCTGTTTTTTTTTTTTTCGTCTTTTGTGCCTTCTTGTTTTTTTTTTTGGTCTTTTGTGCCTTCTTGTTTTTTTTGGGGTGTTTTGTGCCTTCTTGTTTTTTTTTGTCTTTTGTGCCTTTTTGTTCTTTTGTTTTGTCCTATTCGCAGAAATTGGAATGACGTCAACACGCAGAGAATGACGAGCACCGTAGAGCAGACACAGCTCACCTACCACTTTCTGTTTTCTTGTTTGTTTTTTGTGCCTTTTTTTTTTGAGGGGGGGGGGGGGGGGGGTTTTTTTTTTTTTTTTTTTTTTTTTTTTTTTTTTTTTTTTTTTTTTTTTTTTGGGGGGGGGGGGGGGGGGGGGCTTTTGTGCATTGTTTATTTTTTTTTTGGGCTTTTGTGCCTTTTTGTTCTTTTGTTTTGTCCTCTTACTGTCAACACGCAGAGAATGACGAGCACCGTAGAGCAGACAGAGTTCACCTCAAGAGTGCCGGCGAAGTTGGTGGCACGGACTGGCATACACTTAAAAACTCTGCCAGACGATCGATCAATCAATACATGAAAATCAAGCAAAGATGAAGCAATTAATCAATGCAATCAATCCTTTCCAATCCAATCAGTGCAATCGATTAATCAACCGAATCAGTCAAATCAATCATGGAGAGGCAGAACGTTTTCCGGCTCGTTCAGTCAAATCCAATTAAGAAATCATTGCAATCTATAAATCATTCAATCTATAAAACAAATCCAAGAGATCGATCGGTCGATCGATCAATCAATCGAATCAATTTGAGCAATAAATCAATCCAATCTATCGATCGACCGATCGATCGACCGATCAATCAGTCAATCCATCATTCAATCAAGCAATTGATCTGTCAATTAATTACTCTCTCATCTGCTAATCAATCAATCATTCAATCAAATCAATCGGTTAATTTGGCATAATGAATTGCGAAGTTATAGGGAGAATAAAGAAAAGAAGTAATGAAGGAATCAGAGAGAAGGAAAGAATGGACAAATGATGAATGGAAGTGGTATTTTCTGCTGAAGTAATGAAGGAATCAGAGAGAAGGAAAGAATGGACAAGTGATGAATGGAAGTGGTATTTTCTGCTGTCCAGTAGACGAGATACGAATGAACGAACGACTGAGCGACCGAACGAAGGGCCAAGCGACTGGACGACCGACCGACCGAACGACCGACCGAACGACTGAACGACCGACCGAACGAAAGAATGGACGAGAGAAAAGGAACGAATGAAACTCAACAAGGTTGTTAGACCCATCAGTTTCCTCCTCCCCTTTCCCCCCCCTCCACCCCCCTGTTTGCACGTACAAGGGGTTCCATGAGCGATCGAATGAATGAGCGGTCGCTCGTTGCAAAAAAAGAAGGAACGAACGATCATCGTGCAATGAACGACATGTTGGACCCATCAGTTTTCTACGGATTCTATAAAAAAAAGGAAAAAAAAAAGAAAAAAAAGAAGTTTTCTACGGATTCTGAAGTGTCCATGGGCGATCGAATGAATGAACGACCGAAGGATCGAACGAACGAACGAACGAACGAATGAAAGAAAGAATAGCGGACAGCGCCGGACACCATGAGTGAGCAGACGAAGGAATGAAATTAAGTCCATCGATGACAGTTCGGAAGCGAATATTGAGTGGTTGAATGAGCGAACGAATTGATTGGATGCATGAATGAACGAACGAATGGATGAATGAATGAATCAGCGGATGAATGAAGGAATGAAGGAATGAAGGAATGAATGAATGAATGAATGAATGAATGAATGAAGGAATGGGCCAATGAATGAATCTGGTGAGCGAACGAATTTGATTGGATGCATGGATGAACGAACGAATAGATGAATGAATGAATGAATGAATGAGCGGATGAATGAATGAGCGGATGAATGAATGAGCGGATGAATGAAGGAATGAAGGAATGGGCCAATGAATGAATCTGAATTAAGCGAACGAATGAATGAACGAACGAACGAACGAATTGAATGAAGGAATGAAGGAATGAATGATTGAGTGGTTGAAAGAGCGAACGAATGGATGAGTGAATGAATGATGCAATGAATGAACGGATGAATGAATGAGTCAATGAGCCAATGAATGAAACTGAACAAGCGAACGAACGAATGAAGGAACGAACGAACGATTGATTGAATGAATGAATGAATGAATGAATGAATGAATGAATGGATGCATGAACGAACGAATCTAATCAATCAGCCAATCAATCAATCAATAGTAACCAATCAGTGAGCGAATGAATGCGAACTTGTGAAATTATGCCTGAAAGAAATTCAACGAGTGAGTGAACGAGTGAATGAATGAGTGAGTGAGTGAGTGAATGAATGACGGAGGAATCGAATGATTGAAAAATGAGCGAAGCAACGGCCAACAGTAGGAATGAATAAATAAAAAAGGTGAAAAATAATAAAAAACGAATGGAATGATGGAGAAATGCACGAGATTCAAATGGGGTTCAACAAATGAATGAAGTAGGAATGAATTAAAAAAGAGGGTGAAAAATGCTAATGAAAGATGAAAGGAATGATGGAGAAATGCACGAGATTCAAATGGGGTTCAGCAATTGAATGAATGAATGAATGAATGAATGAATGAATGAATGAATTCAAATGGGGTTCAGCAATTGAATGAATGAATGAATGAATGAATTCAAATGGAGTTGAACAAATGAATGAATGTCATTGGATGAATGAATGGATGAAGGAATGAAGGAATGAATGAAGGGGATTCAAATGATGGAAAGATGGACATGATTCAAAGGGGAAGAGGATTGAGGGGTGGATGTGGGCACATGGGCAAGGTCTTTTATTGTGTCTTTTTTGTCATTTGTCTTTTTTTTTTTGTAACGAAGGTGGTAATCCAGGGTTTTCGAGGAAAGAAGGCGATGGTTCCCTGATAGACTGGAGCCGAGGCCTCAAGGTCTTGTCTTTTTTTTTTTTTAATATATACGCTCTGATATCATGTGAAAATATATATCATGTGACAATATATACTCCGACGTTGCTAGGTCTCTGCTTTTGTAGATGATGCGGCGAGCGTCGGGCCTGTACTAGCAGGCTCTTCTTTGGTTATGGTAGAAAATATTTCCTTAATTTTTTTTTCTGTCAGTGCACCCAAGAATTCGTTTACGTTGGAAATAGCCTGAATCCTCGTCCTATCATCCCACATTTTTCCTGTTGCTTTTCCCCTCTTTAGGGGTATTTCGTTTTGCGCACCTACTGTATGGTTCCGTCTTTTTTTTTTGAACTATGGATATTGTAGATTGTAGAATTTGTTTTGGTAACCTTGTCTGCTGCATCCCGGGCCCAAGTCCCACTGCCAATTCACTCTGCCAATTCACTCGGTCCGGTATTCTATCGCCTTTGTTTGTGTGACATCATCTGAAACCGATGATCTGTATTGATCGCAGGGTGCAGGTTTCTTACGAAAAAAGAACCGCCATCAGTCAGAACATTCAGTGTTCCTATTGGCCACGAAAGCCGTGTATTCTGTAGGAAAAGAGGCTCGTCGGTTCTAGTCCCTAGCCGCTCGGAGGTCGGCTAGGGAATCAAACCCGTTTTGAATTGGAAAAAAAAAAAAACAAAAAAAAAAACTGAGTGCGTGAAGAGGGGCCAAGGATTCCCTGGACTTGGGGCGGGCGAGAGTGAGCCTGTCCCTAGAAAATGCGTGTTTGGAAGTGCAGGCTGTGAACGTGGCGGACATGCAGTTGCCGTGACTGTCAGGGCCAGATCCCAGTGGCAAAGAGGATTGGGATAAGCCTCTGAATCTGGACGTGTTTGTGGAGAGGTGCAAACAGTTGTGATTGAACTGCTTTTCTGCATCTCTGTGTGGAACACGTCCAGATTCAGCCACTTACTCCAATCCTCTCGGTCAGTGGGATCTGGCCCTCAGTCGTGCATGGGGACATTCCAGGGTCGAGGGGATGGGCGTGTGCAGGCGGAGGGTGGACCACCTCCAGCAATAGTGGCCACAGATGCATGGCAGAGGATCGAACACAATCTGTGTTCCTCGTCGAGAACATGTCTTCCATCCCTGGGCCAGGGAGATTCACCATTCCCGGCAATGGTAGCCTCGACCTCTGCCCAACCATCTCCAAACAAGCAACGAGTGTCCTGTCCGATCTGGTGAGCAAGGACAAGAACAGCGGCACAAACCCTCGTGCGATCCCTCCTTGACATTCCAGCCATCTCTCTCTCTCTCTCTCTCTCTCTCTCTCTCTCTCTCTCTCTCTCTCTCTCTCTCTATGGTGGAATGGAGTCTGTCTACCTTGTTTACCTCGTCTCGTGAAGTATCTCTCTAGAAGAGTGTCTCTCTCTCGTCAGACACTCGCAAAGCGATCCAGTGAGATCTCTGGTGCGACCGTGCTGGAGATTCGTCTGTGCTACCGTGTTCCACGATCATCTCGTCGGCCAGTGAGCGTGTCCCCAGTCCCCCAACCACTATCCCATGAACCGCTTACATCCGCGGAGGTGCCTCGGCCCTAACGCACAGGAACCGCCCCACAAGAATTGCTGCACCCAGTCGCTGCACCACTCTCCAAATGTGCAAAACGAGACTAACTACATTTCCACCTCTTTTGTTACGGACTTCGCCAGGGCTCGATCCCTGGTCTATCTTTTGCTGTTTCGGCTGCATCCCGTTTTCGGCCTGGCACCCCTTTTCCAAACCCCTCCTTTTGGTACCGTAGGATTTTGGACAACTGGCGCCATGCTGCAATTCGGGCGCCACTTTCAAATACTGCATTTTTCAGTTCTGCCCTCGGGGCCTTTGCAGAAATGCCCCTGGTACCGTACGTGTCACCAGTACTTATACCGGCTCCCCGTACGGTACGGGGACCAGTCTCGTACCAGTTCTCTGCTGCTGTACTTGTACTCAGTGTGACTTGCCGTTTCGGCATTGGGAATCCAAGACTTCGACTTTGTGCCTTGCCACTGTGTCTGCGTCCAACCCTCAGTCCGAGTCCGTCGTGTCGAGTGAGTGAGTGTGTGTGTGTGCTCTCACTCTCTCCCTCTCTCCCTCTCTCTCTCCTCTCCCTCGGCTCACCCTCAGCCTCACTCCCGTTACATCTTTTGTCTTTTGTGCATGTGGAGAGTAGTGCAGCGAGGCCCCCAGTCACAGCGGAGTTTATAAGGCGCCGCCAAGCTGATTTTGCACGTGCGGATGTGGTTCAGGAGGCAGAACATAACTGCAGGTCTCTGACCGTTTTTATGATGTCCAAATTTCACAGCCCCGATATTTTATTCCACGTATTTAGTGCCGCTCAACGTCACACTGGCTAGGAAACCGAACCGATTCGCTGGCAGTGGGACTTGGCCCCCAGCTGGTTTTGTCCCGTTATTCGGTCTATGCTGCTGCAGGTAGCGGTGCTTCATGTGGGACCAGTCATCCCGGGGGGGGGGGGGGGGTATTGTCTTGGTATCCTGGTTGGTTGTTTCCCGTTGTTCGGCCTTTTGAGCGCGGGGCGGTGCTTGTACGTGGGAATCGGGATGGGTTCTTTTTGGTACTTTTCTTGATTTCTTTGCAGACAAGGTTTTGGCATCCTGGTTGGTCTTGTCCCGTCGTTTGGCCTGTGGGCAGGGGCGGTGCTTGTATGTGGGACTTGTCATCTGGGATCTGTTTTGTTGCCCCCTGTTCTGTTTTATTTGGCTGTTCACTTCCTCTCTTCTTTGCCTCTTTGCCTTTTGGCTGTGTGCAAGTGGGTCGATATGACACACGGGGTTGGGCAGCCGCCGCTCAACCTACATCCACGTGGGCGGCCTTGTACGCAAGAGGTTCTGAACAGGGGGAGTTGTAAGGAAGAAGATTAAAAAAGAATTAAGTTTTTTTTTGTTTTCCTTGTTTTCTTTCTGTTTTTTTCGCTTTGGCGTTCTGATATCATGTGACAATATATATTCTAATATTTATTATTTTCCAAATGTTTAGTATGAAAGGATGTGGTTCAGGATTTCAGGAAAAAGGACACTGGTGTGCTAGGCCATCGGGATATACTGTTATCAATAGTGGGTGTTCAGGAGTTAACCCTTGCTTTGAACCCCTGGTCTTGGCAGCTGCATCTGGACCCTTTTTTTTTTTTCTTTTTTTTTTTTCGTTCCCATGACCGCGACCCTCCGGCGGTGGATGTCCAATCCGAGAATTGAACACAGAAACAACGGCTTGTCAGGCAAACACCTAACCAATAGGCTAAGTGGGCTGGGGTATCGGTGCATCTGGACGGAAAGGTGGCCATCAATGGTTCAGTCAGGACAACTTTCCGTCCAGATGCAATGAACAAAATGACCGGGCATTCTATTCGGGCCAAGACTGTAATGAACATTAACAGAGGAGAGAGTGGGCAAAGGGTTGAAGGAGAGAGTGGGCAAAGGGTTGAAGAGGGTGGAGGCTTTGCTTTCCACTTACCTAATCCGGTAAGGGTAAACCCAGGGGGAAAAAACGTCAAAAAGAAGAAAAGCATTAGATAGGAAAAGGCCTTGCTTCCCCCTTCCCCCCAACAAAAAAAAAAAAGAAGAGAAAGATCTTGCTCTCCATTGACCTAATCCGAAAAAAAAAAGCATCCAAACGAAATCAACTTGCGAGGAATCGAGAGTGTTTTTTTTTTTTTTTTCTTTTTTTTGGTGGGGGGGGAGGTGGGGAATGGTGAGTATTGAAAAAGAAAAATCAAAACAGGGTGCGCGGAGGCGGCTGGTATTTGCCTTGAACAGGAATCAAGAGAACCTCTTTACTGACTACGGTAGCCAAGCGATCGAGGGATCGGATCCTGTTCAGAATCTCTTCTTCTCTGTCCACTATGGGTTGTCATGCCAACAAAGAGATTGACAGGTAGAGTCCTCTTCCGTTTTCTTTGTGTGTGTGGTTACCTCCCCCCTTGATTAGGGTCTCACTCGAGTCGGGACACCTCTCTAAAAATTACGGGCTCTACCTCTAGGCGGTGGGTACCCTTCACCAGTTGGATCGGGCTGCTCCTTTTTTTTTCCTGAAAAATATTCAAATACTGTTGAAATACCATTCTTTAAAATTAAAAAAGAGTGCATCCGGGCCCTCACAATTTCCAGGAAAGGCTGGGAGCAATACCCCAGTTTAGCTTCTCTCTCTCTCTCTCTCTCTCTCTCTCTCTCTCTCTCTCCCTCCCTCTCTCTCTCTGTCTTTTTCCTAGTTTAGTTTATATATTCTAAGCTATAACATCCCCCATGTTGCTCGGGCTGCTGCTTTATGACCGTAGATTATTTAGACAAATGGCAAAAAATTGGGAAAAAAAAAACAAATTAAAAAAAAACAAAAAGTTATTAAGTTCGTTATCTGGGCTGACGTTGCGGGGCCGAGTGCTCTTACCACTAAGGATGGAGTGAAGGGCATTTCTGCAATTTATGGACGGAGAAAAAAGGATAGAGCAGGGAAGCTGTGAAGCAATGAAGGAATGAAATTAAATCAATCAATTAACGAATTAATTAAACAATGAATGAAATCAATTACCAATCAAATGAATCAAGTACGGATCCATCAACGAACCAATCAAATTAATCAATTAACAAAAAAAAAGAAAAGAGGACCAAGTTCCGACCAGCCAATCAAATTAATCAATTAACAAAGAAAAGAATAGAGAAGGGAATGGAACAACGAAGAGTGCAATGAAGCACTGAACAAGTCGAATTAAATCAATCAATTACTGGATTAATTAACAAATCAATCAATCAATGGACGGATTAATTAACCAATCAATCAAATCAACAAATTAACGAGTTAATTAACCAGGCAATCAAATCAATCAATTAACGAATCAAGGAATCGAGCACTGAGCAATCAAATTAAATCAATTAATTAGTACCGGATTAATTCACCAATCAATCAAATCAATCAGTAACCAATCAACCAACAAAGCAACCGATCATTGCGGCGATCAACCAAATTAATTAATCAAAAGAATGCGGCGTCAACTTTACTTTCCCTACCAAACAAGGCTCGAAGCAATCAAATGAGTAGATGAAATTAATCAATCCACGTATCTTCAATCAACATACCAATCAACATACCAATCAACACTGGTCAATGAGTAGATGAATTGAATCATTCATACCAATCAGAATACCAATCAATCAACGGCCAATCAACATACCAATCAAAATACCGATCAACATACCAAGCAACGAACCAATCAACGCACCAGTCGACTAAGCAATTAAGGTATCGATCAATGAGTCAATCAATGAATTAATTACTGAACAACACACCGATCAATGAGTAGATGCAATGAATCAATACACATATCATCAATCAACTGAGAGGCGTTGAACTGTAAGCTAATAGCCATTAGCCTCTTCCGAATCTTGATGTTTGATTACTTGTATGATTTCATTGGAGGATGATTGACATGGAGTCTGAGGGCCTAGTTGCACGACTGGCCATCCACCCAGATTTTGAATGCATATGGACACGGGACTGTCCAGATGCATTCATGGTCTTGGTGGATGGCGAATGGGTGCAACTAGGCCCTGACTCGGGATTGGATTAGCTTTTCTGTTCTATTACGTGCTTTTTTTTTTTTGGACATGTTTTCTTTTCTGTCAATGACCTCTGTTTTTCCAAGACCAGAAAAAAAAGAAAAAAAGGGACCAGAAAGGAATTGAGAAAATTGAAATATCCGTATCTATTTAGGTAAGGGCTTTTTTTTTTTTTGACATGTTTTCTTTTCTGTCAATGACCTCTGTTTTTCCAAGACCAGAAAAAAAAAGAAAAAAAGGGACCAGCAATGAATTGAGAAAATTGAAAATTCAGTATCTATTTAGGTAAGTGCTACTGTCTCACCCGAACAGAATGTTCTTTCTTGCCCGGTCATTATGGCTGTATTTGGTGCAATTTTCAGTCCAGATGCAGCGATAATCCCCTTCTATTCGGGTGAAGACAGTAGTGTAAGTACACCCTCATTCTGTTTACATCTCTTCTTTTTCCAATTTTCTTTTTCTTACCCACATACTGCTTCTCCCTCGTTTTCTGCAACTCCCGTCCTTCCTTCCCTCTCCCTTGGCATCACGTCATGAAACACGTCCAGATTCAGCCGCTTAATTCAATCCTCTTTGCTAGTGGGACCTCGTACCTGTCCCCCATGTGGGCCCGAATGGCACCATTCGTCAACTGTGGATCTAAACTGACCTGAGTTTGAATGAAGAGTTTTACGCTCCACAGCCCAAAAAAAAAAAAGAAAAAAAAAGGCGTATTTTATGGTCCACAGCACATTCCAGTCCAACTTCAGCTTAGGGACTCGCGGCAACACTTGCCAAAAATGCCAACGTTATGTATGCATCAGGAGTAATTCCACGTCCAGGTACGTGCACAATGTTGCCATTTGGCATTTGGTGAGTGGTGTGGTGAGGTCCTTGTCATTGTATATCGTGGACCTCATGCATTGCCCGTGGTTGCTCGCTTATCTGGTGATCGGCAGCACGTTTCTGTATTTGCCCCCTTGAGATCAGCAGCATGTTTCTCTATCTGCCCCTGAGGATCAGCAGCGTGTTTCTTAATCCACCGCATTGGGATGGACCCCACTGCGGAGTGGAAAGTTTTGGAAGAGTTTTTCTGGGAGTTCACTGCACGCGGGGAAGTTTGGGCAAGCAAGTGCAGTTTTGTTTCTAGTACTGTCTACTCTTCCCACCCTTCACGTTCTCGGCACTCCATCCAATCCCAGTGCCTTCTTTCTGCACGGGAAGGCTCAATCGAGAGTGTACCCGCCCCCCCCCCCCCCCCCCCCCCCCCCCCCCCCCCCCCCCCCCCCCCCCCCCCCC
>BFEA01000208.1:187222-212638 GCA_003427395.1 Chara braunii | reverse complement strand
GAGAGAGAGAGAGAGAGAGAGAGAGAGAGAGAGAGAGAGAGAGAGAGAGAGAGAGAGTGCTTCTTCCTCTTCTCAGTCCATCTCCTTCTTACCCTCTCGCTATCTGACTTCACTGCATCAGCAGACTAAGAGAGAGAGAGACAGCTAGCTTGGTGACATTTGGATCCAGACTCGACATTGGACTTCAGACATTTCGAAGAGGTATTATTTGGGACTTGGAACGAGACTTGGTGTTGACGACTTTCCCATCTCCCCCTTCCTCTTCTTCGTCTGATCCCCTCCTCTTCGTCTGTGTATGTCTGGACCTGGTGCCTCTTTCCTGTGTATAGCGCCAGGCTCCTTCACACCTTGTGATGGACATGATGCGCCTCTTTCCTATGTATAGCGCCAGGCTTCTTCACACCTTGTGATGGACATGGTGCATGTTTGGTCTGCGTTTAAACATTGATTGGGCTAGCCATTTGCATTCTAGCATTCTGCTTCGCTATCTTGTGCCACGTGAATGAGGTCAGTCTCGGTCAGGTCAGGATTTGTATCTAAGTATTCACTGTGCTATCAAGCACCATTCTGTATGTATCGAAATGCACATTGCTTGTTGAGATTCCACTTGCATTGCATTGTCCATTGTCCTTTTTATCACATTGCGGATCCTCGGTTATTATGTACATCGCCCATCTGGGCATGTAACAGTTGGTATCGAAGCACCGCACGTGAATCAGGACAACCCGATCTGACACCTGTGCGGGGACTGAGTAGCTGATTAGTCTTGATTGATTGATTAGAGCAGACTAGTTAGCCCCCAAAATCACGATTTTGACCTCACTGTCGGAAATCGATTTTTTTTTTCTTTTCTTGGATTTTGTTTTCTCACTATTTCTGTTGTGGAAAATCGCAATAGCGCAACATCTGAAGTTTCCGAGTTCGTTTTTTTCTGAAAATTCAAAATTTCGTTGTTGAAAATCCGGAATATCTTCTTTTTTGAAAATTTCGATTTCCTTTTGCAAATTCCCGTTATTTGGAAACCCGGAACATTTATATTCCGAAATCCGTTTTTTTTGAAAACGGTACGGGAATCCCTCTTGCCGGATCATTCTCCAAGTGCGCGTACTCTCATCTGTGTAATTCCGAATTTTTTTTGTGCTTCATTTTCGGAATTCTTTTATCTGAAAATCATTTGCGGTCTGAAAGTTTGAAAATTTTCCTTATTGATAATTTCGCACTTCAGGGGACTTGGGAGGCCTATTGAACTTGCAAACGAGTGTTTTTTTCTTTTTCTCGATTTTTTTTTGCAAAGTTCAAACTTTTCTTTTTTTGGTTAGTGGCTCCTTATCTGGGCGATTTATCCCACCCCTCCCCACCTATGTTGTTGCCCCATCTGGTCTTCTCTCTATCTCCCTCCGGGTACTCCCTGCGGCGGCATTGGTGAGTTGCCACGTCAGCAGGCCACGTCAGCAACCAGTCACCACAGCAGCAGGTCACGTCAGTGCATGGTACTTACCCGCTCAAAGACAAGCGGCATGGAGCAGCAGCCAGGCGAGACTACCGAGGCCTATGAGGCCCGCATGCTGGACATGGTAGCAGAGTACAAGCAACGGGCAGCTGCGGCAACATCTGCACGTAAGAAGGAAGATGAGGAAACAGAGGAACAGCGTCGCCTCCGCTGAACAGCAGCGACAGGCGGACGCTGAGGCAGCAGCGCAGGCCACAGACGAGCGCCGTCGACTACGCAGAGACAAACTCCTCGAATGCGAGGGGGATATCGAGGTGATCGCCGGCCAATGGGCAGTTGCTGCTGAAGAGGAGGGTGCCCCCTCTGCTGTGCGTGGCCTTGCAACCACAATCGAACATATGAGCGACTTGGTCGCCACCTGTGCAGCACAGCAAGAGGACATCCTCTGCATGGACACCCTGGTACGGAACCAGATTCGAACTGTTGATGAACTGCTTGACTGGGTACGCCGGCTGGAACAGCAGCTTGCAACAGCCACCCCCGCCGGACCCTCCAACTTGACGGACCGCGTCAACGTCTTGGAGATCGACGTCGAGACTCTCAAGGACGACGCTCTAACGACAAATCAGCGGATTGACCAGCAGATTTGCGCTGCCGTAGCCAGTCCAACCGCGACCAATCGCGAGAGCATTCCGAAGTTTGGCGGCCTCCCGATCTTCTGCGATGCAACGAAGACGGACCCGATCCCATGGTGGCACCAGTTCGAACTGAAGTTGGACATTCACCTCGTCATCAACCCGAACCAGCACGCATACTTACTCCTGCCCGGGAGGCGCGTGCCAGGCATGGCTGGACAACATGTTGTCCATGCACAACGTCACCGTCTCCAAGCTGCATACGGAGATCAGCTGGGCTGATCTCAGGGCAGCATGGCATAAGCGGTTCCAAGTGGAGCTGCCCGAGCTTCAGGCAACTGACAAACTTCAACGGTTCTATCAGAACGACGTGCCAAGCACGGACTCGATCACCGAGTACCAACGCTTGGCATCCACGCCCAACTTGCCGTCCGCATTTGTCGCTATCAAGCACTTCTTCATCAGGAGGAGCTGCTCGACTTTGCAAAACGCCTTGATGCAAGTTGCGGAGACGCTCACCAGAAGTGAGCAGCTTTTTGACAAGGCCTCGCAGATCATCGTGACGAACATCGAAGCCAAAAATTTGGGCCATTCGTCTGCTGCAGGCCAGGGCAGAGGACAGCATTGACCGAAAGTGGCGGTGGTCGCTGCAAGTACAACGACCTAACTTTCAAACGAGGCTGCCTCTTTTGAGGAAGGAGACAGATTGGCAGCCGCCCGGGATGGTGGCCGCCCCGCCAGAGGGCGAGGACGCAGCAAATCGAAGACACACACCAATTCAGCCCTCGGGGCCGGACCAGTGGCTCAAGAGCCTTGGACACATTACGGTATCTCGGAAGGCGTGTACCGCATCCGTTCTAAGTACCGATACTGCTTGTGGTGCAACAGCGCGGTGCACAACACCACAACGTGGCCCACACCGGTCCAAGCCAAATCCCCTTCGGGAAAGTGAGCATCGCCGAGAGTGATGCGGCTGCACTCTCGACACCTTCAGAATCGGTTTGCGAGCGACCTCTCTTCATTCTGAGGCACATGCAGAAGTCGACAATCCTCTCTTGTATTCTTATGAGGACTATGCTGCCCGACTCGTTCCTTCGCTGGGTTCTCAAGCTCAAGGACAAGATGTGTGTGCGGTTTCTTCTCCGTCCGGCAACAGCAACAATCGATCGTCTTCAAGTGGCTCTTCAAGGGATTCGACGCACGAGTTCAACATAGAGGTCTTGGACCCGTTGACGTCCGAGGATTTTGCATGGCTTCCTCTCCCTTCCACAGGCTGCTTGCCGGGACCGCAATGTGCAGCACTATGCACCCATCTCCACACATACTTAGCCTTCTATGCACCACCATCTTCGCCGACGGATAACGAAGCTGCGGTGAGGGACATCCTTGCGTATCTTACCGAGGTGGCCCGCGAGTTTCGCATGCAGCGGTACGAAGATAACAACGCACCGCTCCTTTATGTCCGCATCCAAGTTGGGCAAGCGTTCTGCAACACTTTGCTGGATAGCGGCGCGACTCACAATTTCATCAGCCAGTCCTTTATCCAAAGGGCTGGCCTTGGCGCACAAGTTCGAAGGACGCAAAACCCGACGGCGATCAAGTTGGCGGACGATCGGACGCAACAACTCCTCGATCGCTACATTGAAGCCGTGTCGGCTTATTTTGCACCTCATGCATGCGGACCGGTGATGTTTGACGTCTTGGAACCGACTTCGACATGATTTTGGGCATGCCTTGGCTTGCAAGTGCGGATCACACGGTGAACTTCCATCATCGGACACTTACCGTTCGCGATGCCTTCGGCGCCGAGGTGCCGTGTACCATTCCTCTACCGCACTCCTCGATCCGGTGCCAAGTTGTAACGGCCAAGTCTTTTTGGGCCACTTGCGCTTACGAGCGAACCGACGAGATAGACCTATGTTTTCTAGGAGCCGTTGCGACGACCGAATCTTCACCTACGGACTTGTCTTCGGACCCCTGAGTGGTGCGGCTGCTCGACGAGTTCAGCGACATCTTCGAGTCTCCTACCGGTGTGGTGCTGGCTCGGTCGATCTCCCATGAGATCATTCTTGAGGCCGGTGCCGTGCCACCGACATCTATTGCATGAGCGAGGAAGAGCTCGAGGTTCTCCGTGCTCAACTCGACGATCTTTTGGACAAGGGCTGGATCCGCCCTAGCAGCTCACCGATCTTCGCTTGTGCATCGACTACCACAAGCTCAATGCACAAACCGTCAAGAATGCGGGACCTCGTCCGCGGATTGACGACCTTCTTGAGCATTTGGGCGGCACAAAATTCTTCTCAAAGTTGGACTTGAAGTCGGGCTACCATCAAATGTCGATACGCCTGCAAGATTGCTACAAATCCGCGTTCAAGACGCGGTACGGGCATTTTGAGTGGATCGTTATGCCTTTTGGCCTCACCAATGCCCCGGCGACCTTTCAAGCGGCAATGACCAACGAGTTTCGTGCGATGCTGGACCGGTTTGTACTAGTCTACTTAGACGACATCCTCGTCTATAGTCGGACATTGGAGGATCATCTTGAGCACCTTCGACGAGTATTGAAGATGCTCCGCCACGCCAAGTACAAAGCCAACCGCGACAAGTGCGAATTTGTCCGGCAAGAGCTGGAATACTTGGGCCATTTTGTCACATCGGAGGGCATCATTTGTCCCCACCAAACAGATTGGGTTGAGCGGCTGCCGGATGTCGAGTTGGCATACAACTCGTCCATGCACCCGACTATTGGGATGTCGCCCTTCGAGTTAGAGCATGGCTCGCCGGTCACTTCTCCGTTGGACACAATCATTCCACGAACGGCCGAGAGCGACGACCATCTTTTCTTCTTGCGTCGAATGCAAGAACTACTTGTCAAGGCACGCGACCAGATGGCCAAGACGCAGCAACGCATGAGCCAACAGGCCAATCGCCAGCGTCTTCCTTGCCCGTTCCGCGCTGGCGATCTCGTTAGCCTTGAACAAGATATCTCTCGCAAGCTCCTCCCGAAATGGATGGCGCCCTGGCCGATCGTGGCACCTGCTGGGGATGCACCTGAGGGACCTTCCTTCACTATTCAGGTGCCCGCGCACTTGCCCGTCTACCCAGTCTTTCATTGCTCCAAGTTGGCTCTTTACACGCCAGCGGATCATGACGATTTTCCCGGGCGACGTTCGCAAGACGTACCCTCTATGGACGGTTTTCAGGAGGTTGGCGACATCATCTTCCAGCGACGTTACGACAACCGGCCAATCGAGTACTTGGTACATTTTGCATACTGCACACATCGAGCTGACCGTTGGTTGACCCGTGCGGAACTTCAAGCAACAGCTCCGGACGTTCTCGCACACTACGAACGCAAGATGCAAGGCAAGCCGGTCTCCTCGGCTCCACGCCGCACCCGCGTCCAGGTTCCACCTTCAGATCGTCAGCTTCGTCGTCGCCCTGGCTTGACTTCATAAGGAGGGGGGGGTGTTACATGCTGCGCCTGTACACGAGGGCCATTTTCCTGGCCCTGCGTCCTTCAGGCTAAAAGCCTGAATTTCAGGCCGAAAGCCTGAAATTTACAGACCCCATGTCTGTTCAGCTCGAAAAGCTGGAAACAGGGGCCTACAGGCCCTGTGTCGTTTCAGACTAAAAACGGCATGAGCCTTTTTAGCCTGAAACTGAGGGCCATTTTCGGGCCCTCGTCAGACCGACCTGCCCTGAAACTCAGGCACCAAACCAGGGTTTTAGGAACAGGCTATTTTTGGCCTGTTCCCATGACAGCTGCAGCACCAGTCCCTGACTCAGTTCAGCATTGGCAAGAGCAGCCTCCTGGACTGCCCGCCCTGCAACTGCAGGCAGTCGGAGGCAGTCAGGAGGCAGGCCGATATAGTACGTAGGGACTTCCCATGCACTTCACGGGTAGGCAGGAGGCAGTCAGTAGTCTTCAGGATTCGGCAGCGGCACTCTGGAGGAGCGCTGCAGTTGCGGTAGTAGCATTAGCCTTAGTCTTCAGCGCCGGGCGCGTGCAGCGGTAATAGTAGTCTTCAGCGCATGGCGCCATAGCTAGAGTAGCACTAGAGAGAGAGAGAGTGGGCGGAGGCCAGGGATACTTACCTGCAGCACCGTTGCTCCAGCTTCGTCTTCGGGGTACCTGCAGCACAGCGCCATCTTCACAGGTTAGTACCTGGTATACAAGAGAGAGAGAGAGAGTGCTTCTTCTTCCTCTTCTCAGTCCACCATCTCCTTCTTACCCTCTCGCTATCTGACTTCACTGCATCAGCAGACTACGAGAGAGAGAGAGAGAGAGAGAGAGAGAGAGAGAGAGAGAGAGAGAGAGAGAGAGAGAGAGAGAGAGAGAGAGAGAGAGAGAGAGAGCTTGGTGACATTTGGATCCAGACTTGACATTGGACTTCAGACATCTCGAAGAGGTATTATTTGGGACTTGGAACGAGACTTGGTGTTGACGACTTTCCCATCTCCCCCTTCCTCTTCTTCGTCTGATCCCCTCCTCTTCGTCTATGTATCTGGACCTGGCGCCTCTTTCTTGTGTATAGCGCCAGGCTCCTTCACACCTTGTGATGGACATGATGCATGTTTGGTCTGCGTTTAAACATTGATTGGGCTAGCCATTTGCATTCTAGCATTCTGCTTTGCTATCTTGTGCTACGTGAATGAGGTCAGTCCCGGTCAGGTCAGGATTTGTATCTAAGTCTTCCCTGCGCTATCAAGCACCATTCTGTACGTATCAAAATGCACATTGCTTGTTGAGATTCCACTTGCATTGCATTGCCCATTCAGTCCTTTTTATCACATTGCGGATCCTCGGTTATTATGTACATCGCCCATCTGGGCATGTAACAGAGTCTAACAAGGGAGGAGGACAGGGAAGGAAGACTGATGGAGGAGGAGGGGGTAGGGAGTCTATGGAGGGAGGAGGGAGGCTATGGCAGATGGAGCAGAAGCATAATCAAGCATTCCCCCCCCCAAAAAAAGAAAGATGACGATTTGTTGATGAAGCGCTATGGCGGAGGAAGAAACAGGGAGGAAGAAGTGGGCAGCAGCAGCAGCAGCAGCAGCAGCAGCAGCAGAAGAAGAAGAAGAAGAAGAAGAGGCGGCAACAAGAAAGAGACGAAGAAAAAAAGAACTGATGAAGAATAAGAACAAATAGAAGAAGAAACGGCAAAGAAAAAAAGAAAAGAAGACGAAGAAACGACGAAGAAGGAAAAGAACATGACGAAATGGAGCAGCAGAAAGAGAGGAAAAAGAATGAGGCAAAATAAAGAAGAACAAACAAAGACATAGTAGAGATGAAGAAGAAGAAGAAGAAGAAGAAGAAGAAGAAGAAAACTTACCTGAGTTGGCGATGGCGGGCAGTCTTCGTCAGGGGCAAGGAGGATGGCGTGGCTGGACGGCGACGATGGTGGCGCGCTGGAGGGCAGCAGGGTGATGACGACGATGGCTCGGCAGGGTGAAGATAACGATGGCGTGGACGACCATGCAAGAACGGCGGGGAAACAACGAGCTGGTGCGGGGGGGTAGGGCGGAGGGCGCAGGGCCACGCGGTAAGTTCTCAGGATTCAAATTCAAAATCTTGGGACTTCCGCGCCATCGGTCAACACGGATCGACGGCCCAGGTCCCGAAAAAAAAGAAGTGTGGAACGGGGCCTACCGGATCGCAAAAAATATTTGGGCGGCCGCCAAAATTGTATTTTCCCTCTGGGCCTCCAGCCCACAGCGCAATTTTTTTTTTTTGAAGCGATTTGGGGGGCGGCGCTGTGGGGGCCCGGGGGCTGGCCGGGGGGGTTGCACGGCCGGGCGCCCCGAGCGCCCTTCCAGGCGACCTGGGGTGGCCTGGGCGCCCAGGCTGATAAAATTTTACTGACGTGTTTTTGTCTAATTTTTTTGTGGGCTGTCCGTGAAGTCCTACATGCGCTGCAGCATGTTGTTTTGTCTTCTTTTGTTTCTCTTTCTGTACCAAAAAAACGCTTTTCTTTTTTCCTTCTATTGTTTGCAGCACAAGGGCCCTTTGTGCATCAGATGTATGAAAACACGGTCTGGTAACCGGTGAGGGAGGTTGGGTGCCAGGCAAGAAAACATGCCTGTCGAGCCTCGGGACCTGAGAGGGCTCACCGATGAGTCATACCATCATTCACCTAGGACAGCTAGACGCTGGGCTCTGTGATGTGACAGCACCTGCCCATGAGTAGGCATTGACTTGACCATTCATTATTTCACAGCCAGGCCGTGGCCTTGGTGGAATACCGCGTCTGTAAGGGGTCTCTCTGTCTCTCAATCTCTCTCTGCTCTGCCCTCTCCCCTCCCTTCTCAATTCATAATCCATCACACCCGTCTGTAAGGGGCCTCTCTGTCTCTCAATCTCTCTCTACTCTTCCCTCTCCACTCCCTTCTCAATTCATAATCCATCACACCATTCATGTTTCACACCATTCATGTTTTGTCCGGATTTGTCTCGACCATTCATTATTTCGCAGCCAGGCAGTGGGCTGGTGGAATACCGGCTGTAAGTGGTCTCTCTGTCCCTCGCTCTCCCTCTGCTCTGCCGTCCCCTCTCCCTTCTCGAATCGAATCATCACCCATCACACACCCTCCGCCCGCTCGCCCTCTTGCGCTTTGCCTGGATTTGATTGTGTATATGTCTGGACAGTGGGTGATTACTCTATTGGAAGGTTGTGTGCTTGGAAGAAGCAAGAATTCATGCAGAGTGGCGTCTGTTCTCCGCGGGCATGCTCTCTCTCACTCACTCTTGGGCCTTCCTGTCATTGCAGCATTATCAAAGTGAAGCCGAACGGCTAGATGCTCGCGTGAAGGAATTGATCACGGAGGCTGCAACATCAAGGTTGGAAGCTGCACGTGCAAGATCAGAGCGAGATGAAGCTCTGGAGGATGTTGCGAAAGCAAAGAATGAGGTATGCGCTTCCTACTACTTCTCCTCATCATTTTCTTACGTCTGTCAGAATGGCATGTCTTAAATGACTTCATCCTTCTCCTGCTGCTCCTCCTCTTCTTACCCCTGTCAAAATCGCATGTTTTGAACGATTCCGGGGGCTGTCTGGTTTCTCTCTTATTGGTTTTTCTTTTCTCCCTTTTGGCATTTGATTCTGGTGCCGTGGCACGTGAACAACACTGCTACCCTCGCTTACACTATGCATTCTTCATGTTCACTGTCTAACATTGTATACATCCTTCATGTTCACTGTCTTTTTCTTCTGTTTTTCTGTCTCCTTATCATCTCCTTTTGCACACTGTTGTCCTTCTGAGAGTCGACTTGACAAACTGACAGGTAGTGGGCTTGCCAAAAGCAAATGAGGAGGTAAGCCCTTCCTCCTCCTCAACCTCCTCCTCCTCCTCCTCCTTCGTCTTCTTCTTCTTCTTCTTCTTCTTCTTCTTCTACTCCTCTGCCTCGGACTTCTGACTTGCCCCCTCCTTCCCCAGCTCCTCTGCCCTCTCTTTTGTGGATAGAATTTCAAGCGGCAGCTGTGAAAGTGCAACCCCCGTTTCTGCGAAGTCATGTGTACTTCAATTAAAACTGCAACTGCACCAGTGCTCCTAAAGCAATTCTAAAGCATGCACCATTCTGGTCGGTGGCGGTTCGGTAGGCCCAAAACTTTTCTGAACAGATGCTCCACGCTTAAGTTTGTGTGTCCCATAAATTTGTTTCGAGAGCAATGGTGGTTTAAGCCCCGATTTTAACTCCCTCCCTCCCTCCTTCCTCCAAGCTTCAATCTTTAACTCTAATACTCGAAACTGTCTGGCTGATTGCAGGTTTCGTCGCTGAGAGCAAAAGTTGCAAAACTGCAGCTTGAAATTCTCTCCACCAAAGAAAAGGCAGAGGAGCTGGAGAAGGAGGGGGCAAGTCAGAAGTCCGAGGCGGAGCAGTGGAAAGAGAAGTGTGAGCGGTTAGAGGAGGAAATCCAGAAGCTGCGGACGGAAAGGGCAGAAGTGAACCCAGAGTCTGCCTTGAGGAAAAAGGTGTGCGTTACTTTCTTTGCCCTCCCATGGGAGGGTTTGATTTGCTTCCAAGGATCATTCTTGGGGCTGAATGTGTTCTTCCCATTGGGATGCTACTCTTCTCGTAGCTTGCAAAACAGCTAGATGGAGGGTGCTTCTCTCTGTGTGTGTGTGTGTGTGTGTGTGTGTGTGTGTGTGTGTGTGTGTGTGTGTGTGTGTGNGTGTGTGTGTGTGTGTGTGTGTGTGTGTGTGTGTGTGTGTGTGTGTGAGAGAGAGAGAGAGAGAGAGAGAGAGAGAGAGAGAGAGAGAGACAGAGGGAGCACCGAGGAGGGTTGAATTGTGAGGATTGGTAATGATCTTTTTGGAGATGCGGTTTAACGTGTCTGTTGTGTGGATGTGGCGATGGTGATGTCATGGGTTTGCTGCCAGCTTCTCTTGCGGTTATCGCTGAGGTGGATGCAATTGTTTCTAGGGCGTTGATGATATTTAAGGAGGAGAGCTGGGGAGTGGTAATGAGGCACTGGCAGACGGACAGGGGGAGGATATGCTTGCTGGCTGGGGTTCTCAATTTCAAAGGTGCAAAGACGGGAAGCGGCTAGGGCCTTCGTCTATGATCGACTGCCAGTATTCCAGGCTGGGGGTCAGTAATGGCAGAAGACGTCAAGAAATGGGACACGCACAGCTTGGCGTATTATTCACTGGGGTGGTAGTTGTGTGGCGAGCGCGCCGAATCATTGTAAGAAGGCATAGTGGAGTCTTCTTAGCACTTGGAAAGGAACATGATCATGGCGTTCTGGACCCAAGTCGACTGGTTGGAATTCAGCTCAGCATTGGGAAATGAACATGTTCCGTGTCCAAGTCGACAGGTTGGAAGTCAGCTTAATTTTGGGGAGGGAACATGTG
Organism: Chara braunii; assembly: GCA_003427395.1. Classification (NCBI taxonomy): domain Eukaryota; kingdom Viridiplantae; phylum Streptophyta; class Charophyceae; order Charales; family Characeae; genus Chara; species Chara braunii. The sequence continues at coordinate 201,697 of BFEA01000208.1, read as the reverse complement.
TCGTGATATTCTTCCGGGTTTCTCAAGTTGTGAACAGAGAGTGTAGAGCAAAGTCTGCATAGCACTGGGAAAGGAAAATGGTAATGGCATTCTGTAGCGAAGTCGACTGGTTGGAAGTCAGTTGAGCACTGGGGAAGGGACGGGGCATTTATCATGGCATTCTTCTGGGGGTCTTGAATTGTCAACAGAGAGTGAGGAAAAGACACACTGGGGCCTGCTTTATGGAACGACAGCTAGCGCTAAGGGTTGGAATAACTTGGTGATGAAAATGGGGTTGATTACGGTAGAGAGGGCACGAGAAGCAAGACGGGCACAGGTGGGTCATTTGAGGTCTAGGTGGGTAGAAAAATGGCATGATCTACTGCTCTTTTGAATTACGTGTGTTATTTGAAGAAAGTTACAGAACAGCCTTTGTAGCAGTGGGAATGGGCAGCTGTAGGATTGCTTCGACTGTTGGTAGCTGCAGGATTCCTTAGGGGCTCTCCACACCACTTGCCAAACACTAACAAATGCATCTGGGCCACGCATGGTGGGAAAAGTTGAACGCATGAGTTCCCTGAGGACCAATCATTGGATCCAACCGTTGTGGGTCATGGGACGATGAATATTCATTTGGGCATTTCCTCTACTCTAGGAAAATTGAACACACAAATGACGGCTTTGGGGCATTCCCGTACTGTAGGCTCGGAGGCAGGATGGTTCCATGTGGTTCCATGTGGTCAGAGTCCAACTGTCGTTGGACCTATAGAGATATCAGAGTGGGGATCACGCAACCGTTGGATGGGATCAAACTGTACTACTGTGGTAGTAGTGCAGGCCATTTTTTAGTACTGTGGTAGTAGTACGAAACATTGGTAGTTCTTCGGTAGTAGTTTTTTGGATTGGGTAGGTAAGAGGGATATGATATACCCTGTAAAGGCTGATAAGAGGACAAGATGGTTGCTCTAGGTGTGCTCGATAAGAGGATAAAATGCACCCCCTCTACGGGGTTATAAGATGCTCTTTCTAGGGGCTCATTAAGAGGATCATATATGGGTGTTTTAAGTGTTGATTAGTGGCCCCTCTAGGGGCTAATAAATGCACCCTGGGGGGTGGATACAAGAGAGACTCTTTCCTGTGGCCTGTAGGAGATAACTCGCCCCCTCGAGAGGTATACTCACACTGCCCTCGTATAGACTTGAGGACATCGCATCCGGGCTTAGCAGATTTTAATAGTTTGTCTGTGTTAACAGGATATCAAGGGGCTGATTAGGGGACCAGATGGTTGTTTCAGGTGTTGATAAGAGGATGAGGTGCCCCCTTTAGGAACTGATAAAATGATAGCTCGCCCCCTCGAGGGGTATATTCACACTGCCCTCGTATGGATTTGTGGACATGGTAACCCGAGCTCAGCAGATTTGGACAGTTTGTCTGCATAGACAGGATATCTAGGGCCTCATAAGAGGACCGGATGGGTGCTTCACGTGTTGATAAGAGGAGGATGAGATGCCCCCTTTAGGGGCTGATAAGATGACAACTTGCCCCCTCGTGGGGTATCTTCACGCTTCCCTCGTACGGACTTAAGGACATTGTATCCGAGCGTACCCGAATTCGATAGTTGGTCTGTGTAGATACTAGACAGGTTATTTAGGTACCCTGTTTTGTCCACAAATAGAGTCCTTAAGAAAAGAAAAAAGAGGTTAGGATAGGTTGTTCCTGACAAGGGGGAGGTTGCAGTCCAAGTTTGAAAACGCAAAAGCAATGAATAGGGTGATGATGGCTGCTTGGTAATTTTCTTCTGCATGGAAGTTTCACGCTCGATTGGGAAGTTAACCCTTCATTCTTGAATATCCATTAGATGGTGAACTCCTACTTTTCTGGCAATGCATCAGCCCGTGAACTGGTCATCCTTCACTGTGCATCAGATTGTGAAAGATTCTGTTATCAAATGGCCACGGTTCAATCCGTGGTTAATAAGAGCACTCCTAAAACGTATACTGAGAAAAAGTAACCCCTTTTTCCCGTCTCCTCCCCTTTTCCCCCCCCGGCAAGAAATAAATGAAGTAGATTGCTTAGCGATTGGTTGCAGTCGGGAGGAAGCAGCGGGATTCATAAAAAATAGATGCGAGCAACAAGCAGATCATTCGCACATGTGAGTTATAGCATTCATAAGTTGTACGGTGGAACCGCTGTGAAACCGCTGTGTAGCGTTTATTGGAGTACCGGGCCTGTTCATTGTGGAAGGTTATGAATCACCTTCTGTGGGCTTATGAGGTAAGAGTGACGAATTCTTGCTGACCTAGGGATGAAGACTTCCACTGTCGATATTTGACATTATTTCTCCTCAGAGATACTGGTAGTAGTAGTGACACAATTACATGACCTACATCAAGGTTGTTGTACGGGCTGCATATGCAGTTAGACAAAGGCCAACGTCTGAAATGAAATCCGGTGTTAAGAGTAGATGTGAGTGACAAGTAGATGATTAGCGACACTGTGGTAGTGCAACTCCCGACTCTTTAAACCACCAGTGCTTGCCATACATTGGCCGCGGGCCCCTTTCAGAGGCTGAAACGCGATGCGGGCCGCTGATGATTTTTATCAACGGCGCGCCGGCCCCGGACTTTTTGGACCAGGCGAGGAGTATCTTTTAGCACGGCTGGGGCCGTGTACTGACGGTTTAAGCTTGCAGATCTATACCACAAACCTCAACCCTTCACAGCACCAGGGTGAAGGCTGAGAGGGCCGGAGCGAACGAAAACCTTTATTTTTACGTAATCATTGCCGGCAACCTGTTACACGGCGTAGCGCATGAGGCTTGTTCTTCCCTGACGTGTACGACGGGGAATGATGATTGTTGTATCTTTCGGCCAAACCTTGGCAACAGGTGAAAGATTATCACGCCCATGGCTGGGGCTTCTTCTGGGGCGTCTTCTGGCACTGTGGCTATGCCCTAAGACAGTGACCAGCCTTGTTTGTCACCTTGATGAATCGCGACCCCCATATCTGCAGAGCAAGTCTTGGCTATGAGTGACAGACGACTGCTCTGCGAAAAGGTTATTACCCGCTGGGTGACGTGGGCTGCTGATGAATGGCGACCCTCGTAACTTTGTGGCTATGTTTTGAGAGGTTGACAGAGCTTGTCCGCGACTCTGATGAGGACAAAGCTGAGCGTGGTGTCAGACCTCACGGTGCTTTTACTTTTAGCCTGTTCAAGTCTCATTGGTGTACATTGTGAAAATTTCACGCAACTGAGTTGCACAAATGCTATTTTTGCACGGTGACGTCGGTTTAAATTGCACCCATGAATGTGAAATTGCGTTGATGGATGTGGAATTGCATCAATGAATAAGGGATCGCGTCGATGAATGTGGAATCGCGTCAGTGAATGGTTCTCTTTAACAGCAAGGCAAGGTGTTCCCCGGGAGTCCACTTTTGTCAGTTAGTTGCTGCTTTGCGACAGGATGGACAATTTGATTGTTCAATCGGTTGTTCAGTTTTACAAAATCATCAAAATGTATAACATGCAAGGAATGTGTGCAGCGGGTCGATTCTTTGCGGTTGCGCGGCTTCTTTCGTACCGCTTGCCGGCTGGGTGCTTTTCACTTCATTTCCCCAAAGGACGGCGGATTCCCTGGGTCTCAATAGTATTTGTTTGCAACAGGGTTCGGCGATTTCCTTTATGATCCAGCTTGTTCAGGTGTGTACTGTGCAGCCTACCATCAAGAGTGAGGTGCCTTTTGTTTCTGGCCTTGCCGCTTCATTTCATGAATTTGCTGTGGTCCTGACCTGTTTCACAACTTTCACTGCAACTTGGTTTTATAGAGCTTAGCACATGTTTCCTCCCCTCTTACTGTCTTACACTTCATGCAGTTAGGAATAACTTGGGATCTCAGATTTGTACATATGTTCCCTAGTCATGCAGTTAGGAATAACTTCGTTTTTTTTGCAGGGATCTCAGATTTGTACATATGTTCCCTAGTGCACTTGTGAGTAATGGAAGCCAGCGCTTATCCACATTTGCGGAGAGAGGCAGAAGATGCCACTGTATTTTTGGGACGATGGTTCACGCTCCCCAAGTATTGTTTGTACTGCAGCACTGGAAAGAATACCTTTTTTTTTTTTTTTTTCCTTTTCAGAATTGGTCCATGTTGTAGTAGAGGGTGGATGCTAGGCCTCGGGAGGTGCCTGTCGTCGTACTGTACCAGTGAGGGGATCAGATGGCTTGTGCCAACCCCAGGGACAGTCTTTCTCCAGGGGGTATCATTTGTGACCTGTTATATCCTAATCTTATCGCAAGTTGAGCGCTATAGCGGCGCGACCCAGACCTCTCTATCCAGACCTAGACCTTCACCAACCCGCACCTTCCGAAGAGCGACAGGCACCCTGTGTGCTACCATAGGGACAGTGGGACACCCCGAATCTTCGAGGACGACCCGGATACAGGCTAGGTGAACAGTATTACATCATGCAGCTACCTTTTTCGTTTGTTTTCTTGAATTGTTAATTTTATTAATTCTCACAACCTGGTAAAGTTGTTTTTGGACAGGGATCTGGACAGGGTTATTCCGGCTAGTGCCATCCGGGCAATCATCGTGCGCGTCCACATGTTTAGACAGCAACAATGCTTTTCACTCACTGTTATCGTGGCTGCCAATCTTGCATGTCATGCTCTCATGTTGGGATAGTAAGCATGCTTTTCAGACGTCACTACCTTGGCTGCGAGCTCTCTCAGAGAGTCTCCCGTGCTGGCCACATGAGGACTGACTTCAACTTCCCCGACGGGAACTACACCGCTTGTGAGTATGCCCTCAAACTCGAAAGCCCTTGATGTTACCGTCGGACAGGTGTTTGAGAACTTGGTTCGGCAGAATTTGCTGGGTGAGACAGTAGCTATGCTTTTCACTCATCATTATCTTTGATGCAAACATTTCTCAGGTCGTGCTCACATTTAGGACTTCCTTCGACTTGTCGGGGACGTCACCCGGCCACTGCTATGTAGACCCATGCAGCGGTCCAAAGCTCCTCAAGTAGACTGCCCTGATTGCAGAAAGCCCTCTGGAGCCATGCAGCCCTGGTTGTTTGAGACTGATGGTAGATATTTCAGAAGCGGTTACAGACCAAGCCATGTGGCTAAATGGTACGAGCAATGTCGCGCATATAACTGTTAATAAACAGATCATGAGTTCGAATCCTGATCAAATGAGATCGGTGTAATAGGTTAGTGGCTATCTACTAGTGGAATATCACGAGCACAGACTATCCCACACAATTTACACATCCCTCGGGCTGCTCTGATGTTCGAGGGTTTTGTGAAGTGTGTGATGGTCTATGCTTGCTAGTACAAGTTGGTTTTGTACTGTCTATGTAAGATGCTTTGCTCATATCCATGGTAGTACAGCCGTGATAAGATGCTTTGGTCGTATTCATGATAGTACAACCGTGATCTAGTCAACATGTTAGGCCAAGTTCACGCTCCACTGGCACAGAATTAGCACAGGCTTGCTGCGTCCGTATGATGTGCCCATGTGGTGTTGTGTGTGGTGTGGGGGTTGCGTTGGACACTACAGCCTTGCGGGGATGGGGTGGATATCATGAACGGTATGGTTCCACTTTTGAACACCGTGTCCTGGCTGTAGTGGCTAAGATACTTGGCTTCTGAGGCTGAGGTCGCCAGTTCGAATCCGTGCTCGCATGGAGGACTTTTCGCCTGTCTGTACGGATCTGTGAACCACATTATTTACCATAAGCTGTTACTCCAGGTTCAAGCTTGTCCTGTCTTATGTACGGTGCTATGCTGATATTCATGATAGTACGCCCATGGTCTAGTCAACGTGGTAGGCCAGGTTCATGCTCTGTTGGCATAGAATTAGCATAGGCTATTCGTCATAACCTGTTACACCAGGCTCAGCTAAGTTGGCACATAATTTGCGCAGACATGTCCATGGCAAGTTAGAACAGAATTTGCACATACATGGATGTGACTACATCCTGTTTTCATTGTGTATAGCCCGGAGAGAACAGGGGGAGGTCCCTTACCCAAGACAGCTGTTGCTGAAACATGGATGCCACACCACCATCACACAGACGCCACAATCACCTGGGGATAGGCTAGTCACTCTTTAGTTCTGTGTTCATGTGTAAGGATGGCATAGTATTCGGGAGAGAGAGAGAGAGAGAGAGAGAGAGAGAGAGAGAGAGAGAGAGAGAGAATTGGGGGAGTGTAAGGATTGTCGTTTTTATGAATCAAAACGTCAAAAAACGGCGAGGATCTGGAGGTTTCAGTATCAAATTGACTGGCCCCAGGTAAATCAGAGCCTTTTTTTTCTTTTCATCTGACTCCCTCAGGCATCTGGAGGTTTCAGTATCAAATTGACTGGCCCCAGGTAAATCAGAGCCTTTTTTTTTTTTTTTTTTCATCAAATTGAACTCAGGTCTGTTTATCAACAGGTACATGGGTGTAGCATTGGGCCCACATGGGCTGGGTAGGTTTACATATTTCTGGTTAGTAGTGAAATGGGAGATGGGTGTCTTTGTTGTGCAGATTGAAGAAGTTGAAACAGAGAGAGAGCATATGCAAGAGAAGTTGAAGTCTGCAAATGAGAGAGCTATAGAAGCAGAGAGGCTGTTGTCCAAAAGACTGTCAAGGATGCATGCAAGGGATATGAGAAGTTCCGAGGGGCCCGAGGGCTTGCAGATTCTGTTACGACAGGGTGTAGGAGCACCTGGGCCATGCAGGCAGGGAGAAGGTAGTGAAGGGGAGGGGGACAGCCGTGATGACGGAGCTGGCAATCCTGGGGATTGCTTTGCTGTCATGCCAAAAGGGCGGAGAGGCTGTCCTTGCAGTGTTGATTGCAAGTTGTGCAGCGAAAAGGAGCGGACGGTTGTGGAGGACGGTCGGGAGTCGAACGGTGTGGAAGGCCGTGGTTGTAGCGATGGTGGCGACTTCGGTGACGCCGAGGAACGGACTGTTGTGGAGGACAGTCGAGAGCTTGTTTTGAGCAGTGATATTTGGTTGGAAGATACGACAGAGTACCAGGAGCTCAAGGAGACGCGGATTTGCCTCAAGAAGGCTGAAAAGGAGTATCGAATCTACAAGGCGATGCTCGAAGAGGCTGGCAAAAGTCCGGGGTTGACAGGTGGGCAGGGACAGCTTATTGACGAGGTTGGGCAGGCAGCAAACAGGATCATGGATGCTGAGATAGAGCAGACGAGGGTGAAGCTCCAGGAGAAAGTTTTGAGGGCGGAGATAAGAATCGAGCAGTACAAGGCTCAGTTCCAAGAGGCAAGGGTCGAGGCGTTGGGTCTACGGCAGCAACTGGAGGTGATCCGAGCTCAGCTGGGGAATTGCAGGTTGCAGATCGATACTATGCACAGCGTTCTTGCAGATGCGCACAGGGACAAGGAGACTGTGATCGCAGAGTTGAAGCAGAAAGCTGGGGAGGTGGAAAACATGAAGGGGTTATTGGAGGGGAAAGCCCGGGATCTTGAAGCAGCGAATCAGAAAGTAGACATGGTGGCTGAGGAAGGGAAGAGGTGGGAGGAGAAAATCCGCAAGGCAGAACAGGAACTTGCCCAGCTAAAGGGAGCTGTGGAGGAGAAGCAGGACCGAGAGCAGGAACTCTTAAAAGAGCTGGATAGAGTGAAGAAAGAGGCTGCGGACAGGTTGTCGGAGGTAAGGGAAGAAGCATTCTCTCATAATCCAACACCCCCTCCAACCAGTGTAGTCTTCTTTTCTTGTCGATGTGGTACGCCGTCGATGCCCCTATTAGTGCCCACTTTTGAGCACGGAAATCCACTCGTTGTCTCTGGTATGGGAAGAAGCATTCTCTCATAGTCCAACACTCCCTCCACCCGGTGGTCTTCTTTTCTTGTTGACGTGGTATGTCCTTGGTTCCCCTATTAGTGCCCACTTTCGAGTACCGAAGAGCACTCGGTGTATCTGGTATGGGAAGAAGAATTCTCTCATAATTCAACACCCCCTCCAACCAATGTAGTCTTCTATTCTTGTGGGCATGGTATGCGCTGGATGACCCTATTAGCGCCCACTTTTCAGTATCAAAGAGCATTCGATGTGTCTGGGAGGAGAAAATCCGCAAGGCAGAACAGGACTTGCCAAGCTAAAGGCAGCTGTAGAGGAGAAGCAGGACCAAGAGCAGCAGCTCTTGAAAGAGCTGGACAGAGGGAGGAAAGAGGCTGCAGACAGGCTGTCAGAGGTAAGGGAAGAATAATTCTCTCATAAAAGAACACATCCCCTCTAACCAGTGGACTTCTATTCTTGTGGACGTGGTATTCCCTGGTTGCCTCTACCACCAGCTCTTAAAGCACCAGTACATGCCAGTTATCGGCCGGGGCTCCCTTTCGGAGGCCATCCGCCGCCGATTCATTTTATCTACGGCGCTCGGCCTCCTAAATTTTCGGAGAGGCTCAAAACAGGTTCTCCAGTTGCCTGGGGCCATGTACTGGTGGTTTAAGAGAGCCGGACAGAGTGAAGAAAGAGGCTGCAGACAGGCTGTTGGAGGTAAGGGAAGAAGAACTGTCTCATAGTAAAACACCCACTCAATCCAGTGTGGTCTTTTATTCTTGTGGACGTGGTATGCGCTGAATGCCCGTATCAGTGCCCACTTTTTGAGTACCGAATTGCACTCCGTGTGCCTAGTTATCGGATATTTTCTCACACAGTTTGCATGTTCACAGGGAAGACGGTCCATCATGGCAGTGACCATCATCCCTGCAATCTGCTGCTCATGCAAAGGTGTGCAAAATGTTCTAGTCTGTGAGATTTTATTTTGCACCCTTAGGATTTCTTTAACTGATTTTCAGGTTTATTTTTCAAATACCTCTTCGGGAAAGATCAGCACCTAATTTACGCACCTGATTTTTTTAAGATTTGAAAGTGCATTCTTCTGAGCGTTAAAACTTTCAGAGCGTGGAGAGTTGCGGTCTAGCTGGTTGATCTGACACTCGTTTTTTTTTTTTTTTTTACTGTGTGTGCATGTGTGTGCATGTGTGTGTGTGTGTGTGTGTGTATGTTTGTGTATGCGTACATGTATGTGTCTATGTGTGTGTCTGTGTACATGTCTGGACATATCTGTCAACGTTAGAGTCTGAACGTGTGCATCTGTGGGTGTATCTGTGCACATGCACGTGTGGGTGGCTGGTTGGGTGTGTGCGTCCGTGTGGATGCGTTGTCGTGGTTGTGCCTGTGTGTCGGGGGCGTTTTCTGTCTATGTTGTTCTATCATTCTGCCGTCTGTATTGTATGGCTGCTTTGTCGGTTTGGTTACCTGCGGGGCTTGCAATACAATCCAGGTGAACGACTTACTGAGGGAGAAGGAGAAATGGGGGGAGAGAGTTCTGAACGCGGAGCTTACGAGGGCTGCTGTCGAGCGAGAGCTTGCTGAGACAAAAGCTGCTGCAGAAGCCTCGAGGTACTTCACTTGGTTGGCTCTGTCATGGCCACTGCGGAATCCATCTGTTTCATTTCAAAACACTTTTGTCTTGTTTGCACTCGTAAACGGGGGCAGCCCTGCAGGTTTATGTATTCACTGGATCTCATTAGGATTTGAACTTGTGATCTGTTCGTCAGCAATTACGTGCTTGCCATTGTATCTACCATTCAGCTAGGCTGCCAAGATGCACAAGTTTGTCTGTCTGGCGGACTGTCGGGACCTGGATATCTGTCCAATTTACCCCAAGAAATCCGAATTGAATTGAATTTGCAAAAGTTATCTTTATTGTCGTTTTTTATTACAATCTTCGGTTTTTAAGAATGTGGAGGTGTGCGCCAGCCAAAACCCGTTCCAATGGTCCTAGCCCAGTTGGTACGCTCATATGCTGGGTTTGGATTCCAATCAACTCAGAGGAGCAAATAATTTTGAAGTTTCTTGGGGCTGGTAAGTTGGAAGATGATATCTCAAGTCCGTTTAAAAAAAAACGCAAAGAAAAAAAAAAAATGCTATTTATTCGTACTAGAAATTAGAACTTAGAACCCTCTACAACATATTTCTTTTCCGAACTGCTTTTTTCGATTCTCATACAAACCGCCAGCATCTCCGAGCCTCTTTTTTGCCGAGGCGGATTGTGCGCTGCTCGCCAAAAATGAAATGAACTGGAGTGGCGCAGTTTTGTTCTTGCTTTGGCCAGCCAAAGAGATTCGCCAGGCTGACTCTGCATCTAACCCTCAAGCAGCCAAGTCCCAGTTACCAGAGGTGTGGACGCCCGGGCAGGCATCCCGGCCTTGGAAATTGGAGAAATACCGCTTTGGACAAGTATCATAGCAAGTACATACTGGTCCGCCAGTGCATCGAGGCAAATATGCGTGGAAAGTTACAGAAAATTCAGAAATACCATTTTCACAAAAGTTTCAATGCGGATTTACCGGGCGGTACCTGCTTTTGTGACAGAGGCTGCGGGCGGTACCTTCTTTCGTGACAGAGGCCCGTGTGGACGATCGGGCAGGCATCCCGGCCTTGAAACCCTGGCAGCGTCGATTTCCTTTAATTCTCCTCAGAAAGATGTACAAGTGATCCAGATGGTTTTAATCATTCATATCTTCACTTCCTTGTTTTTTTGTTTTTCACATCTCCCCTTCCTTTTTCCGTCTGGATCTGTTTTACTTTTCTTCTAAGTGAACTTCGGTGTTGCTTTTTTTTGGGGCGGGTGGGTCGGGGGGGGTGGATGGGGGGGTCTACTCGGGTTTTCATTCAAGGGTTGAGATTGATAGGCTTAAGCAAGATCTTCAGCTTCTTCTTTTTTTTTTTGGTATCTCCCCCTCCATTTTGCCTCTCGATCTGTTTTTTTTTTTCCCCAAATGAACTTCGGTGTTGCTCTTTTTTTTTGGCGGGGTGGGTGGGGCGGTCTGTTGTCTGGTTTTCATTCAAGGGTCGAGGTTGATAGGCTTAAGCAAGATCTTATAATGACGGCGGACAAAGTGAAGAGAAAAGGCGACAAGCTTGCGGAGGAACTGGCATCCAGGGTGACCACGAAGGAAGAGAGAGAGAGGGATGTGAGGATGGCAGAAGCAAGGGTGCGAGATGCAGAATATCGTGCAAAGGAAGCAGAGAAGAAATTGTGGGAGGTGGAGGGCAATGCGGATCGGAGAGTTGGTAATGAAGACCTTAATCGCAAGGAGCTTGAGAGGCGAGTGCTAGATCTTGAGCGGCAACGTGATGACCTCAAGGCTTGTGTCGGACAGCATGAAGAAAGGGTGTCATGTTTGCAAGCACAGGTACGTCCTCGTATTTTGATTTTTTTCCGGATAAATCAGTTTCCTTATGTTTTCCTAACAAAAAAAAAACAAATGAGAAGGTTCTTATGGTCCTGGGTCCATATCCATCAGAGCATTAAAAGAAACATGCAAACACACGTACGCATCATGCGAAAGCACAACACCACGTAGACAGCAAGAAATTCTGTAAGGATTCTATGAAAGCACAACACGTGGTAAGATGTGCCCATTACAAATTCATCTTGCCACACTCTGCGGGAAGATGCACTCATACTTTTTTCACTTCGACCGTGGTGTGAAGAGGCCCCTATGTACTTGTGCTTCTTTCCGTTTGGCTGAAGTTCCCCTGATGATTGGCATCGATCACTCCGCTCCTGCAGGATTGCCTGTCAGCTTGCCATTCTTTGCCGCTCCTCTCACGACTTAATAACTCGCCGACACCCTAAACCCTAAACCCTAAACCCTAGACCCACCCTTGGTCGATTTACGCGAGAAGGAAGGTGAAGGCAAACTACGGGCTGTCATGTCCACATAGGATCCTGAGCTGATTTACTCAAGGAGGTTGAAGGCAATCTACTGGCTGTCATGTCCTGATAATGCGCCTAAACCCTAAACCCTAAACCCATCCCTGGTTGATTTTCGCAAGGAGGAGGTTGATGGCATGTCCAGAGACTGTCTCTTATACACATCTAGATGTGTATAAGAGACATGCGCCTAAGACCTAAACGCTAAACCCATCCTTGGTTGATTTCCGCAAGGAGGAGGTTGAGGGCGAACTACCGGCTGTCATGTCCACAGAGGATCCTGAGCTGATTGACGCAAGAAGGAAGTTGAAGGCAATCTACTGGCTGTCATGTCCTGATAATGCGCCTAAACCCTAAACCCTAAACCCTAAACCCATCCTTGGTTGATTTGCGCAATGAGGAGGTTGAGGGCAAACTCCCGGCTGCCGTGTCCACATAGGATCCTGAGCTGATTTACGCAAGAAGGAAGTTGAAGGCGAACTACTGGCTGTATGTCCTGATAATGCACCTAAACCCTAAGCCCAAAACCTTGGTTGATTTCCGCAAGGAGGAGGTTGAGGGCGAACTACCGGCTGTCTGTCCACATAGGATCCTTAGCTGATCTATGTTGAAGGAGAACTACTGGCTGTCATGTCCACATAGGATCCTGTGCTTCTTGCGGAAGGCTGCCTTGTCTAGCATTCGCTGAATCTCCTTAAGTCAATCTTTGCATTTGACACATAGACCCTGTATTGTTGCCAAAAATTTCGCTTTCTGCTTCTTTTGCAATCCCAGATTCCCAGGTCCCCTTGGATTAATAATCTGACCCTCCACCATTTGCGCAAGATCTCTGCCTCTAGTTGCTGCCTACCGTCTTCTCCAGAATAGGACCGAACGCCTGGTCATTATGGCTGAATTTCGACCGACTTTCAGTCCAGGTGTCTAGTCTGTTCTTTTTTTTTTTTTTTTTTTTTTAAATTCAGGCTGTATTCTCCTCATATGGGGGGACGGCTGCATTTTACTATGCTATTTTCTTCTCTCAGTATTTTTCATGTCACAGTCTCACACTACCTACCTCGGGCTGTGTTCTCGAACTGGTCTACCCACCTTCCAAACCTGCAAGGGGCACGGCAACCCAGCCAGCAAGGAACCCAGCTCCAGAGTGCGAGGGTCGAAGACTACACACCACCTACCTATGGACGCAGAGTTAAATTCACTAGCCAGAGGTAAGCTATCCTAAGGTTATTGGTCTACGCCTACCTATATCTGCTCTGTGTGGGGAGCAGTAAGGGGCACGGCAACCCAGCCAGCAAGGAACCCAGCCCCAGAGTGCGAGGGTCGAAGACTACACACCACCTACCTATGGACGCAGAGTTAAATTCACTAGCCAGAGCTAAGCTGTCCTAAGGTTATGGGTCTACGCCTACCTACATCTGTTCTGTGTGGGGAGCAGTACCCAAGCTCCTAACACCTGGTGTGAACTGGGAAGAGCCAGTTACTTGATGGGTCATTGTATTGTGATTACCTGTTTTTTTTTGTGATGAAATCAATCAAAATCATCTGTAGAGAGCTATGGAAACATAACCCTTCTGAGCTTCATGCTGCAGAAGAGCTAAAACGTGCATTGACTGTCCAACAGAAGGGCATACTCTCCCACTACTTCCTTGGCTGTATCTCAACGCCTATGGCCAGATTCAGTGCAGAAAGTACTACCGTAGTGCGAGGATGTACGAGTGCAAGTATTGTCTAAGGCCGAACATGTTCACACTCGGCCTATTTCTGGGCTATAGGGCCAGATTCCATGGGGAACTGAGAAGGCGGTGGGGCGAATATGTCCTTTAGGAGAATAGATGCAATTGGACTTTTAGTCTGTGACGAGCTGTTGTGGTGTACAACGAAATTCAGTGGGGACCTGTGGAAGTACGGACCTGAGTTCGAACCCAGATGGAAGTTGATGATGACATTAAACGGTTTGGCGGATGCAGCCAAATTCGGGGGAGAAGTGTTGGAAGACAGACCTGAGTTCGAACCCAGATGGAAGTAGATGAATGACATCAAGCTGTTTTCAGGAATACAGCCATATTCAGTGGGGAACTGTTGAAATACTGACCTGAGTTCGAACCCAGATGTGATTCCGGATGAATGAAATCAAATGATTTGGAATTACCTGGAGCCGGTCACTTTGAAAATGATGACGAGCCCTTCGGGACATCCATTAAAATTGGAACAATTCAGTGGGGAACTGTTGAAACACAGACCTGAGTTCGAACCCAGATGTGACTCTGGATGAATGAAATGAAATACCTGGAGCCGGTCACTTTGAAAATGATGACGAGTCCTTCGGGACATCCGTTAAAATTGGGACAATACAGAGAAGATTAGCATGGCCCCTGTGCAAGAAAACAAAAAAAAAAACTTAAAACAAGGGGCGGCGTGGGGGGCAAAAAATGATGATGAAATTTAACGATTCAGAATTACCTGGCGCCAGTCAGTTGGAGAATGATATCTCAAGGCCGTCGCCCTTTCAAAAAGGAAAAATTTTAAGTGGGGAAAGTACTGCCCGTGTTCATTCGCCAGAATGCCTCGCATCATCACTTTTGGCATATTGGACCAGAGAAATAGCTTATATATATATATATCGTCACAAACAGAACTGCCCGGTAAAACCGTAGGCAGAGAGAGAGAAGAGGACAACAAACGAGGGGCTGTGACAAACTGTTTCGTCGGAGTTTCACCGACTCATCAGGAGGCTGTAACAGTCTGC
>BFEA01000208.1:145398-158568 GCA_003427395.1 Chara braunii | reverse complement strand
TTTGTTTCGTGGATGTTTTGCTGGCTTGTGATGGGGTGTGAACCGACAATCTGTAGAGTTTTTCATCTGGTGTGGGTGAGTGATAGTCTACTTTGATTTTGGTTAAGGTAAATTATCATTTACAGTGTAATCAGCGAGGGGATTCTGCACACTGTTGAGGGTTCAGCCTCCTAATGAGTCGGTGAAACTCCGACGAAACAGTTTGCCACAACCCCTCGTTTGTTGTCCTCTTCTCTCTCTCTGCCTACGGTTTACCAAACAGTTTTCTTTGTGACGATATATAAATGTATATATATATATATATATATAGGGTTACCTGACCGAACGTTCGGGGGCCCGCGGGCTGGCCCCCGAACGTTCAGGCGTTCGGGGTCCCGTTCGGAGGTCGAACACCTCCAGGTTCGGCCCCCGCCAAAATAATTTTCCGGGCCTAAAAATAAGTTTTTTTTTCTGATTTTGTTTTTGTGAGTTCTCTATGATGAAGCCTACACGCCTATAAATTTTGAAGCCATTCTGCTAAGCCAAAAAAACATTAAAAATCGTCAAGGATGGGGGTCTCAAAACGTGCTCGCCCACTCACTACTTTGTTTTTTTTCACTTCTAACTTTTTGTATTCACTTTATTTCGGGGCCTAAAAAAAATTATTATTTTTTGAAAAAAAATTAATGAGTTATTGATTACGTAAACTACATAGCTGTATATTTTCAGGGCATTTGTCAATGCCAAAAAATAATTAAGAATCTGCAAAGATGGCGGTGTCGAAAAGGTGCTGGCACACTCACTCATTTTAATTATTATTATTTATTTATTTTTTTTAATCATAGTGTTTATTTTCTGTATTTGATTTCTAATTCAAATTTGGTAACGTTTTGGATGTAGTGCCCAGGCAAATGTTGTTTAGTTTATTGTTCTCCATAACATATTTGTTTTTCAAAATTTTTTAAAATTGTTTTTTTTTTTTTTTTTTTTTTTTTGGGTCCGCGTTCGGCTCGAACGGCCGAACGCCTTCCGAAGGGATCATGTACGTTCGGGCGTTCGGCCCGTCCCGAATGCCGGCAACCCTGCATATATATATATATATGACGATATATACATATATATATATCACTTAAGGAGCATTGGCCGCGGGGGGAGGATGATGGTCCGCTGCGCGTCGGATTTGGGTCAAATTTTTGGCGAGCCCCGCCAGATGAAGGTGATCCAGGGTGGGGGGCGTGCAGAGCGGTGTGTGTACGGAAATATTCGCAGCGCGCTAGAAAATGAGAGGGCACGCCCATGGGGCCAGGCGGCAGCGGGCATAGATGCGAGAGAATATCTTGAAGCGACCGTCGTCGATAAGCGACTTGGCTTTCATTTTTAATTTTGCGCAGGCAGCCTATCGTTTTGCCCTCTAAAGTTTTTCGTTTTTTGCCGTTGTTGTCGTTTTCGTGGGGCGGGCAGTTCATCAGTTCGTTTTCAAGTTCGTTGGCAATGGTTGTCGTTAGGGTTCAAACCCGCGCACAAATTTAAGATACACAATTGTCTGATTTGATAACCATTAAGATCGACAGGGTCCTGTGTGTTTTTACGGACTGCTTTTTTTTTAAAGTGTATTCGACGTCGGGCAGCTGGCAGGTCAGGATGTGCCTGTGTGTCCAAACCCTAACATTGCACAGTGTGGCAGGCGGGTCCAGTCTCACAATTTTCAAGCGCCAACTCTTACGATTTTTCTTGTGCAGAAGAATTTAAGAAAAAATATGAAAAATTGAGATAATGTAGATTAGCTTGTGATCTTTCCAGTAACAATATATAAAAACTGAAAAAAAAAAAAAGACCGTGAAATAAATGCCGCGTCGTTTCATTGCAGTTTTCATTTTTGCCATTCTGGCACGTGTTGGCCAATGGGAAAAGTACCCCAACTTCCGCGATTGTTTGCGCTCAGAAGGATGATTCCACAACTTTGCAAATTGAAGGGCTTGTAGATTTGGTCGTGATCTTTCCACGAAAAATATTTAAAAAAATTAAAAAAAAAGAATCGTGAAATAAGTGTCTCGTCAAATCGTCTCATTTCCCATTCTTGCCACTTTAGCACGTGTGGGCCAACAGGAAAACTACCCCAACTTCAACGATTTTTCATGCTGAAAGGAAAATATCAAGAAATCTGAGCTACCCGCATGTAGCGATCTTTCCAGGAAACATATTAAAAAAATTAGAAAAAATTATTTCAACTTCGAAAAAAATCACAGCGACAATTCGATGCATGTACATTTTTGCCGCTTGCCAGCTCTCCGCACTGTACTACCGATAGCCCTCATGAACCTGTGCTACCGGTCCTCCCGAATTTCAGACGACAGGGGTAGTGGTGGTTTATATTAGGGGAAAAAAAATCATGGGCACTTCTTAGGGGGTGCGAGTTTTGTGTGTGGTGACGCATGATATGGATCTAAGTCCGAAGTGTGGGGGGCAGGGGGCTGGCCCGCAACTTTGAAAAAAAACTACTTTATGACACACACACACACACACACACACACACACACACACACACACANACGCACGTGACACGCACACACACACACACACACAGACACGCACATGACACACACACACACACACACACACACACACACATATACACACACAAACACACACACACATGAAGGCACACACACACATGCACACATACACGTTGTCGGGGCAAATACCTTGACAAGGGTATTTGCCGTATTTGCCGGGGGTTTTGAACGTCAGACGCTGTCCGACTCTTTCGTTGGATTGAAGGACCTGATGAGACTGACGGTGCCAATACTTTATTCAGACCAGACTTGTGACTGAGAGACTAAAAGTTTTCGAGCCTTAGTCCGGACGCCTGTGACATCCGAGAGTAGCAACAATAACTGGAAAGCATGCAGATATGGGCCGAAAAAAAATTAAAACCTACCTAAAATAATGTCGCACGGCTGCTAAGCCGCACGATTCAGGGCCTAGATAGGTAAGAAAAGAGTGTCCGCGATTGATTTTGTGGTACGAGGTCTACTCCGTATGGAGGGCCAAAACAGTTTTGTGACCGTCCGCGGGCCACCTAACCAAGCTGCAATGAAGCGCCGCCTGCCGAGTTGACGGGCGACGCGACTAGAGGTAAGGAAGGTCGTGCTTGCCTAGCCATAGCAGATGAGTCACAGGGAGGCATTGCCGGCTTAGCTTCCGTGATAATAGCCCAATAGGTACCGCCGTTTGACTGTCACCCTACCGATTCAGGAATCGAGCCCAACGATGTGCAACTGGGCTAGCTCCTTTTGTTGGGAGCGGCCTGGGTTGCTGGTGTGGCGCGGTCGATCTCGACCCCGCGATCCGAAGATCGCACGACCAAGATCAGGCCGCGCGGATTGGACCTGACATGTGCATGGATGACACGCGTAAATTAATAAAATAATAAAAAAATAAAATTTATTTTGTTTCATTTTTTTTTTGGTAACCCGCGCGGATTTGAACTCGGGTATGCACTTCAACAGCTCGTAGATATGCCACGAGCACATAAAGTGACCGTTGGCCTAACAAAAAAAAAAAAAAAAAAAATCACTCACCTCGTGACGAAACAGTTGCCCGTTTTTACGGGCATTGTCAGAATACTGGGGCTTAAAATGCCCCAGTCACTTCGAGATGTGCCAAATGGCACTTCATTTTGGCCTCTTTTTTTTTTTTTTTTTTCTTCCTTTTTTTTCCTGTTCACTTAGGCGTTTTAGTGGTAGGTCGTGCACCTGTTTGTTTCAAATGAACAGGCAGAGAAAAAGAAAAGAAAAAATTAAAGCGGGCACAGATGGCGCAACCTGAGGCGCCTGGGGCGTTTTAGATCCCCAGTACATTCTTTTAGAATTTCTTTAGATTTTTTTTTTTAGATTTCTTTTAAGATTTTCTTTGTCTTCTTTTTTATTTTATTAGTAAAATTAGTAAGGCTCCCGTTCGTTTCGATGAACGGGCTGCCACTTTCATCTATAGGATGAACAAAGAGGCGTGAATCTGCTGTGGTATGCAGCTATATTCAAGCTTGGGGACTGGGGCCTTGTACTTGAGATTCGAGGTAACCTTGCCAGGCTGTTTCATCGGATTTGCACTGACTCATCAGGGGGCTATGCCCCGACAGCCATCATCGAAAGGCAAAACGAATGGGCTGCAGGGCGATGCCTGTACCCGGTGATGCTTGCATCCGGGTACAGGCGCGCTGAGTACGAAGAGGGGAAAGAGGGGAAAAGAAGGAAGAAACAGTAACTGACGGCCACGTACGTGGCCGCGGGGTTAGGACAAATGCAGGGGAGGAAAAAGGAAGAGGAAAGGGGAAAAGAAAACAGCCGTGTATGTGGTCGTGGCCGTGGAACAAATACAACCCCAGAAGCTTCTAGGGGCTGATGGGACTGCATCTGTTCAGTTGAACATGCAGTCCTGCAAATGGCTTGGTACTGTCTTTTATAGACTGTGTCTGGCCGTGGGTAAAGGCCAGATGAATTACCATGGCCTGGAACTTGGTTCCCCTAGGGGAACATCAAGATTTTCAGCCCTTAATCTCGTCTGAGATCAAGGGCCAGGCCCTAATCCGAGTTTTGGCAGAGGGCAAAGTTGCTGCCCTCAACCCTTGGTTGGCTATAAAAGAAGCCAGCAGCCAGCCAGCCAGCATTCATTCGTGGCTGATGCTGCTGGCATTCCACTTGAGTGAGTGCCGACTGCTGGAGGAGAGGCTGCTGGCTGGAGTAGAGAGTGGGGGAGGTGAAGAGAGGAGGACTGCAAAAGGGCTGAGGTTGGAGGCTGCTATAGCCACCATCTCCGCTAGGAGGGAGAAGGCCGCTGGAGTGGTGCGGGCGCGGTATAGTTGGAGGAGATAAATGCTGCCATAGCCACAGTTGTTGGCAACGGCAGACATAATTGGAATAGTGACGGGGAGATGCTGGACGACAGCGACAGTTTTTGTTGACATACTGCGGGAGCGCTGCTGAATTTTTTCAGCGGCAGTTGTGATTTTTTTGGCAGTGATGCGGAGGCGCAGCCGAATTTTTGAGACGGCGGCACTGGGTTTAGGCGGTGGTGGGGAAGCGCTGCCGGGTTTTCACGGCGGTGGCGGCGGTATTTTTGCATTGACTACATAAAGCGGTGACTGAGCATTGGCGTAGGGAAGGTGCTGCTGAAGTGGTAGTGTGTTTTGAAGTAGTGTAAGTGTGGTGCCACTGTGACGTGGTGACATTGGAGGCGAGTGACGGCTGCACTGAGACGCTGTCAAGTTGTTGGGGGTGAATGGGTGTTGAGAGAGTAATGTGGCAGGCGATCGTCACAAGGGAATGGTGTGGATCACTTTGCTGACGACTTTGTTGCGGCGATCTTCTCATCCAAGGGCATTTTTATTGAGGCTCGCGGCACCTGCGGTTTTCACCGCGGGCCACCTTTTTCGCGGCGCGCAGTGCAAGCGGTTTTGAGTTCTGGACCATCTGGTATTGCGAGAGATGGTGTGGGACGACATTGATCTGTGATCATTTTGGGACTAGGTGGGACTGGTTGTTGTGATCGGGACCGACATGTTGGTGTGACTATTGTGAGCGGATAAGATGATTTGAGGCGGTATGGACTTGTTGTTGGTTGGGGGAGTGTCCTTGGAGCACGTGGTGCAATGGGGACTGCGTTGGGATTGTCCGGGACATTGGGGCGACGTGGGTTCGGATCATGGGAGCACCCTCTTGAAGGGTTATCTCATTCAGACATCTCAGTGGGCCCAACCTTAGTGTGATTGGGCATTTGGAGAAAGGCGCGGAACGTCATTCAGGAGAAAGGTCACAACTTATGAGTTGTGTGCCGCATATTTTTTTACCACGGTCATTTTCTTCTGATTGAAATATTACCCGACTTTCTTGAGTGGGTCAAACTAAACTTCATTCAAGGTCGGTTGAATGACTCAGGTTTTCCTTCACACCTGTGTGAACCCACACTCTGCTTGACCCTGTTGTTCTGAACGTTCGAAAGAAAAGGTAGAGAAAGTTGTGCGAGTCATGCATGTGAATGAAAAAGTCCGACTTGAATATTAGGTTGGTACTATTTTCTTTTGAACTTGTTTCCTTTGCGCGTTGTGCAGGTAGGTAAAAGGATGCCTATAAAGGACAGATAAAAATGATAGTCTTCCTTCTACTTACTACCTGCTTGTTTGTAAAAAAAAACTTGTCATTTTGAAAATGATTAATCCAGTGAGTTCCGTACAAAGTTAACTTGATTTAGTCTTTTCTCGAGGATTGACCCTTTCTATCCCGAAAGACCTTATCCACCTTTACCTGTCCAAATAATTCTCGTTCTCTATCTCTTTCTGTTTCTCTTCGTCTAAGTTACCCTGGACTTAGTAGAAATGAAAAATATATGAAAGCTACTTGCAGTGAACACATTCTCTACCTCTAGGAAGCATTTTGGGCGGGGGTTCGTTGCTGCAGGAGCCGCCGAGCCGGGAAGTACTTTGTCGATTCGGTGGAGACGGCCCGACTTCCGAGATCCGAGTCTTGTGCTCGGGCGAGGAGGAGGAGTACCCCAGACCACTTCCTAGAGGGAGAGGTATGCAACACCTCAAGCAATGCCCCTGATCAAGAATCATCCGCAAAACATCCCGTTATCCAAGAAAGATTGAAAAACGTATGAAGACGGGTGTGTGCGTGTCTAATGTTAGATCAACGATAGGATGGAATGAATGACTTTGACAACGCGTCTCATCAAGTCAAAATTGAGGTTATCCAACTACCATGTTGGCAACATCAATGCTATTTTCGGTAGCCAACTCCCTGTTGGCAGTTGTATGATTGTTTTGCGCAGTTCGACCCAGGATGGTCGAATTTTATTTTGATATTGTGTTATTGAATGTTTCATATGATGATTCGATTTTTTTAGTTATCATTTCAGATTGAATTTTTATCCGTGTCGACTACAGTCGACTTCTTGTGCTATAATTATATGTATGGTTGTTGTAACTTTCGCTTGACTATGTGTTAAAGGGACTAGGATGAATTGTAGTTTCACGCTTAGTTGAGACCGTCCTAGTCGACCGACGTTTGCTCCGTACCCATGAGATCAGCGCCCTAGGAACGAACGACATTCGGGTTCGCTTGGCGTTAACCAAGCGTATCTATACTACAGCGAAAGAGCAAACGCCCTCGGCTGACCTATCTCTGCAATTGCATATAAAAACTTGCGCACGTGGGTCAGTAGCTCGATACGGATACGTCCCTAAGGGTGGTGACAACCCCTTAGGGAAGGAAAACTTATGCCCCGCGGAACCTATCCTGTCGTAGGGGACTGCGAGATGTACAGCTGGCGCACCCGACTAGAGCGGCAAAGGAGCAACACGACCTCGACCGTCTTGGCGGCTCGAGGGTTAAGTCTACGTCGTTCCCGAGTGGTCTCTGTTTCTGTTTTGTTTAACTCCTGCGTGACGCGGCCGGGAGGGCTCCCGACCTTGTGAAAAAGACGGGAACCGATGCGCTCGACAACGTGATACGCACACGCACATACACACGTACATACATGCACTCTACTCTACGACGCTCTACTATACGACAGTCTACTCTACTCTAGTTCACGGCACTCTACTATACCGTCTATACATACTCTACCCTACTCTACGACACTCTACTCTGCTCTGCTTTACTCTATGATACTCTACTCTACTCAACCACACGACACTCTACTCTACGACCACTCTACTTTACAGTACTCTACTCTACTACTCTACTCTCCTCTCCTCTAGTTCACTCTACTCTACTCTACTCTACTCTACGATACTCTACGACACTCTACGACACTCTACTCTACTCTACGATTGTCTACGCCACTCTACTCTACTCTACGACACTCTACTCTACTCTACCCTATAACACTGTACTTTACTCTACTCTACTCTACTCTACTCCGCTCTATTCTATTCTACTCTACTCTACTCTTTGACACCCTCTACAACACTCTAGTGTACGAAACT
Source organism: Chara braunii (assembly GCA_003427395.1). Lineage (NCBI taxonomy): Eukaryota > Viridiplantae > Streptophyta > Charophyceae > Charales > Characeae > Chara > Chara braunii. The sequence goes on along the minus strand of BFEA01000208.1, from coordinate 150,605 downwards.
CTTCTCTAATCTATTGTACTCCTTTATGACACTTTACTCTACTCTACTATACTCTACTCAACTCTATTATAGTCTACTTTAATCTAGTCTACGACACTCTACGACACTTTACGACACTTTGTGACACTCTGCGACACTCTATGACACTCTACGACACTGTCCTCTACTCTATGGTGTCGAGCGCATCAACTCCCGCCTTTTTGCAAAGCACAGGAACCCTCCTGGCCATGTCACGCAGGAGTTAAACAAAACAAAATGAGAGACAATTCAGGAACGACGTAAAATAACTCCACAAGCCGTCGAGACGGCCACGGTTGCATCGCCCCTTCGTCGCTCTAGCCGGGTGCATCAGTTGTACTTCCCAGGTGCACCAGCTGTACTTCCCACGGTCCCCTGTGGCATGATACGTTCCCGGCGGGCATAAACTTTTCTTCCCTAAGGGGCTGTCACCACTCTTAGGGGCTTATCCCTACCGAGCTACTGACCCACGTGCGGAAGCTTTTAGATGCAATTGCAGAGATAGGTCAGCCGAGGGCGTTTGCTCGTTTGTTGTAGTATAGATATACTTGGTTAACGCCAAGTAGACCCGAACATCGTTCGTTCTTAGGGTGCTGATCTCCTGAGTACGAAGCGGACGCCGGTCACTAAGACGGTCTCAATCAAACATGAAACCCAACATTGATCCTAGTCCCTTAGACACTAGTCAAAAAAAAGTTATAACAACCATGTATAATTACATCAACAAAAATTGATTGTAGTCGATAGAACGTATATTCAATATGAAATGATAGTTGAAAGAATTCAAATTATCATATGATATAACCCAATATCATATGATATAATCCAATATCACAAGATCAATATAAAACCCGTCCACCTCTGGTCGAATTCGATAAAAATCATACAATTGTAAACGAGGAGTTGGCTATCGAGAATAATATTGATGCAGCCGAATAGGTAATCGACTGCCTTAGTTTTGACTTGATGAGACGCGTTGCCAAAGTCATTTATTTCACCCTACCGTTGACTTAAGATTAGGCACATACACCTGTCTTCATATGCTTCCAGTCTTTCTTGGATGATAGGTCGTTTTGCGGATGACTCTCAATCAGGCATATTGTTTGAAGTGTTGCATGTCTCTCCTTCTAGCAAGTGGTTTAATATACTCCTCCTCCTCGTCCGAGCACAAGACTTGGATCTCGGAAGTCGGGCCGTCTCCATCGAATGGACAAAGTCTCCCCCCCCCCAATAGAAACGGTTCACTCTTGGTCGATGACAGGGCTGACTCCTGAAGCATCGAACCCCCGCCCCAGATGCTTCCTACAGATAGAGAATGTGTCTATTACAAGTAGTTTTCATATATTCTCATTTTTCCGTTGCTAAAGATTGGGGATGTGTCCATTGCAAGTAGTTTTCATATATTCTCATTTTTCCTAAGTTAAGGGTAATTTGGATGAAAAGAAACAGAAGGAGATAGAGAATGAAAACCGTTTGGACAGATACATATAAATAAGGTCATTTGGGATAGAACGGGTCAATCTTGGGGAAAAGTCCAAATCCAATTGACTTTATTGATCGAATCCATTCGACGACACACGTTGAATAATCTTTTTCAAAACAACAGGTCCTTTTGACAAGCAGGCAGGTGAAAGGTAGAAATAAAACAATATTTTTCATCATCCCTTATAGACATATCAACCTCCTTTGCAAGCATTCTTCTACCTACCTGCACATCACGCAAAGAAAACAAGTTCAAAAGAAAACAGTACAATCCCATACTCGAGTCAGACCTTTCCATTCACATGCATGACTGACACAACTTTACTCTACCTTTTTTTTTTAACATTAAAAACAACAGGGTCAAGCAAAGTGCGGGTTCACATAAATGTGAAGGGAAATTTGAGTCAATCAACTGACCGACTAACCTTGAGTGAAGTTTGATCCGGCTCACTTAAGAAAGTCTGAGTAATATTCCAATCAAAAGAAAATGACCGCTGTAGAATATGAAAATACGCGGCTCACAACTCCACAAGTTGTGGCCTCTTTCCTGAATCACAGTCTGTGTCTTTTCTCAAATGTTCAAAAGAACAAAGGTTGGACCACAAAAAAAACTAAAGCGAGATAGTCCTCCAGGAGGGTGTTCCCACGAATGAGTTTTCACGTTGTTCCAATGTCCCAAACTATCTCAGCACCATACCAACTTCACCACGCCCTCTGAGGATAGTTCCCAACCAATCGCAAGTCCACGCAACCTTAAATCACCATGTCCGCTCGCAATAGCCACACCAACATGCTGGTCCTGATCACAAAATTCGTCCCATACCATTGCCTGCTATACCAGATGGTCTAGAACTCAAAACCGCTCACACCGCGTGCCGCAAAAAATATAAAGGTGGCCCTAGCTGAAAACCACATGTGCCGCGAGCCCCAATGACTATTGCCGCATACGCTTACTCCGCACTCTCTTCATGCCGCCGGTCCACGCACCACTGCCGCACAAATCCAACCGTGCACTAATGTCAGGCCAACCTCCAACCCACCATAACCGCTGCGTACCACAAAAAACAACAACGGAGGACCACTGGTCGCCACGCCGTCAAAACCAGTACCACGGCTGCTGTGCGGCACCACCATCTGATCACACCTCCAATGACTGATTCACTGTGCCACAAAACTCTGGCACACTGCCCCACAGAAAAAGAGTTGTCGGCGTGCCGCCAACCAGACAACACTTCCCTACACAAAGAAAATGTCGACGCTGACGCCAAATTCGGCAGCATAATCCCCGCCGAATATACCGCCGTTGCCGTGCCACCAAATTCGGCAGCACTTCCCTTTAGGGAGGCCTCGATGTCACCGCGCTGCCAGTCCGGTAGCATTTCCCCACTGGCAGTGTTGCTGCCGCCGTGCCAAAAAAATGGCAGCACTTCCCTCTAAAAAAACAAAGCCGCCCCTAAGTCAAAATTTTGGCAACGTAACCCCTGACAAACCCTTACCGCTTGCTGCACCGTCCAGCCCTGACGCAACCTTACCACCATAATACCAGCACGAGGGTGGGGCAGAGAGCCTCCAGCCCTTGGCTATGGCTGCCCTGACCTATCCTCCTCCAGCAACGTCTCCCCTCAACCTGCAGACCTCCACTCTCCTCTTCGGCAACACCGCCCCACAGTAGCAGCCAACCAGCATTCACTCAAGTGAATGTCCCAGCAGCACTGCCACAAGTGTGAGGCTGTTGGGTGGATTGCTAGCTTTTATAGCCAGCCGAAGGCATGTGGGCAGTTGCTTTGCCCACAACCAGGCAAAATTCGTGGGTGCTCTTGACCCTCGATCTAAATCAACGGCCAGGAGCCCAGTGCCTTGGTTTTCCCCTAGGGGAACCAAGATCATCAATTCCCAGAAGCATCTAGCCTTCCCCGCAGGCCACATGCTCCAAGAAATGGTTGTACCCAACCATTTACTGCAACCTGTTCAAAATGAACAGTTGCATTATTTTCCCTCTGCTAGAACCTTTCATCCCCTGCATCTCTTCTATGCCAGTGGCCCACGTACGTGGCCGTTACTTTTTTTTTTTTTCCCTTCTTTTCTTTTTTTCTTTATTTTTTCCCCGTCTCCCCATTTCCCCGTTTCCCTGGGAGGGGCAGCTCGTTTTTCAAAACAAGCTGCCTCACTCCCACAGTCAAGTCATTTCACAGAAACGAACTAGAGTCAAGCTTAATAGGGGCTTCTTTCCCTTGTGCAAACTCGCGCCCGCACCCGGCCACCGACAGTGCCAAGTTCGAGCGCGTCGTTAAAAGCTGCAGCCCGTTTCCAAAACGAACGGGTGCAGCTTTTCGTGAAAAGAACGAAGTAAAAAAAGACAAAATAAGAAAAATTCTAAAACGAAATTTAAAAACTCTAACAAAAAAAAAACAAAAACAAACTTACCTGTAAAACGAAAGGGCTGCCCGTTGAAAATGGGCGCCCACTTCTCTTGCTGGCCGTATAAGTCCTTTCCTATTACTAGGTCCCTCTCGGGTTATGCAGGTACTATGGGTCCTCTGACTTCCAACAGGTACATCGAACAAATCAGTTGGATCTCCTGGTATCACCTATAGGCTTTAACGTTGTAAGTTGGTACATCAGTACATCTTTCTAGGATGATACCCATCGTTCTGATGTTTACTAACTTTTTGTTGTTAGCGGCACTAGATTGCCTGAGAAGGTACTCACGCAAGGACCTAAACCTTCAGGAGACAATTCAATTAAATTCGAGATCGTGGGAACTGGGGAAATAACTCCACGGTGGTACCATACTAAGGAGAATTCAGAGATCAACCTAAAACCGTTTTGTTCTGACACTGAGTGAGGTCTCGAACAATCAACACGATTTAGATTCCAATCTAATACTCGATTGGTCGGACTAAGCTCAAATTAGTTAAACGCAAGTCAACTTTGGAGACTTCCATTACTCCAGAGGCCGTTGTGAAATCTCCGCTAATGCGGTCTGTGTTTTACATATGATTTTCTTTGTTAAGAGGAGAATCATACTGATCATGTAAAACAAAGACCCTTAATACAGGCGATCCTTTCCCACGTTATGACCGTAGGTTCATGCCATTTTGCTCTTCCTATCCATGGAAGTAGCCTGAGGACAGTAGCTAGGTAGGCCACTTCCTGCCTTCTCTCTCTCTCTCTCTCTCTCTCTCTCTCTCTCTCTCTCTCTCTATGTCTCTCTCTCTCTGTCTCTCAACGGTTGCAATTGCCACTAACAACGAATGAGCTGTCTTGCAATCTCTTAGAGAGAGACGACCAGAGACTCGAACGACGCAACAAAAATGTTCGTTGGACCACAAGAAAACGACTCGCCTATCCCTCGCAGACTGGAAACTACCCAATGTGCAGAGAGTCCCCCATGCCCTGAACGTAGCCGCCCTGTGGCGGTTGATTCCTTCATTTTTGCTCATCCCATCGTTGGAAGTGTCAGCCCATTCGTTAAACGAACGGGTACCTCACAAGATAAAAGAAACGAAAATCTAAAAATTAAAGAATCTAAAAACTATCTAGACGAAGAAATCTAAAGTGCATCTAAAAAAAAACAAAAACGAAAAGAGAACTTACCTTGGGACCGAAACGGTTGCCTATTTGAAACGGGCACCGTCTGGCATAGTTAGGTGCTAGATGCCCCAACCAGTTCAGACTGCGCCATGTGGCGCTTCACTTCCATCATA
>BFEA01000208.1:117927-134489 GCA_003427395.1 Chara braunii | reverse complement strand
GAGAGAGAGAGAGAGAGAGAGAGAGAGAGAGAGAGAGAGAGAGAGAGAGAGAGAGAGAGAGAGAGAGAGAGAGAGAGAGACATACCACGCCGAATATTGACAGTTTTCGAGTCTTGCAAATCATGAGATCAGCAAACTGAGCTACAATGATGGCTACAAAGTATCCGGTGCTTGCAAAATAATTGACATGATGTTGGTACTTTACATTGGGAAAGGTCATCTGCCTGCCACCCCACCAGTAAAAGGCTCCCACTGGTGCAGGATTACTAGTCTCATGTCCTCTGCCAGGGAATCCCAACTAACAGCAGTGAAACACATTAGGCAGGGGTAATAGGAAGAGGGGGGGGGGGATGAATAACAGGGGAAAGGGCAAGGAAGAAAGCCAAACGGAAAGTGGTTAGTACGAGATAAAGATGTTCCGTCTGAAGTTCAACTTTGTGTTTGACCCAGCCCATGTGGCCGAATAGCACACACAGGTAACTGCTCATAAACAAGCCATGAGTTTGAATCATGATGAAATAAGATGGATACAATAAGGTTAGGGAGTAATAGGGACCTTTCTTAACACATATTCATTCTGAGATTTAGGCTGTTTTCTGAGTATTGCTGCTTGCTGGTCTGCTTTGCTGAGATTTCCATGTTCTGTGTGAGTTTGCTGGTTGCTTGCATGCGTGCATATCCCGGTGTGATAATTCCTATGCGGAATACTAACTGTGCGCTTGCCTTGTGTTGTTTGTGTCTGGGAAGGAGTAGATAAGAAAAAAGCGAACCACAGGGACAAGACTGAAACTGGGGATTGGACAAACTTCTAGAAAGGCCAAGATGCACGGGGACACAAGTAGAATTTGGGTACTACTCAGCAAGGATTTTTCAGCAACTCGGGTAGGCCCAGCAGACGTCCGGTAGGCTAGAAGGACACGGTAGCTTCCTGAAGGTCATGAGAAGTCAGGGCGCGAACCTAGATATCAGGGTTAGATTTAGCCCCTAAACTAGACGTGCAGGGTGCAATGACGTTCCTGCCAAAAGCAGGAGCGTCTGGGAGGCCTCATACCCCGGAGAGGGAGTAGTATCACAGCCTACGTGAAGCTGTGGGGTAGAGTCGGAAGAGTACATCATTCAGGCAAAATGAGTGAGGCAGTATTGTACCCTGCAGTCATGCCGCTGCTGCGCCTAGACCGTGAAGGTAGGTGGAGCTTTTGCTGAGTGGTGGAGCTGGAGGGTGGAGAAGAAGACCTCCCTGGCTATGGAGTCGTCGTCGTAGGAGGGAGTAGACCTTGGCTATGGAGGTGGACGGTGAATCTCCATGCCAGGCTATGGAGAAGGGTGAGAGAACAGTGAAGAGGTTGAGGAAGGGGGGGGAGAGAGAGGGGAACCCAATTGAGAGACTCACCTGTGGCTATGGTTGACCTTCATCTTCACTTCCTTGGTGCTAAATCTAGAGGGCCCCTGTGTGGGTACCAGTCGGTCTTGGACTTCATCAGATTGTGTTATTGCAACCGAGGAGAGACAAGTGAGGTTATGGCCGACAGGAGGGCTCTTTGAATGCTGGCAGGAAAGGGGAATACTCGGACATGATTCCTGATCATTCATCCATTTGTTTGTATTTAATTAATTATGAGAACAGGAGGAGTAAGGGAAAAGAGGATGAGAGAAGGAAGAAGTGAAGAGGAAGACATTGGTTCAACAACTTCAACTTTTGTAACTCTTCTTCTTCTTTTATTGTTTTCATTCTGTTCCGCTCTTTCTCTCTCCACGTCTTCTTTTGAGTTTCAGCAAGGCTTGCATTTTCTTGCAATTTGAGTTTTGCATTATGAATGTGGTAGGATCGTAACAACTGGTATTCGAGCTTGACCTCCGTTGCTGGTTAGGCGTTCATGCCCCAACCTTAATTCCGAGATGGTTAGGGCAATTTAATATTTGAGTAGGGCATGGTTTAGGTGGATTAATTTTAGGGAGTTGCTTTGCTACTACTCCAACCCTAATTCCGAGAGCAGTTAGGAAGTTAACACCTCACATATGGGCTTGGAAGGAGGCACTGAGTTGGCCAGTGACTGCCCTACCCTAATTCCAAGAGGTGCTGGGATTTAATCTACCTTGGATTAGGGTTGAGTTGGGGCTTAGGGTTGGCGAGAAGAGGGGAGCAGTATGTTGGAGTGAGGAGGCGAAGTTGATAAGGGTGTGAGGCACTCGCGCAAGAGGACCTCCGGAGTTCAAGTGTGGCCAAGGTGACTTCTTCTTCAGTTGGAAAGCAGGAGAGACGCTACAATGGCATTCATGCTACTCAATACGGTTGCTAACTGATTTGTATCATCTTCACAAGCAGTGGAGCTGACTTGCATAGAGACGTACACGGCTTAGTGCACTTTAGGGTCAAGACAGTCCTACTTAGGGAGAAGGGAGATAAACAATGCAGGTTGGCAAGAGAGGGGGAGAGAGCTACCTACCTCAAGAGTGAGTCAGCTGACCCAGGTAAGAGCCGGTGTCACCTTTGGATGCGCATGGATGCATGGTTTCATGGTTGCATGGATGCTATGCTTGTGGATGCTTGCTAATCATATCTACCTGTTTTTTCTGCACTTACGAGGTAAAAGTTCTTGTCTTTCGCAATCTGGAGTAGCTTGCAATCCTTTAAGTATTCAATTTGCATGAAGAGGCGATCTTGGTGTAGTCTTTTTTTTTTTTTTTTTTTTTTTTTTTTTTTCAAGGCTGCCTGTTGGGGGCTAGGGGCGCTGGTATGAGAAGACGCCTCTATCTGCCCCGGGGAGGCTCCATCTATTGGTGGGGAGCAACACCTGCTGGAAAACGGGTCCAACGTCCCTTAACAGAATCCACTGAGGTCCAACTGAAAATTCCATCATCTTCTGCTAGCATTGATTGCCCTGAGAACAGGGGATTAACTGAGCAGGAAGATAAGTAGCCAGAGAGGGGGAAGAAGGGGCCTCTTCGGCCTTGCTGCTGGGCGCCCAAAATGCATGACGACCTAGCCCCCGTCCACCGATTCAGACACAGCAAATTAAGCCTCTACAACTATGTAGACTATGCTTCATACCACTAATTATCTACCATTAACAGACTATGGGGCGGGAAGGGGTCAGGGAACTCCGAGGTGGTCCATTCCTTGAAGCAAATAGTATAATCTCTTATGAGGTTCTCATCCCTCCATCAAACTGCCATCAACCGTGTCGGCTTTGTCTGGAGTCCAACAGTCCGCCCTTGTCCTGTGTCCCTTCTCTTATTCTGCACCGTACTAGTGCATGTCCACCAAAGACACTTGATGGGGAGGGAACAGGTCCGGGAATTCTTAGGGAGAGCGCAATGGCACTCTATGGTCCACTTTAGTCCATTCCTTGAAGCAGATGCAGTAGTCCCTCCTGAAGTCTTCCTGCTCCTGCCCCGAGGATTGTCCACCCTCCCATCTAATATAGGCAATCCAGCCCCCTTTTCCGTTACCCAGCCAGTCCCCTGAGAATTGATTAATTGCTTGTGTGATGTCTTTTTTTGAGTGGTATGTCTGTAATTGATTCTTGACCTTCTGCCATTGTGAGACGAGCTCTTGCTGTATATATTGTTTTATTATTTCTGTTACTTCCTCTTCAATGGTGCATGTGCAGCGCTTCCTCCAAAGTGCCCAAATAATCACTCTCCTCCCTATCTTGAACATGTTGTTTTCAAAATTGTTGTCCGTGGGGGAGGTCCATGCTTCACCGAGCAGCGCCCTCCAGTCCCACGGCCAAGCCGCTCCCGTGCCCAGGAGGCTCCATATCCGGTCCCACCAACGCCAAGTGAGGACTGGCCCTGGGCATTGTAGGAAAATGTGTTCTATAGTTTCCGGGATCCTGCGTGAGGGGAAGGCGTCATGGAAAGATTTACACCAGGCAAGTGTCAGGCCCTTCTGTTCCAAGTGCGTGCGATCTGTCAGCGAATTGTTTGTCGGGAGGCAACGATGCTCTATCTACCACTGCAGCGAGGCGAATTTAGTCGGTTTGGACCTCATGGTTGAAAACCACCGGAAAGGGCGGATGGTCTCATGTCTTAAGTTCAAGTGGGTTACCCAGCGGGCTTTCACAATCTCTTTAAGGTTCACCTTTGGCCGCAGTAGCCGATAAGTGGCCTTCACTGGCAAAGCAAAAAACTTAATGTTCGGATTAGCTGGCGTTCTTCGTGCACGCAACCAATGCCACTCCTCCGGGTCGAAGGGGAGTTCAGCGAGGGGTGTTACGGGAAAAAATGTGATGCTTATTAGTGAGTCCAGGTCGGATAGATCTCGGATAGGTTAGGGTAAATCTGCCAAGTGTGAGAAAGTGATCCGGTAAGGGAGACATACTAGCCGTCCCTCCAACCGGCGATACTAGAAAGCAGCGGGGTGAAGGCTAGCCATGATGAATCTATCGGGTGACATCTAAGAGGGGAATCCGAGATTCCCTTTTGTGAAATAACCTGAACTATTCAACCTTGTTTTATGTGGTTCTGTACCTACTTGCTTGATTCACCGCTTCAATTTGTTGTTACCTGATATAATCCAACGGTAATTTAGGGCCTTTTCATTCCATGTTGGCGAGGAGTTGATGTGCAATCAGTTTTGGTTTGTTATTGTTGGACTGCACGTCAATTTATATGTGGTTCCTCTGAGACTACATTAATTGTTGGCCCGCCAGATCCCAGTTCCAACCATTGCTCTCCAAGCGCTTCAGGGGAACCAGTCCATGGGAACTGGGAACCATCCGGGCATAGGATATATTGATCAGGGAAGAGGGGTTGGTGCAGCATCTGTTCCTTGGAGCGAGGAGGAGCTCCCTTGATCCGATACCGTTGCCTAAGTCTGAGCACTGGGGCCCAGAGTGCTACCCTCTTGAGCCCCGACAGAAGCTGCGGCTACGTAAGTGTGTGTTCAACACCAGTCAGGTAGGTCTTTATAGCGTCCACCAGCATAGCTATTGTGAATCTTCCAAGGCTCTCAGTTTTGCTCTAGCAGCAGCCAAATCAGTGTCAGAAGATGGAGCACAATAGTCTGCCTGTAAGGAGGTATAAGGCCAAGTCCCCCTTTTGAATGAGGTTGCACCACCTTCTCCCATACCAGTGACGCCACTCTATAAATAAGCTTCTGTGAGTGCGGGTCGCTCCTTCGCACATACTTCTTCAGTGCTGCATCATATTGATGCCACACTTCTCGGCCAGGCATGGAGACAACCCCAACATACCAAAGAGTTGAGGAGACGCAAGAGTTCACAATCAGGACTCTGCCAAAGACTCCAATACTCACCGCGTGGGCCCATCAGGACTCTGCCAAAGACTCCAATACTCACCGCGTGGGCCCATCATCCCATCCTCCGCTCCGCAGCCTGAAACAACGTCTCCAACTGAGTCCCCTCAGTCAGCGTACTAGGGAGCAGGACACCGAGATAAGCGATCTGATTCTTCACAATTTGCGTTTTCACTGGTTTGAACAATGTCATGTAGTCCATATCCAGGAGAACAGCAGTGAACTTGTGCCAATTCATATATGCTCCGACGTACAGCTCAAAGGTTTAGAGTCTTTGGACCTGCTGCCGCAAGGCTACCGCACTGTCAAGCGTGAGGGCGATCACCGCTCCTGTGTCATCCGCGAAGGTACTCAGCTTCAGCTGCAGGCCGTGAGGGAGGCGGATCCCTTGCAAAGACGCGCCAGTTCTCAACACTTCATGCAGATGTACAACATACAGAATGTACAGCGTAGGGGACAGGGGGCATCCTTGGTGTACTGAACAGGAGGCGAAAATTGGTCTCCACAATTGTCGTTAACAAGGAGACACACTTCCGTTGTGGCTAGCAGCATGGCCACACAGTCCACAAAACGGGGGCCCAAACCTCTCTTGCACAGGGTGGTGAGCAAGAACTGCCAACGGACCCGATCATAAGCAAGACAAAGGCTAAGGACGGTTGGGCATCTAATGCAATGTGTAGTATGTGGTTGGCCAACAGGAGATTCGTGAAGACGTATCAACGAGGGATAAATTCCATTTGTGATGAATGGGTGAGAAGGAGGAGACAAGGGATAAACCTCTTTGTCAGGATCTTGGCCAACAACTTGTACGAGGCCGATAGGAGGGAGATAGGCCTCCAGTTCTGTATTTCGGTAGAGTCTCCCTTCTTGTGTATCAGAGCAATCATGGCCCTGTCGAAACTGGCTGGTGGCCGAATCTCTCCACTGAACAGTTTAACAAGCGTTTCCAGATGTCTGGGAATGTTTCTGTTTTTGGATAGGTTGCATCAATGTAAGAGTGATCCACCAGATATTTAACACACCTTTCGTTCGATTATACAATATGTTTGTTCGAGTGTGAATCCATTTGCAAACGACAGTGTCTACGGCGTAAGCCAACCGATCAGATCGGTCGAGCTTTTGTGTGACCGACCTAAGAGGGTTCACCGCGGACTTGAGGACGACCAAGTATGATAAAAGGTTAAGCCTGATTGATATTTAGTGATCCTTGTTAGATTGATAGTTGGACGTTTGGGTAAGCGACCGGGAATCAAGGTCTTTATCCAGCCCATGAGTTCGTTCTCAGGGTGAGGACATCCTGTTGCCGCCAACTGCTGCGATTTGCTCAAAAGCAAACCGTCATGGAGGCCGAACAACTGTCCCTTTAGTCGTTTTATGTCGCCAAGGTAGGAGCAGCGGGACACTCAGGAGGCGACACTTGAGTGTCCTATGCAACCCCGGAACCCACAAAGGGTCGCATGCTTATGACTATCGAGTAAAGCGTCACCATAATGGCAAACCATAAGGTCTCGCATGTTTCAGTGTTATGATTGCAATTGCATACAATTTTTTTATGTACTGATTTAGGTATCCTATGTCTACCATCTCTAAGCAAAATAAGTTATAGGGTTGAGTTGAAAAGGGACCAGGCATACGTTAGTTGAGTTTTGAGTTAATGTTATGGGAAATGAGTTGCATTGTAATATGAAATTTCGTAGTCTCGATGTGGGGCCGCACTTGGGAGAGAACAGCGCCTCAAGTGATGGTTCGTATACGAGCTCGATCTGGGCGTTGACCGCGAGTAACCCCTATGCAACAATGAACTAGAAAACACCCTCGGCTGGTCCACCTCTCCGACTGCAAGTAAAAGCTCTCGAATGTGGATCGGTAGCTCGGCGGGGATACGCCCACCTAAGGGCGGTGACAACTCTCATGGGTGGGGGGTAAGCTGTACCTCATGGGGCCTTGTCCTATCATCGGGGTCTGTGAGAGGTATAGCTGGTGCATGTGGCTGGAGCGGCAACACTTCATCATGTTGCATCCAAGCGACAAACTCTTATGTGATGCGGCCGGGAGGGTCCCCGCGTTGCAACCGATGGGCTTGACACTGGCGAGTAACAAAGTTAAGCCACTTTACAGGTGAGGCCTTGACGCTGTTCGATGTAGTACGTACAGCATGGCCAGTGTGGCTGCTGGACAAAGCAAGGCAGATTTGAGGAGTTTCACGACTAGGTAGGTCCATTCACCCCCTAACCTCCACCACCTTGTCCTCTTCCTCCTCTCTTTGTCCACATCATCTTGAAATCCTCTTTTTCATCTTCTATTCCTCTTTTCACATCTTTTTTTTTTTTTTTTTAAATTAAAAATTAGCCCTTGTGTGAACCCTCTATCCCGGTGATGGTGAGAGAACCGTTAGAATTGAGGGCTCAGCTGTTGGGCTGCTCCATTTATTGGTGGGGAGCGGCACCTGCTGGAAACCGGCTCCAGCGTCCCATTGAAACATCTCATAACACAGTATTGGGTGTTTGTTGTTTCCAGGGGCTGTGGTCATTTCGCTTCCCACCCCGGGGCTCCGATCTCCCATGGGGCTGCTGGTGTTACCCATCCCATCTTGGAGCACCCTTTAACTATTGGCCCAACCCTGTCCCCAGAATTGCAGGCCTTTCCATCTCTCGGTAAATATCCTCAAGACCATTTGGCCCAGTCAGTTCTGCAGCCCCCATGATTGTTTGCCATGTCTGTATCTTACAACCCTAAACCCTCCCTAAAAGCTTTCCTGTCTCTGTCGGCCTGTGAATATTACCTCGCCCTTGCCCTGCCCGACTCCTGGAGTTATTGTCTGTCCCTCCTGGTGTTCCGCTCCCTTCTGCCCATTGGTCCCTACCAATTGCTGTCTTCTGCTGGGCCGAAAGCCTTCCCTAACCCCTCTTGCACCCCCGACCCCCTCCCCAGGCTTACACAACCCTTGGCAGTTGAAGTCCTTCGGGGCCCCCCTCGACTGCCATTGTGGATATAGACATGGGTTCTGCTCCCTATGTTGGAAGGGCTTGTCGTCTTTGCTGCAGAGCCGCTCACTGCTTGGCGGCCCTTCGTTGTGTTCCCTGTGCTCCCATTTGTTGTTGGGAGGGTGAGCCTCGTGTAGGTCATCCATTTTTGTCCGTTCTTTTGCTGTTGTGACGCCCAACCTCACGCCCGTCGCGACTTCCCGATCGGAGTGGGATGTGGGCCTGGAAGTGCGAAAAGGGGTGTGCCAAGGATTTTTTGGAAAAGTGGGGGTGGAGTCCCAGGTCAGAATTGAGATCTCCTGTGACAAGGTTTCAGGGGCATTGGTGCAATAAGGCTAAGGGACGGGTTGCTTTCGGTCTGATGGCGGTCGATGTCGTGCAGCATAAGGCAGATGGCATGCGCAGTGCATCCCCGGCCGTCCGATCCGCCTGTTTAGTGACAGCGGTTCGGGAGCGGTCCTTCCGTGAGGGTTGCGGTTCCTATGAGTCGAACCGTCGGGTGCAAGCGGGTGTCGATTGTCGTCGCGTGTTACGGTTAGGCTCCGTAATTCCAGAGGTTCGGCGGTTGCCGCGTTCTGCACGGCGTGTGGGGCCAGTACGGGGCTATGGAATTCCACGGAACTACCGTGAGCTGGTGGTAGGGGAGGAGGAGGATGTGGAAGGGAGGGAAATTGGTAGCGATAATGACGAAGCCGGGGGATATGAAGTATTGCGTGTTGTACGTAGTTGGGTAATCGGGGCAATTTTGGTCGTTGGTCATGGCACAGTGAAACTCCCTGGCGCACAGTCGGTTCTCGGATAGACAAGGAAATTCTGGGTATCTCCGCCTAAGATATTCTTCCTCCAAGTGCTCTAAGTATTCCCGGTCCGCGGTGTAAGACATCTTGTCATTCCGGCGTATGGTGGCGAAAATTCCTAACGGCCCAAATCCTCAGAAAACGGAAATTTCACACTTATTCTGATGCTGGAGGTGCCACATTCGTCAGAGGTCGCGAATCGCCTGTGTGTGGACACATGTAGGCCGCACTGATCAGATCGCGTTTACACGTATCCCCACGAGGTGTTCGCTCGTACCCCGACCTGTTGGCTGACGCAGATGTGAGAGTTTAATTCTGCATGCAAAATCGCCATGTGTCATGGATAACTGTCCAGTCATCTAATCATTCAGTGATCCCACAAACAGTCATTTCCGAGTATGCAAGGTGGCATCACACACATCACTCATCGCGACAACATCAGAACTCATACAAACCACTTGAGCCGGAGCAGATCGTCGCGTACGCGCTCTATAGGTGGGCTACAGGAGAGTCATACGAGAACAACACATCATCCTTCGGCATAGGCAGGACTTCCGGAGTTCGAGCCGTGCGCGATGTGACAGCCGCTATGTTGAGGGCGTACGGGGACAAGATATCGTGGCCGACTGGGTTGTGGAAACACGTTGTGCTACGGACGTTTCTGGAGAAGGGCTTTCCCAACTGCCATGGTCCAGTTGACTGCACACACATCTACGTGGACAAACCGGCGAACGCGCCGAGCGAGAACTACTTCGACCGCAAGCACCATTTCTCCGTCATTTCGCAGGTGGTGGTGGACCTGGATCTGCACGTGCTTGACGTGTTCGTTGGATATCCGGGGAGCTGCCACGACATTAGGGTGATCCAGCTGTCAAGTCTGTCGAGGCGCGCGGGAGGACCTTGGGGGAGGTCGAAAAAGCCCGCCACTTATCCTTCGTCCGCCACCCCCCAAAACTCGAGGCACCCCCGTCTACCATTCCCCCCCTCCCCCCCGAAAAACACACCCTGGCACCTATTCCTTCACCGACACCCCCCCAAACAAGACCCTAGCGGATCGCCATCCACGCGTGACGGCGACGCCTCACAACACCAACCATTAAACAGTATTCAAAATCGGAGGTCCTAATGTAAAACCGAAGGACGCGCCGCAGGGCATGGCATCAATGAATACCCTGCACACTCATCCAACAAATCCACGCTTAAAAAAAACTGCGGTGCCAAAAACGACCCGCCGTCTCTCCACAACCTGCCCAACACTGCACTGCAGCACGCAGGACGGCGGCAACGCCGATGCTCCGGAAGTGCACACATGGCATTCGTGCGGACGTAGGACATGTGTGGCAAAGCGGCATTAGGATCGCTCACGGATCGCTTTAGCAATCTCCAGAAGGGCGTTGCACATCATGAAGTTCGCCTGGTCGACCTTCACGTAGTGTTCCTTCTGCACTTCTAGCTCTCGCTCGAGAATGTCGCATTGCCTCGTCAGAATTGAGCACTGCCTCTTGCTCGCGCTGTCCACCGTCGTCGCCATCAGATTCCCGTGGTCCTTCATGACGTCCGCAATCGTGTCGAAGGTCTGCTGTCTTACATTCTTCCGTTTGTCGCCCCCGCCACCACCAACACCGCTGAACGTTGAATCCCTCGTCGATCCCTGATCGTCGTCCTGGCCACCCCCACATCCCTCGCTACCGCCGGATTCATTTCGACCTCCACGTGGACAGGGCATTTGAACACCTTCGGCCACACCCGTGTCCGTGAGATTCGTGGGGTGTATAGTGTGATCGCACCTGGACATGGCCTTCATCTCCGAATACACACGCTCATCCATCCGAAAATCAAACCCCCGCTCCTTCCTCTCCCCCGGCGTGAGTGTGAAGAAATTTGGCTTCCCCGATTCTCCCATGAACTTGTGCACGGTTTTGAACTGCTGGTACAGGTTGTCCATTTTTTCCCACAGTCCTCGCCCTTTCTACTCGTCACCCCCATCTGCACGAACCTCTTCTCGACGTCGTCCCACTTCCATGTCTTCGTCTTCATCCTTTCGCTGTTGTGGCCGAGGGCGGCCAGATGCAAATCCTGGTCTCATTTAGCTCGGATCAGAGCAATCATGTGGTCCACGGCCCAAAAATCCCTGCTTTTTGCTACCTCGGCTACCGACGTATCTCCCGCACCCTTCTTGCCTCTCCGCCCCGCGCGCGGTTCTGTACACTTGTTTGTGGCCCTTGACCCTCCCCGCTTCCTCCCTATCGGACGAATCTCCATCTCCCCGTCGTCGTCCTCGTCGTTGTCATTACTCCCGTCGCCTGCCGCGCAATCTTCGCCCCCTGCACCATCGCAGTCGCCGAATATATCGTCCACCCTCACATTAATGTTCGCCACCCCTCTCGTTATGGCGGGCGTGCTCGATTGACGCGATTGTCGCCGATGATCATCCCAAACCTTTCGTCCCACGACCTCCGCAGCAGAGCCCTCATCATCGTCCCCTCGTCCGTTGATTCTACCGGCTGGCGTCGTCGATCCACCTGTCCTCGTCCTCGACGCCGCCACACCTGCTGTGCCCACTGCCCCCCGCCTTCGCGAAAGGACTCCACGTTCGTCGCCCGACTGACCAGAACACCAGGCGCGGGTATCAGGAAGGCCCGACGACCCCACTGAAGGCGGTGCGTGGTTGGTGCTAGAAGTTGGGTTCACGAGAATGGTGTGCGTGACGTCCTCTGCACTCCCAAACCTCAAACCGAAGCTGAGATCTACGAGTCCTGCGTCATAACCAACCGGGGTCCGCCCCTCCAGCAGATCAGTGTACGTCGGCGTTGATGACTGTCTGTACAGCTGGCTCCCCATCCAATCCTGCGTCGAACCGCTTCCCAGGAACCGTTGAGGATCGGGTGTCGTCACTGTCGTCGTCACTCGGAGGCAACGGAATCTCATGGGACGGCAGGTGGCTGTACACCGTTGGGTCGTACGACCGCCTGCCGCCTTCCGCAGTGCTGCAACGCTAATGTGACGACCCCCCAGCCCCTACGGACAGCGTGGTCTTTGTCTGTGGTTTCTCCATCTTCCTGCTCATTTTCGGCGTTCGCCGCGTCTGTTTCCTCCCAGGGACGCGACCAAGGATGAAGATATGGAAGACGACAACGGCAAGCAGCAGCACAGCGACGAGCAGCAGCAAAGGCAGCCTGCGGTACAGGTCAGCCATGAACGACAGGCCAGCCGAGACAGAACACGCACTTGCGCTGTCGCGATCGCGGCGACTGGAGACACACGTTGCGAGAGGGAAAACACCAACGTACAAAATTGCTGCAAGCACCGGCTGGGGGAGGACGCTTAAAAGATCCGTATTTTCGACCGTTGGGAAGCCGGCGGGAACGCCACAACCCCTCCAGGACCCGGCCGAAGACGTCCGATGCTAGCCACAGTACCAGCGTGGGGCCGCCCGACGAATCGACAGGGCCGTACCGCCAATCACCGCCAACGGTAAAACAACGAGGCCGTTGGTGGACGTTTTGGACGAGGACGGCCCGCGATGTCCGTCTTCCGGCCGGTGGACCACCACTGGACCACCTTCGACCTCCATTTTTCCTTCTGGACTCGCCGACGACACCCCGATAATCGCGGATCCTCGGGCTCCAAAGGACGTCGTGAGGTCCTTTGGAGCCGAGGACGATTTGGCTGGGAAATCCTCGGAGCCCAAGGTTTTGTCCTCGGAGTGTTTTCACATTTCTGTTCCGAAAATCGGCTCCGAGGACAGGTGGAACGACGACGAAATCCTCGGAATCGCGTCCCCGAGTGTCGAACGATGCCCTATGAGCAGGTTTGGGTGAGATTATGCTTGAGGGTCTGGGCAGGGGCAGGTGGTGAAAAATATGTCTGGGTCTGGGCAGGTTCGGCTGTAATTCTTCATCAAGGCCTGGGCTCGACCGGGCCCGTGTTTGCACAATCAAACTGGGCCCGGCTGTGGGCAGGCCAGTGTTGTGGGGATTCTTGAACCACAGTTATGGCTGGCTGTGGATGCCAAATACCATGCAGGTTTGAGAAGGGTCAGGTGTTAAGTAGGAGGCCCGCAATGGGAATGGGACAACTTGCAGCTCCAAGGGATACAGGGTGCTCCAGAGTAGAATAGAATAATGACTACAGCCTCAACATTGACATGCATTGTTGTATTAATGGGACGCTGGACCCGGTTTCCAGCACGTGTCACTCCCCACCAATAGATGGAGCAGCCCAACAGCCAAGGCCTCAATTCCGGTGGTTCTCTTACCACTGCCGGGATAGTGGCCTTACAAAAAGGGCTTTGATGTCGGAAAAAAAAAAAAAAAGAGAAGGGTCAGGTGTGGGTATGGGAGAAGTAGGAGTTTGCGAACTCTGCTCTGGTACCACCAAGAGGAGGCAAGCCCAATCCTGCCATTGACAAACAAGTAGAGAATCACTAGTATGGGCAAGACGGTAGCTCTGTAGTTGTAGATTGCAGCAAAAGATGATCTCTCTCCAGGCTAAGAGTAGTGATCAGATTCTACAAGGGGTTTGTAATTATTATAGTTTCGTACACAATCGTACCAAACTGCGTCGTATTCAATATATCATACAATATTCTGCCATGGCCACACTAGGTCGAAAAATCAAATTGAATAGTGCTGCTAAGGTAGCAGGCTATAGCTGAAAGCCGAATGGCTGAGAGGTCGTGGTTTGGGGAACAGACATCTCGGTGTCAGGTCTACATCTCGCAAAGAGGGTCTTACTCATGGCCGGTCAGAAGAAAAGGGATGCACATGCATTCTCCGGCAATCTCAGACACTCTTGGATACTCCCAGACATGTTCAGACATGCTCAGACAAGCTCAAACATTCACTTGTATCATCGAGCATTCTCTTGTACCGTGTATCATATGGGACACTTGTCCCATTTTCCAACAGGAAGGTAGAGGGGCGGAATGTGGCCAGACACTACCTGAGGATAATAGGCTAGAACCTCTATGTCGTATCAACAATATGACTAGAACAATCTGTAACAGCTGTGCTAAGTGGCTCTACCTGCTTGCTCAGGGGTGTCATAGGTAAGAGTCCGTAAGACCTTGGCTAGGGGGCAATTAGACACTGCCTGTGGCCCTTTGATATCTAGGGTATTTAGTATTTACGACTAGATCCATGCACTCGGGAGCCCGGAGAATTTAAACCACCAGTACTTGGCCCAGCTATCGATGCTGAGCCTGGAATGCCCCTGCGCGCCAATTTTCGCCGAAGCGCCGGGGTACCGTTTTGAAATTTTTTTGGCTGGCGCTTCCAGCCATTGTGGTCCGGTACCCCGAAGCCCTAAAGGCACGGCGCGTTAACAGGAAAGCGCCACGGCCGATAGCTGGGCCAAGTACTGGTGGTTTAAAAGAAAATAGCAGTAACAAAGAAGATCGTCTCTGCTATGTAGCATCTTGGAGCAGAACCTCGTCAAGAGGGCTTCCCGCCTCTACAGGCCCTTGTCAGCCCTTGGTTTGCAAACAGAAACACAACATACTAGTCAACTGGCACTACTGACTCTTTCACCTCACCTAGACGTTTTTGCCGCAGCACCACAAGGAACATAGTGGAAAACTTTGGTAACAAACAATATTGCTCCTAGTACAAACATCAAAGAACCAAACAGGCAAACAAAAAAGGGGGGGGAAACACAAAAGCACTATGGAACCCTAACACAGAAACACTTACCCAAATGAAAATAAGCATTCATTGCCATTCAACGATTCAAGAAGATGCTAAGTTTTTCTCTGTTAGTTTATATATGCCAGGTCTGAATACACAAGATGATGATGGTCAGATACGGAGGGAGATGACATTGGTTCCAACTTCCAACTGTTGTTATTCTTCTTCTTCTTTCCTCTGTCCATTTTCTCTCTTTGGCTCATTCTTCTTCTGTTTGATTTGAATTGTCTCACGTTTGGGTTTTGCATCATGAGATGTGCAGGATCATAGCAGTTGATTTCAATTGCGAGTGTGCTCGAGATCTATGGTCTTTGTCCAAACCTAATCATAACTGCATTAAAAATGATTAAAGTTCATTAAACCCGTTAGTTCCAAAATATAGAATGCATACATTCACGATAAGGGACAGGGTGCATCCTTGGGGCAAAGAGGGTAGTTCTGACTTGGATGGACTAAATTTTTCATTTACAAAAGGACGGAATTCAACTGAATTGCTCACATTGAACGACTTCATGGAGAACCTTCACATGACAACGACAACATGTACTATACAAGATGCCTCTCCCTAAGCTACATCGTTCACAAATACGGCTATACTTTCACAACAACAAAAGGAAACACAAATGGACCAAGCTCAAATGTTTTGTCACCATGATCGCTGCCATTTGACCGAGTAGATGTGTCCAAGACCGCCAGGCATACTTTTTTTTTGTTACTTTTTTTTCTTTCATTTAAGACAGTCAGACATACTTGTGTATAACGGGGGATAGATTTCGAAACCATACCTTTTCACTTTCTGGATCTGACAAATTGCCACAGACAGCTGGCCTCTGATCCAAGGGAAAACTAAGGCAGGTTAAACTGCAAAACTCCTTGCCGCGGAAGCCATTGTAGTCAAACTCACTGAAGGGATCAAGAGGCTCGCCCGGCATAGGGATTTTGCACCCGTGCTCACAGTACTTTACAGGGGTAGGCAGACCCATCTTGTAATTTGGCGTGTTGCAACCAAAGCCACATTCCTTGGGGATGTTGTTCGAATCGGTAGTGCACAGCACAGAACTGTGCTCCCAGCCTTCACCTATCCTATAGAGAATCTGCAACAAACAGCAAGTATCAACATTGAGCCCCTTTTTTAAGTTGTTTTTATTTTATTTTTATTTTTTTAGAAAATACGGTTTAAATACCATCCCTGTTAACAGATAGTAGTGATGGTAATAGCATGCACTCCTACCTGTCTCGCAGGGGGGTCCAGTCTGTTGGTGGGGAGCTGCGCCTGCTGGAAAGCGGGTCCAGCGTCCCCTGAGATACATTGATGAGTTGGTACAACAGAACATGCTGGCCGGGCCTAGCGTCCCTCATACCTTTGCTGAGATACTACTGATAATCTGATGATGATCCAAAGATAAAGAGCTAATGATGATGATGATGATGATGATGATAAAATCTATGGTAAAATATAAACTACTAACAGAAAAACCTGGCGTCACAATCTCTGAGCCACTCCTAGTCTCCCCCCCTATACCAAACACAACACTCGAAAGACAATATCATCCCAACCAATACCAGCCATAGCTGACGTGTTTTCACTACCTAGACTGTACCCGACCCCTTAGGTTGTCATGGCAGCCCCCCCCAATTCGCCACTGGATTGTCTTCCTCCCTCGACAAATCCCCAGATCTCTCCACCAGGCCTCAAGCTCCTGCTACAAACAGGTCACAGGGCTACGCCCCAGCACCGGCCAGCGTCGTTCTGGCATCGGCAAATCAAGGGCATAGAACACCACAGCTTTGCAAGGCGTCAGCCAGGATTCTTCTTCTTTTTTTTTTTTTTTTT
>BFEA01000208.1:89112-117384 GCA_003427395.1 Chara braunii | reverse complement strand
GAATGTCCACCCGCCTAAAAAAGTCGAAGGTGCACGCACGAAATGTCAAGTCCCGTCGTCGGCCTGCCGGGAAAAAAAAAAAAGGCCGAGGTCCTCCTGAAAAAAAAAAAGCAGGAACCTTCTATCATTTTTTTCCCATGCTGCTCTTGTCTCTTGGCGGTTGCACCACGGCCCACGTTTGGATGAGTTACCGCTTTCAAACGGGATGCTGAGTTTCACTCCCATTAAAACAACAGGGGGCGAACCTAGCCACAATAGGTGGCAAGGTTCGCTCCCCACCTTTGAACTTCTGGAGCGCTTTGAATTTTGGCGCCGTCATCCATCTACGACACAACTTGTGCATGGTTCAGCAGCAGGGGGGAGGTGGTGGGGCGGCGAGGAGGGGGGCAACGCACCGACGGCCTGGCGAGCAACAACGCGGCTGCGAGCCACGCACTGACGGCCTGGGGAGCGACAACGCTGCTACGAGTGAGCAGCAGTCGAGCGCGCGCGCGCACACGAGAGAGAGAGAGAGAGAGAGAGGCAGACTCCACTTTTTCGCATCTCTCCACAAACACACTCCGATTCAGGCGTGAAATCCAATGCTAGAGAGAGAGAGAGAGAGAGAGAGAGAGAGAGAGAGAGAGAGAGAGAGAGAGAGAGAGAGAGAGAGAGAGAGAGGGGCAGGCAAGGCCGTGATGTGGGCGATTCCTGTGAGAGAGACAGAGAGAGAGAGACGTGGGCGATTCCTGTGAGAGAGACAGAGAGAGAGAGACGTGGGCGATTCCTGTGAGAGCTCTCTCTCTCTCTCTCTCTCTCTCTCTCTCTCTCTCTCTCTCTCTCTCTCTCAGAGTGTGTTTGATTTTGTCATGCCACATCATAATGTCCTATTGTCTGTAAATGTTCGAAGGGATAGACAATAGCGGGCACGGCCAGCTGCGGGTGAAAAGATACTGCATCCCGTGTGCGGGCGGGCAATGATTTTCTTGCGGGTGCGGGTGGGTCTGGGTGAACCATTTTTACGGGTGGCGGGTGGGTTGGGCGTGGGCGGAAAAATTCAAAACAATGCTTGGGTGGGTTGGCTCAGCTTCAAACCTTTTTTTTCTTTTTTTTTAAGGGTTGCATGTACTAAGAAAATTTTGGGTGGGTTGGGTGAAGTGGCATTTCAAAAAAAAAATGCTCATCTCTGGCCCAAAGTTTCTGCATACCTGAGTATTCCCTACTCATCTGCCCTGCCCGAGCATCTTGGTATCCCCTATCCCATTGAGCCTATCCCTTTCTTTTAAGCGCTATTAAAACCCTAGGCCCTAAACCCTCAACCTGTAGAACTTACTGTCCCTTCTGGGCTGGTTCTGTTGCCTTTGGGTGGTATAGGAGCCTGTATTCCTTGTACCCTAACTCCATCGTCCCCTGAGTCGACCTCGTCCATACTACCAGTTCTGAAATTCTGCATCCGATATGAGAGGAAAACTGGATGTCGCTTAGGATTGTACGGAAGCCAGATAAGCTTAACATAGCCTAATGATGATGATGGCACTGATGTGAAATCTATTGGTAAGGTATAAACTACATCAGCACAACCTACCCTCACACTCTATGAACAACTTCTAGCCTCCCCCCCAATACCAAACGCAAAACTCCAAAGACAGTATCATCCCAATCAATACCTACCATAGCTGACATGTTCTCACTACCTAGACAATACCTGGCCCCTTAGGTTGTCATGGCAGCTTCCCCCAATTCACCACTGGATTGTCATCCTCCCTCGGCGAATCCCCAGATCTCTCTACCAGGCCTCAAGCTACTGCCACAGCAGGCCACAGGGCTACACCCCAGCACCAGCCAGCGTCGTTCTGACGTCGGCTTGGCAAGGCGACAACTAGGATTCTACCATCTCTAAAATCCTACATCCGGTATGCGAAGAAACCCAGATGTCTCCAAGGATTTTAAGAATCCAGATAAGCATGGCATAGTCTAATTAAGAGATGTTAATGGATCTTTAGTACAGGTTACACCGAAGATTAACGAGGTCCCTTCTCTCCCCCCCCCCCACCTCTTCCCATCCTATCCCAACACTGCCTCCACCGGAACGGAATACCCAGATTGCAGGCAGCCCATCTCAGCCCCAACTTGGGATAGACCCACATTCCTTCCCCCTATCCCACAGAGCCATACAGTTCCCTCCCAAAGTATGCCTCTGCCCACCCTTTACCCTAATCTGCCCCCGCTGCAATGTGTACCCCCACCCCAACCCCAGAATAGGGCAACCCCCTAAATCTGCTCTATCTGGTTCTGCAAGTCATAAAAAGGTTTTTGTTGATGACCAAATCATAGTTTGGGCTAGCTCTCAGGTTTCCAGTGGGGATCTTCAAGCAGTGACTCAACCTGAGTTTCTAGGTCAAGCAGCCAAAGGCCACTTCGTTCTTTCTTCCATTTCGTGTGCAGTGTCCCAGTGGTTTTCCGCCTTTTTTTTATTTTCCTTGATGCATCCAGGGGGCCTGCAATCTTGCTGGTGATAAGAGTACTGGCATGATGTGATGCGTTGCGGGTGATCTTGGGCACAGGGTCCTTTTTGTGTTGTTTGAACTTGTTTCTGAAAAAAGAGGCATTGCGGATGATGACTCTGTTCCATTGGTGGCGAGCTTCACGTGCTGGAAAACGGGCCCAGCGTCCCAATGTCATACACAAGAGCTTACTGGACAATGACACAGCTTCGGTTGTACAGGCTTAGCAAGACATTATTAGTCACTTGGAAGAGAGACATCTCAGAAATTTGGACCCGTTGACAAGCTTTGATCCGGCTGTGGATAGCTCCTGTCTTATCCGTGGGAGCAGCACGAGCTGGAAACCAGGCCCATCGTCACATACAACAGTCATTACAATTTTTTTAGCTGACTGGGCAGCATTGATCACTCTGGACATTGCTAGAGGATTGAATGCCTGCCATTCATGCCTCCCTATCAATCTTTTCTCTTCTGGGGCTTCATTTCCTGTGTTTTCCTTTCCAGTTCATTGCCGCCCTCCCTGCCCTTCTCCAACTGCTAGCGTGACCGTTGTACTTGAGAAGCTTTGGAGCAGAAACTGCAGGAAGATCAAAGCACCAGGCAGCATGAAGCGATCGTCACGGACTACCAGCTTGTCTTCAAGGAATGGACCAAGGTAGATCCTACCGACCCTTTCCCCTTTCCTCACAACACCCTGGTCGAGTTGGGCTAGTTTGGGCACTAGGGTCATGATCCCACTCGCTATAACCCACCTCAGTTGTTCCGAGGGGTTCCTTAGCAAACTTCAGAGAAGTCACTGCCTCCTTTTTTTTTTTTCTTTTTTTTTTTTTGAAGCGGGAGGGTGGCGGGGAACAACCACGGCTCCAATCTATTCGTGGGGACCAGCACATGCTGGGAACTGTGCCCAGCGTCCCATATAGGATCATACAAAACATTGGAAATACCGGGGCCATTACCCGGCTTTGGCTAAGAACAATTTAGGAATCCAAGAATTTAAGAGAATAGAAGTATCATAATCATCATCATCAGGTTAATCAGCATCATCATCACCATCTTCATTAGTATCATCATTAGTATCATCTTTTTTCTGGTGTTCTGGATTTTTGGCAGCATCTAGCCTTCGTACACGTCTGGGGTATAGGAGTTCAGAGATGGTCGAACCCGGACTGATATCCGCAGAGTTGCTCTGTTCTGTGCCCCTGGTTTGCCGATGCCAGAACGACGCTGGCCGGAGCTGGGGTGTTGCCCTGTAATCTGCAAATTGCAGGAGTGTGAGGCCTTGTAGAGAGATCTGGGGTTTGCCGAGGGAGGAAGGCAATCCAGTGGCGAACCGGGGGGGGTTGCTAGGTGGCGAGAAGAGATCAGCAATGGGTGACGTTGGTTAGGGGGGTATTGTCTCTGAGTTACTGTGTCCTGGTACAGGGAAGGCTAGGAGTTACTCTAGGTTTGGGAGGCCAGAATAGGTGATATAGCATAGTCTACTAATCAATTTTTATAAATTCTAATCATCATCATCATTAGCAGCAGCATCATCAGGATCATCATCATCACCATATGAGGGACGCTGAGCCCGGTTCTCAGCAAGTTTGGTTCGGTCACTCCGGGCAGACTGTGAGGACCCCGGCCTCAATATTTTCATTGGTAATATTAAAAAAAAAAAAAAAAAAAAAAAGAGAATAGAAGATAGCTGCTGGCCTTCTCATAGACCAGCTACTAAATCCCAGAGGGGCTATGAGAAAATCTCAGTCTTATGACTTGAGAACCCTCAACTCGTGTTACAAGAACCAAACAAGGCCAGAACCGAACTACCAAGTGACACTCAACGGCCCGACCCTCAACCTGCCTCAACCCCCTATCCTTGTTACCAAGCCTCTACAAGGCCTCGCACCCCCAACTGCTAGGTTACAGAGCAGCGCGACCTGCCTCAGAACACCCCCTTCTGCTGGATTACAGGGTGGCACGACCCACCTCGGCTCCGGCCAGCATCATCTAGAGAACAGCCCCAATTGGCCACTGAACTGCCTTCCCCCTCCAGCGATTCACTACATCTCTCTACCATGCCTCACACCCCCACCATGCTCAGGTTACAGGGAAGCACGACCAGACCCTGGCTCCAGCTGGTGTCGTTCAGCCTCGGCCGTTCGAAAGCCCATGAGTATGGCGGCATCAGCACAGCATCAGACTAGCTGCCAGGCGTCACCGCAATCCAGCTTCCATATCACTAGCACTGGTCGAGCTCTATTCCCAGGACCACCCATCAACCCCCTTACCCAACTCCAGCAAGACTTCTTGCAGCAGAGCCACCATCTCTGCTGCTGCTATGCCCTAATCCCATCCTACCAGCTATTCCCTTCACTGGCAAGACGCGTGGTCTCTGTCCATCAATGTTACCCTACTTAGCCCATAAGCACTCACCCCCACATGTGCGATCCCAACGCACAGGGGTAAGTTGGGTAAAACAACCCCCACTAACTAACCCTGGTATCCTTTCACCCAACCAACGTAACTCCCCTTGGTAAACTTGGTAAACTTGTGGCTCCCGAGACCAGCAAACACAACAGTTCTGCCTCCGTCATCGAAAAGGAAGTCCCGAGTTAGTCCCGATGAAGTTAGCTGACCACGGCCGGTACCCACCGAGACTCTGCCCGATGCCAATGACTTCCGTTCCCAACCTCCCCCATCCAAACCCTCTTCACCCTCCCGAACTCCATCCTTGTAAAGAGTTCAAGAAACCTTATTCTAAGCGAAAACTGGACACCATCATCAACCTGCAATCTCCTGGCCCATCGGAGATTCCAGTCTCCGTCCTCAAGGGGGTAAACCAGCATTGCCCAATGCCAATCGCACCAGAGTTAACCCTAATCAGCCAGTACCCATCAAACAGCATAACTGCCTGGCACCAATCGCATCGGATGAAAAATCCCTCCGAGCCGGTACCCGTTAGACAGCCCCAGTTCAATCCCCCTCTCCGTCCTTGCAAAGAATCATCCCGTGCCCCTTGCCCTCCGCCTTGAACAGATGTCCAAAACTCAGCAGAATTAGGGCCCACATCTGAATTTGCAAAATCAGATTGAAGTGAAGGGGGGGATAGAAAATCAAGTCAACTCAAGCTTTCAGAGCACAATTGTCGTAGGCTCAATGAAGACATGTAAATCAGAAGAACAGGACTTAGGATAAAACGGTCGCAAGATTGAGTACAACAACACTACTGGAAGAACTTTAAGAGTCACCAGTCAGAACTAATTCTGCTTGTTAAAATCAGATTATATTTTGCCAAATACGAATAGGAA
Organism: Chara braunii; assembly: GCA_003427395.1. Classification (NCBI taxonomy): domain Eukaryota; kingdom Viridiplantae; phylum Streptophyta; class Charophyceae; order Charales; family Characeae; genus Chara; species Chara braunii. The sequence goes on along the minus strand of BFEA01000208.1, from coordinate 111,611 downwards.
CAGATCGAAAACTCAGTAATCACAATTTTTTGGCAGCCAGGGAAATACGACCAGGGACTACCACCTCTCCTACCATGAATGGACTCAGATCGACACAACAATCCCCGTCAAACCAGCCTCAGAGTTGCCGGAACTCTTCCCCCACTGGCACTGAGCCTGGTGGGACTGCAATGGTACGGGGGAGAGTGACAGACAACAACACACTGTCGTTCAGGCAATGGAACAATGGTCTGGGGGGCTACTGAAGAGGACGACATCAGCGAAATCCCCCTCCTCACACAGTCAGACACATTCAGAGGCTCCGTCCACACAAAGGAGACTCAAGCAATTAGGAAGGGGAGTAGCCAGCATATCCGCGAGCAGTACTGGTGGCCTACCCAAGGCTGAAGAGGCGCTCCCCTTGCATACATCATTCAGTGTGACATCCTCCAATGTATTTTGTGTAAGGGACGCTGGACCGATTTCCAGCAGCGGTACCCCGTCCCCTCTTCACTTGCCGCCAGAAAAATTTAAGTCCTTGATCTATCAGATGGAGTAGATTATTACCGACAGAAATAGCAGAGTAATGTGCAGTTCTGGTTCGCCATGGAAAGGATGGGTTAAACATGGGGTCCTATGGGTAGGGGATTTATGGAACCGATGAGAGCGAAACTGAACTACTGCCATCACACCCAGGCCGCAATGGAATAGATGGTGGAGGCATTTCCCCTAGCTTGGGTCCCTATTCTTCGCACGGGAAGGACGATCGTGGAAGGGGACTGGGTAGCCCACAAAGAGGACCTGACACGAGTAGGCCTCATTCATCTGACAAGACAAGAGGACGTGTTAGTAGAATACTACTCCGCGGGGAGGAAGGGTCTACTGACAGGAAGCAGGGAACCCTTCGAATGGACCGACAAGGAGGGCCTCCACCGAATTAGGATACTGGAGGATGGGTCAGAATGTCAGGCCTTTCGGCCTGAATTGCCGATTACGGAGCTGCCACTTGACCCTGTGGAGTGGAAATGGCGGGTGGCCACCCGCAGCCACTTTGCGACCCCAAAAACTAAACACCTCTCCAAACTCACCGTCATCGCCACCTATCGGATGCTGAGGATCAAGACTCAAGAGGAACTTACGGGATGTGGTGAATGACAGGAGGCAGAGGCATCTAAATGTCGATCGCCAAGCACCCAAGCCTATTCGTTGGTTCCAGGAGGCTAAGTACAAACCTGGAAAGATCACATCTTTGCAGTGGCAGATTGCCCACTGCTGCCTCCCCACACAATGATTAGCTTGTTGACCACACACACTTAGAGCAGCAGGGCACAACACTTCCTTGGTGCCAAAGATGCCTGCTGGTCTTCCCTGCGCAGAAAAGTGCAGAAACAATCGAGCACATTTTCTTACAGTGTCCATCATCAGTCCTGATGTGGAGGTGGTGGGACCGAATCTGGCGGCAGATGCTTCTGGGCTCGACCTGGCCATGGGAGTGCAGGGCCATTTTGGGAGGACACGCGCCGACCTTACCTGAGGATACCTTCACCGGGAACATGTACTGGGTGGGAAGGAGAGCAATTATGTGGGCTCTTTGTGTGTTGGCAATGGAGGGGGTGAGAGTGGAGGGGGAGGAGGACGGGAACAGATCAAGCAACACGTGCAAACAGTCATAGAACAGCAATGGCTGAAAGCGAGGCAGATGTTGGGCACACTCAACACCGAACAGGGCGTCTCCAAGCGAATAACGCAATTCAGCAAGGAATGGTTGGGGGGTGACAACAGAGGTTGGATAGCAGAGGTGGTCTGGACACAGAACAACGCCAGGGACAGGGGCGATGAACAGCAGAATCAGCAGGATCGGGGGGAGAGACCCCACAAGGACTACAGCTTCCGTTTCAACGAGTGGACGTCTGTCAACCCCAGCATCGCCCTGCGGCCAGCGGCTGAATTTCCGGATTTGTTTCCTCCCCACCCTCTTTCTCTTGTGGAAGTCATGCAAGAAGGAGCAGACTAATGTGCTGAACAGTACAGATGAGGCACGGGTGCAGAGAGAGCAAGGGGGTTGCCGGTGCCCCCGGCGCCCTCAATGCCCATCTGCGCCTGGCCCGGACCAGGATCAATACCTAGAGAAGTAGCCGATGTTTGCTTACTTGCAAAGTTACTCAAACTTAGCCAGTATCTTCTTATCATCTTTTATCATTTTGGAAGTGTGTCAGTGGGACGCTGGAGCCGGTTTCCAGCAGGTGTAGCTCCCCACCAATAGATTGGAGCGCCTGACCGGTCTACGAGGGGGAGGTGCAGGCATCACTCTCTCTAGTAGCCGAAAGGGATTTTTCAAAAAAATAAAATTAAAAATGGACCGGATGAATTGTTTTCTGCGGCAAGCCAAGAGGGCTAGGGCCTTATCCACTTGCGGCGCGGAAAATTTTCAGCCGTTCAATCTTTTTTTTTGGTTTTTTTTTAAACGGGCCCAGTGCCCAAGGCTGATATTGATATCTGAGAAAAATGAGGCCGGGGTCCTCACAGTCTACCCGGGGTAACCAGACAGAACCTGCTGGGAACTGGGCCCAGCGTCCCTCATATAATGATGATGACGATGATAATGATAATGAAAGGTAATGATACTAATGGTGATGATGATGATGGTAGACCCGCCACTCTCAAAATACCTCATAGTCTCCCCAACACCAACCCCACGACGAGTCTTCTTCCTCTCTTGCGACGAGCCGACCTCCTCCACCACATAGTTCGCAAGATGAACAACTCATTGAGCCCTACCAGAGCCCTACCTGCCCTTGCTCTTCCTTTTAACCCCATCTAGACTTCTTCACCTTGCGACAAGCCAACCTCCTCCACCACATAGCAAGATTAAGAACTGTAACCAGATGGGTTCCACGACGAGTAGCAGGGAACAGTAGGAGAAAGCTAAGATAAAGGGAAAATACTACGAAGTACTTAAGGAAAGCAACTGATCAGATCTGAAGACAGAGCTAGATCAGCTAAACTAGCCTCCTAAATCTTGAGTAACTCCTGTCCTCCCCTTCATCAGGACATTAAATCTCAGAGACGATGTCAACTTGGCCAATGTCAACCATAGCAATCCTTTTTTTTTCTTCTTCTTTTTTTTAATGGAACCACATGATTGCCTCTTCAGCTCTGTAAAGGAGCCGCCAGATAATCACTAGAAATACTAGCTTCCCCTTCCATTCCCCTGATACCTCAATATTTTTCTACTTACTCCCCCTCCAAGCCAAACCGTTGCAAACTCAATAAGGCCAGCTGTGAGGGAGGAAAAGGATCAACAAAGAATTCTGGAGGGTTGCCCCTGGTTGAAGTGAGAATCAGTTCCTGAAGGTTAGATCGAAGTCCCTCTTTAAGGACTCTTCCTCTCTTGCCTCCCCTGTCCATATCACTTCCCCCAGACATCCCTCAGCAGATCCCCCCAGCCAGTTTGTATTGAACTTTTTGATTGCTTGTGTAATGTCTTTTTTTTTGGTGAAGACTGCATAACTTGATTTTAATATGCGACCATTGAGCTCGAATTTCAGTTTGAATAAATTGAACCAAAGGTTCTGCAATTTAAGCCCCCTCTACTTTTTTTTTTTTTTTGAGAAGTTGTTGCTTTATATTAGGAAAATGGTTGAGGCCGGGGACCTCACAATTCTACCCGGAATAGTCACCAGGTAACCTGCTGGAAACCGGGTCCGGCCTCCCAAGACCTCTCGACTTCTCAGAAAGTAACTCCCCAAAATTACCTTGAGGCACAGTAAAAAGGATGGCTGGACTAAGATATGTCAATAACTCACTCAACCTTCAGCCAATATTAGTCCATAATTAGACTTGGAGTTCCATTCCATCTTCCTTTTCATGGACACACCTCTTATACCACAAGGTCCATAGGATTGCTTTACTGCCAATTTTAAAAAGGTTGGATTGAAAACTAGAAAGTGAGATTCCCAGAGGTTCCCATTGACCAAAAAAAAACATTTTCCAGTTCCACGGCCAATCCAACCCCGTAAGACTTCTCCAAACCCAGTCCCATCTCCTCTAGAGAAGTACCGAACCCGGACATTGCAAAACAAAAAGTTCAATTGTTTCTCTGATTTTTCTATTTGGAAAGGCAGACAAACAAGATTTGCACCACGGCAAAGCTAATCCTCTGTGTTCAAGTGAGGAATGGTCTATGAGCTAGTCATTTGTAGGTAAACAATGGTGAATAATTTGTCATTGTAGAGAAGCAAACTTGGCAGGGCATTGTCTGATATTTCTGAAAAAAAAATTATATGTTTTATTCCATTTATATCAATATTTAAATTTTGTGCCCACCTTTCTTGGACTATCACTGACACATCTACCTTTGACCTGAGCAAATGATATGCTGCCTTTACCGTTAAAGTTTGGATTGATCGTGGATTCTCTCTTCTGTTGGTCCGCCATACCCATTCCTCCGGATCAAAGGTAATTCTGGAATAGGGAGCTCCGGGTGAAATGCCCTCCACCCTTTGATTGAGGATATGAAGAGTACTCTAATGCGGTACATATACGAAAATGGAAAAAAGGCTACTTCATTCGATGAACATTGACTAAGGAACATACAAACATACCCTTGTTCATCCTAAATTTACTCACTAGAGCCCCTTGTGGTAGAATGTGAACCACTTGGCCCATTCTTGCTTATTTACCTCAAAAGTCATCATCCAATCCGATTCTTTAAATCTAATCTCTTTTTTCAAAAGTCTCACTCATTCCAAAGGAATAGAGAAGATCAATTGTTCTAGGATGCGAGAAAGATCATGGGCATACCGTAAAGTCTGTCTAAGCTTGTTTGTTGTTTTCCAATTCTTTGTTTCTGAATCCCAAATATCCTTTATTTTCATCACCCCCCTCTTAACCCAAAGGGACCAAGGTGGACTTGAGCTATTAAAGATACACCCATTTATGTCTGTGATCCAACGATTTCCAAACAGAGGTTGACGCAACACTTCTTCATACCTCGAAGGAAATGACCTGTTTTGTAGAGGAAGATCTCTCCATGTTTTAACTAGAGACGTCCATAGATTGTCTAGGAACAAATCCTTACGAGCAGCTCCCCTCACCCCCTCCTCTCGGGAATGTTCCTGGGGTTTAAGAATACTCCAATATCTATCCTCTCTAGCCATGATAGAGGATGGGGATCCTTTGGAGCAACAGGAGCCAGTCTACGGATTTGTTCCAAAGTCAACACCACCCAAGACTTCTCGATTGAGAAGATTAATTTTTTAATCCATTTTAGTGAAAGAGTTTGGGCTTGAAGCAATGGGTCTAGCAAACCCAACCCTCCTCTTGTTTTAGGTTGGATTAAGGAGTTCCAAACCACTCTTGGAATCACCCTTTCCTGTTCATAATTACCTCTCAAGAGAAATGTTGAAATCAATTGTTTAATGCTCTTAGTACTTCCTTTACTCAGCCCACAATGCTGATTTATACTAGAAGTCAATACCACATTATTAATTATCAAAGTCCTTCCAAAGATAGATGTATGTTTATTCTTTCATTGCCTCATTTTTTCCAAGATTGGTCTCAAAATACATTCATCATTATTAGATGGTTTTCCTTAGGCTGTCAAAGACACACTGAAAATATGAATAGGCGTGTTATGTGGAGCCCAATTAACTCTTGGTTGCTCCAGGGGACACTCCCCATTAGAGTGCATCCACCATCCTTGTGGCTTGCTACCCCAATTGGCCACCATATCTGACACCTTAAGGAATTTATTCGTCAAGTTTCAAATTTCTTCCATATTTGCCTCCGATGCCTCCATCATGATTGTGAGAACATCTGCGAACATGGAACAAATTGGAATGGCCTCTTCCAAGATGCCAGAAAACTGAAGACACTTAAGGTTATGATTTTGCCTAAGATTGGCCTTTAATGCTTCCATTATGATTAAGAAAAGGAAGGGGGTCCCCTTGTCTAATCGGCCTTTGCAACTTAATCTCAGGGGAAAAAATACCATTGATTTGTACTCTAGTTGTGGCGCTAGAATGAAGGATACCAACCCATTTCCGCATGTAGGGACCAAAATTCATCTTATGAAGACAAGCCTTTAAAAAACGTCAATCCGCATAGTCATATGCTTTCTCAAAGTCTATAAATACGAAGGCAGTATTTTGCTTGGATTGACGTGAAAGTTTGATCATTTCATTAATTAAGAGGATGTTGTTCTGAATGTGCCTGCTATTGATAAAACCCGTGTGTGAAGGGTGTATATGTATGGCATAACCGGTATCATTCAATTAGCCAAGGCCTTAACCAACATTTTGTACACCACGTAAGTAGGGTAATTGGTCTGTAATTTCTAATCTTAGTTTTGTCCCCCTTTTTATAGAGAAGAGTAAAAACGCCTTGACTAACCATTTCCCCCATCCCACCAGATTCCCAAACCGAGTTTCATCAAATTATTAGAGAAAGTCGGCCACATAGTCTCCCAAAAGTCCTTGGGTAGCCCATCTATACCTGGTGTTACCCTCTTCCATTGGTAATAAGGTTGTCCATAATTCCTCCTTAGTAAGAGGTTTTTCTAATTGTTGACATTGTTCCTGAGTGAGGGATTGAGTTACTGGGGCTAGGAATTCTACCATTGTCATATCGTCTTCCTGTCGGTACAAAGGGTTATTGATAAAAGTAGATACGTCTTTAAAACGATTATAAGCAATTTTGAGACTAGCTGCTGAAAAAAAGGATGAGGATAGATCGATAGATCCCACCGGATCTTGAAATCCTTCGATCATAGTTTTCCTAGCTTTTGCCCTAGCAAGTGCAAAAAATGATGTATCCATTTCACCCTCTGTTACAAACCTAGTTAATTTACCTCTGATCATATATCCCTGCCAACGATGTTTTGCAAAAGTTAGTACCTGATTTATGAGATCCTGGATACTGGTTTGTTGGGGAATATCATTGGCAGAAATGTTAGTTTGGTTGTTCAGTTCATACTCTAGAATTTGTTGTTGGATTTTCAGTTCCTGAGAATAATGACTCTTGGCTAATAACTTGGAATACTCGTTACATTTTTTTGCCAAAAAGGCTAAACCATTATTGAACCATGATACAAACGAATCCTGTTGATTTTCAGTTGTGTGTCGATATTCCCACACATCCTTTATGTAGTCTTTAAATCGCACTTGTGAAATCAAGGAAGTATTCAACTTATAAAAAAAATTTCCTTGATCTGTTTCCTACCTAAAGGAGAGAAAAACTGCACACATCTTGTGATCAACCCCTGGCCAAGCCCATACGAAAGCCCTATCAAGGTCTTTGGACATAAGAATAAGATCGATCATGGACCTCGATTGGTGGGGGGTACCATTGTGTCGGATGCATGAGAACAATTTCTCCTGAGAGAAAATTTCACGGTATGTATCATAAAGATGTTTTGATTCACATAGAATCCTAATAATATTTTCATCCTCTTCTTTATAGGTGGGACATGGAGAAGGCACCTTCCATCTATCCATCCATCTGTCAGGGGCTGCATTAAAGTCCCCTGCCATGATTACTAGTATTCCATTTGGTATGTGTGCCCTGATAGCCTGAAAGAAGTTGACCATATCCCGCACATCATTAGGGCCATAGGCATTGATGACACATATAACCTCTAATTCCAGCATAACTTGCGTAGAAACCCATCTACCCTGAAGCTTGTCCACCACCCATGTGCCAGTTCAACCCTTGAATCCAATGAAACGCTAAAATCCAGGATTTGAATATAAGGAGAATCAATCATTTTAATTAAGGATGATTATTGTGATTGATAATTGAGTTGGTAGTTGGAATGTTGAAGATGGTATGATGATTGATGAAATCAAATCAAAAGAAAAAAGAAGATAAGAACTCGTTGTCTAGGCTTCGCATGAGTTTTCCCCTCCCCCCCTTCCCCTTTCTCCTCTCTCTGTGCAATGACTTGCTGATTTTGACTGTCGAGACTTGACTGCGAGGCTGTGCAGTAACAGCGTAGGGTTAGATTCATAATTTTGTTTGTGTCAGGGACTAACCGAGAGTTTACTACTGAGGGAATTTCGTGAGGGACATATCTGTAATTTCTCAACATTACAGGCCCACAGTTCCCTTAGGCCACACTGCGATCAGCAGGCCCGGGCTACCACTAGGACAGGAGGCCCTAGGGCCTAGGCCCATAGCATGAGAGCCTATAGCCGGGTAGGTAGAGGCCCTAGAGGCCCAAACTGAAACAGTACTGGTCGGTCCAGTCCGTGTCTAGGTCTAGCTAGGCTAGTCTATTAATAGATCGAGGTCGCCAGTGTTAGGACTTTGGGCAGTTTCATTTTCGTGTCACAACGTTCTGAGCCAAGCAAGTACAGTGGAGACGATTGCCTACAGGCGGCATCCTGAGACCTTCGTCGTGGACGACAGCCATAGCCAGCCTTCTGGAGCTCGCCATAGCTGGGGCGTCCTTTGAGCATCCACCCCTGGGGTGCTTGCGAGCGGCTGGGCTATTTTGAGGCTCTACATGGTATTTGTGGGTGCACCACTGTTGCTGCATCTTCCTTTGGGATTGTGCGTGGCATCGACAGTGGCGCTGCAGCCATAGCTGCAGCTTTCTTCGTCAGAGTTGCTCATCGACACTGAGGTTTACATCGCAGTTCTTGTTCTTCATCTGGGTTACATCGACAGTGGGAGGCTATTGTTGTGTGGCGTTACTAATTGGGTGTAGTCTAGGGAGTGGAGTGTGTGATTATGTGAGTGGCGAGACACTGAGACAAACTCTGTAACGATATTGGTTCAGATCGGTTCAATCTCAGATTGTTCCTTTCTTATCCTCACAGGTGTCTACTTGTGATTGGTTGTTGGGAGTATTGTCAGAGAGTGAGAAACACTTTGTGTTATCTCCACACATGTGCATAGTGTTTTCCCGCTGCTTACTCTGTCTGTGTGCAGTATGTACTCTGTCTCCTCTCCCCTTCTTCTTATGCATGTATGGGCGTGCGTGAGATTGTTTGCGTGTGAGTGTTGATGAAAATCGACAGACGTCCAAGTTGATAACATCTATCTCTATCTTCTCTACCTGCCTATCCCTTTACCACATACTCCTCGTTCTCCTCCCTTGCACTTTCCTTGTCCTTCCCCCATCTTCAATCCCTGCAAACCCACGTGATTCCACCAACCATTGCGCCGCCTTGTCAACACCATGTGCCAAATTAGGATCCAGCTACAAGTTAGCAGTGGCAATCATATACGGAGTAAGGATAATAAAGGCAGAAAAGGAGTAAGGAAGAAGAGCTTAGAGGTAGGATAGAGAGAAGCAGAAAAGATAGAAAATAAGGACTTCCCCCAAACCACTCCTACTCACACTAAGTATGATTATGAAAACGATGATAAATGTGAAAAACGTACTGGCGAAGACAAGTGAAGTATCCCCCTCCCTCCCCCTTCCTTACCTACCTTACTCCCTCTCCCCATCCACTATAACCCTCCCTATATTTGTCCTGTCCAACCCCTAAGCTAACCCGCCTCTCCGGTCGTCGCGCAACCACTTGTGCGCCATAGGCAAGTGAGCAGCCGGGCTCACGGAATGTCGTGGTTAGAAAAAGCAGGCGGAAAGGACATGAAGAGAGTGACATAGCAGGAGCAAGCGAAATAGGTCTACTCTCTTTCCACCATTCACTTACCTTTGTATAACACTGATAATGATGATGATTGATGATGTTGATTGCTGCTGCTGATGATGATGATAATGATACCTATTCACGTGTCGTTGAAGATGGYGAAGACATTGCCAGTGATGATGATCCTCAGTAGATGAAGCAACAGGAAGACGATCAGCCAGCCAGTCGCCTCGAGTAGAAGCCCTCACTCTCTTAACGGACCTTTGAGTAGATCTTGGACTTCACTCGATGACCACCCACTCATTTCCTCCCGACAATCCTCCTCCCACCCCACGACACCCACTCTACTCTTCTTCATCTTGCTGCTAGCCGACCTCCTCCTCCACAAATTTGCAAGACGAAGAGTGGAAGTGATCTCTCCTGAAGCAATGCTCAACAAAAGCAATACTACCCTTCGTACGACATGCTAGCCTGCAGCATCATTCACATAGAGCGAGGAATAGAGAGATGGCACACCAGTGCTTTCAAAAGCCAGGGGGGAACAAGTGTAGAGGAACCAGCTCGTTGCCGCCTTCTAGAATCCACCTCATTGCGTCTGTAGATTAGCCTTCTCGCCACGTGCCAGCACCTACTCCAGAACCAAAAGACCTCAATGCAAAGTTAGTATCGACGTGACACGCTCGCTCATGAGCTAGAAGCTGACGTGTGAGACCTGGCAACTCTTGTTCGACCACCAACCATGGCAGCATGCTGTAGAGGATGTTTGCGTCCATTCCACCAACCTTACATGCTCTTCCTGCCAAGTTCCCACTCGCACCCTGCTGGCCTCGCTCACCCACTCATCGCGCAGACGCGCCTGCCAGCCGTGGCCACACGCGTATCCACAGCAGCATGAGCAAACGTAACACGTATGTGCCACATCCCCTCCGTCACTCATGTTTCCATCGCTGGAGTAGCGCTAATGCCCCAGGCCCATTCATCACATCTCCGACGACCGTGGGCAAATCCACCTCCCGATCGCTCCGATTTTGACTCCACTTGAGCCTTTTTTTTTTTTTTTTCTTTAACAGATCCTTATGGCCCTGGCTCCATATCCATTCTAGGGAGTGCCAGTCCGGTTCCTATTCCCCCGACAAGTCAAAAGAATACATAGTTTTACCCACTCAACGCTTCCTTCCTTCTGGTCGAAGGAACCCTGACCAGCATTGATTACTCCTAAGGAGGATTGACTATCACCTTGCCCTGACCACTTGTTCCTCTCAGGCTTCTAATCAGAGCCTGTCGAATGAGTCCGTGCAATGCGAGAAGAGTGGGGGTGTCCGCTCAGTGTTCTATTGCTGATTCATGGGAAAAAAACAAAATCTCTTGCTCCTTGTCCTGAATTGTGGGTCCGGTTTGCCTTGTTGTTGATCCTCCTTCAGGGTCTTCTTGGCATTCTGCCAGGGCACCCGACAGACCTTAAAGACTTCATGATTGTGCCTGGTGCCAATTCTTCCACCTCAACCTGTTGTCAACTATCGTCGCCACCTTGCCCTTTAACAACCAGTTCCTCATGAAGGTTTGTTTCTTGGTTGCTTGTCCTTTTGGTTTGTGTCTTATAGAGTTGAGTATTCCCCCCCATCTGCTTCTGATTTCCGTCTTTGCCATGCTCAGGAGTAATGACCACATTTCTTCCCTAGCCACCTCTGCACCCTCGATTGTCTGAGTGCATCTGCGTTTCCATATCACCCACAATGCCAGCTTCCTGAGCAGGGTGAACCATACTTCCCTGCTGCTGTGATGTTGCTGGGGATGTTAGCTAGGATTAGGATAGAGAGAGGGGGAATGTTAGGGGGCGGTGAAGCGAACAGGATCGACCACAACTCGTGGACCTTCTTCCATACCCATGTCGCTTCTGGGCAGAAGAGGAGGCAGTGTGGGATGTCTTCGGGAAAGTTGTTGCTGCACATTGAGCAGCCGTCCGAGCTATCAGGGTCACAATGTTTCGTTCTAGTATGTAGCCATTGGTTGACGGAAAGGGCTGCATGTGCTAATAGCCATTGCAAGCTGCAGATTTTAATTGGTCCGATGAGAAGATATTTGGTCCATGGGATGGTGATAGGGATTGTGTCATCTAGGTTCAGTATGCTTCTCCATTTCTCTGTCAGCCTTGGATTTGGGTACCTGGTTTGTAGTCCGAGGTTATACCCGAACTTTACGTCGTATTTTGTTATCGTCCTCGACTTTCCGGTGGCGCCCAGGTCCCACACCCATTCTTTTGGGTCGAATTCCAGCTCCTTAATGTTGAGTTCCGGCTGGAAGATGATCCAGTGTTTCTTGTGAGAGACTAACCTTCCTGAGAAGGTAGGTTTCTATTTGTACGTTCTGTGGTGTTTTGTTTAGGACCTCTAGTTCGTATATGTTGTGTTTGATGATAGGGTAGGATATGAACTTGGCTTGTAGTTAGTCAGGTCCGGTTTGGTCACGAAGCGGTAGGCTCTTGTTGGTGGGGTCTGTGTGGTGAGGACTCCCCAGTCTCCAGGTTTCCACGTGTGTGGTTCTTGGTCGTCCATGGGGGGGGAATGCTTTGAAGGATTTCTGACAGGTTGGTGTTCAGTAGGTGGCACCCTTTTAGGGGAGTGCGGAGGTCCTGTTCGGTTAACCATTCTTGTCAGTCCTCAGACCACAGATGTTTGATCTGCCATACTCCTTTCTCCACCCAAGACAGCCATCTGTGGTCTTTGGCTCGGAGCGTCCATGGACTGCCCTCTGCGTCTTTAATTTAGGGATTGCAGAACAGGGGTTGTCTTAAGACTTCCTCTTTGTTGCTCGGGGACCCTTTCTTTTCTGGCATCAGGCCGCGCCAGGCTTTCAGGATCGGTGACCAGTAGGGGGTGGGCGTAGTGGGGGGTTGATTGGGGGTCAGGGGGTTGGTTCTCCTAGCAGGTCTTCCGTATTTGATTGTCCATTCCTTTGCCATGATCCAAAACACGCCACTCATGTTCGGTGGGGGCGCTACCGGTGCCAAATTCCTTAAGCTGTCCACTGCCATCTTGGTTCACGGAAGGGCTTGTTTGGTGAGGATTTTGATTATCCATTTTATTTGGAGGGCGATCACTTCCTATTTAGGGTCGATTATATCTAGCCCCCCTTCGTGTGGTTTCCTTATGACAGTTTGCCAAGCCACTTTGTTTATGCAGGTGGTTCTGTTGGGCTCGCCAGTCCACAGGTAAACCCTGGCTCTTGCCTTCAACTTCTTCAGGTCGTCATCGGGAGGGGACCATATGGAGGCCATATACCATAGAGTGGAGAATACTGCTGCGTTGATGATCAGGGTTCTCCCTAGCAGGGAGGCCTGGGCTTTGTTGCGGGTGGCAAGACGGGTTATTGCTCTAACGATTAGAGTCTCTCCCATACCTTGCCAGATGCCATCTCTGTTAACCATAATGCCCAAGTATCGAAGTGCTTGATCGCCTGTGGTCCATGACATTGGGGTGGATGAGTTTGGAGGTTGGGGGGGTGTGCCTTCTGCTAGCCACCATCCTGCCGTTTTTGACCAGTTTACCTTCATTTCTGAGGCGAGTCTGAAGGCTTCCATAGCGCGGGCCAGGGCTTGGAAGGAGGAATTACTAGCACGAATGAGGATTCTGAGATCATCTGCGAACATCTGTGCGATGGGGAGAATGGAGTCGTGGAGGGGGTTGTGGTTTTGTTCAGCCAGACGGTCTATGGATGGATCCTTGCGGAGGAAAGATGCAATCATGGTAACCCCGGACCCGGACACCGGACACTTCCGGACTGTCTTCCGGACCAGTGTCTGGACCGGTCCGGACTGTCCGGTGATCCGGACATCACCGGACACCGGACCTGTCTCTTATACACATCTAGATGTGTATAAGAGACAGCCCTTCCCCCCTCCCTCTAGATGTGTATAAGAGACAGGGTGGTTCTGTTGGGCTCGCCAGTCCACAGGTAAACCCTGGCTCTTGCCTTCAACTTCTTCAGGTCGTCATCGGGAGGGGACCATATGGAGGCCATATACCATAGAGTGGAGAATACTGCTGCGTTGATGATCAGGGTTCTCCCTAGCCTGTCTCTTATACACATCTAGATGTGTATAAGAGACAGGCTTTGCACTYYGTAGTTCAGGCAGCAGAGCACGTGTCTTGCAGCAAATCAACCAGCACATTTAACTAGCAGACATGCAGAGTTGCAAACAGTGCAAAGCAGGCACAAGACTAAAGAAACATAATTTTTTTTTTGAAAAAAGTATGATTAACTTTGAACTTTGGATTTAGTAATTTAAGTTCATAACTTCATATATAACTTAAAAGTTCGAACTTCGCAGTTCAATTCAGAACGTCAGAGTCTTCAGACTGGCAGTACTGTCAGCGCTCTCTCTCTCTCTCTCTCTCTCTCTCTCTCTCTCTCTCTCTCTCTCTCTCTCTCTCTCCCCAATGGGCAGCAGCTCCGGGTGCCACGTCAAAACGGACGCTTTGAAATTGCTCGGGCCTGTGCGAAACCCGCCACCTCAAAAACCTGCAGTGTCTTGTGTCTGGAGCTTTAGGCCATGTCCGGTGGGGTGAAAGGACACTTAAAAATCACCCCATTATTTTTCGAGGGGTGGCTAGGACCCGACAAACGTCCTGGGCCGCCCCTTTTTTGTTTTTGATTTTTGCCCCAGGGGCCTCCATCCAGACATGGCGATCGGACACCGGACACCGGACACCGAATACCGGACTGTCTGGAACCCGGTCCGGACGTCCGGGCGGTTACCATGGATGCAATGGCTTCCATTATGAACAGGAATATTGGGGGTGCAAGGGGGTCACCTTGACAGACCGATCTCGATATCGGATAGGTTTCTGACAATATTCTGTTTATCTGCACCTTGCTCGTGGCATCTCCATAGAGCACTCTTACCCACTCTCTGAAGTTTGGGCCGACTCCCATCTTCTCCATACAACTGTGTAGGAAGTCCCAATTGACTTGATCGTAGGCCTTTTCAAAATCGAAGAATAGGATCGCCGCTTGCATCCGTCTTTTTGTGATCTTCTTTGCAGCCTCGTTTAGAGCCATCACATTATCCAGAATATATCGACCCGGAATGAATCCTGCTTGGTCAATATGAAAGCATTTGTCTATTAGTTTTATGATTCAGTTTGCTAAAGCCTTTGCTAGGATTTTGTAGGGCGTTGTGAGAAGTGAGATTGGTCTGTAGTTCTGCAGGTCCTCCTTGTCGCCTTTCTTGTAAATTAGTGAGACTACACTGGTGCTTAGAGATTGACCCAGACCTGCCTTTTCCCTGCTGTCATTAATAAAGTTCAGGAGGTCATTTCCCAATATAGGCCAGAACTGGATCCAAAATTCTTTGGACAGACCATCGATTCCTGATACTTTGTCATTTCCCATCTGGGACAAGGTTGCGTGTAGTTCCCCTAGAGTGATTGGTTTGTCCAGGTCCTGCGTTTGTTGTTGGGTGATCGTTCTCTCTAGGAAGTTCATCATGTGCTGACGGGCGTTGATATTTGTTGACTGGGGGGGGGAGGTAGTTTTGGACTCGTAGAGGTCGGCATAGAAAGATCTGGCTATTCTTACCATGTCCGTACTGGCTGACTTTGTCTTCCCCTGGTCTCCTGGGTCCTTCAGTCTCTCGATCATGTTGTTCCTTGCATTGGCCTTAATTTTGGAGAAGAAGAATTTGGACATGGATTCATTAAGGGTGTCGTCATTCATTCGGGCGCGTATTTGTAGGCCCCTGAGTTCCGATCTTCTCCATTCATTTAATTCATCCTTGGTAGATTGGAGTAGGTTGTGGTCGAAGGAGTTGGCAGGATCTGATGCGAGATTGGTTTCAGCGATGTCGAGAGCAATTTGCAATTCTTCCTTCCTGATCTTGCGTTCTGCTGCTATGCTTCTAGACTCTACTAAGACCGTCAGAGATAGGTCCGTATAGCTATCTATGAACCACTTGTGCTTGTTTTGGCATTTCAACTCATCCTGTTGTAAGAAAGCCCAGTTCCATCTGACTGCCTCTGCCATGCGATTTATGGAGAGAAGTGAGTTGTTAAGTCTAAACAAAACTTGCCCTTTTTCTACCGAAGAGTTGAGGTTGAGGAGCAGGTAGGTCGGTTTGTGATCGAGCCGCTTGAAGGCTGCTGCTGGTAGGATATCGACCTCCTTGATTGCTCCCTGCAACATGTCGGAAATTAGGAAGAAGTCGATCCGTGATAGTGATGTATGGTTAGATCGATTCCTTTTGACTAGGGAGAAGGCTTTCTTGCGTGGGTGGAGGATTCGAAAAGGGTCCACCAGGTCGAACTTCGTCATGATGTTTCTAAGGTGTGTGCTTGCTCGTGTGGGTCCCAGCAGCGTTGCTCGGGAAATGCGGTCCAGGTTGGGATCCAAAGTGGTGTTCCAGTCGCCTGCTATGATTAGTGGTAGTGGGTTCGGGAAGAGTGATTTGATGTGGTCAAAAAAAGCAAGGCGTTTGGTTTCTGTGTTGGGGGCATTTATGTTAAGGATCCTGATCTCTTCCTCTTGCCATGTGATTTGGATCCATGACCATCTACCTTTCGCTGTGTCGTCTTCGCCGTTGCTTACCTGTCCATCCGACCAGATTTTGGAAGTAGTTGGTATGAGGATAGGTGTGCCGCGATTGCTTTGGTCCGCTTTGTTGGACCACTATGTGAAGGGGCATCCACCTAGGCTTTGTTCCACGGTCCTCTTGATTCTGGTGTGGTTGGTGAGGTTGGATAGATGGGTCTCTTGTAGAAGGATGATGTCGGGTTTGGGCTTTCTTTTGTCTGTGAGACCGAGTCTGATGTCTCGTAGTTTGTTGTCTTCAGTGAGAATGTTGCCCAGGCCGTTGACGTTCCAGCTATGGATCGTCAGTCCTTTGGCTTGCCAGTCTACTCGTACTGTCCCAGACTGATTATCGTTGCACTCCATTAGATTTCGTCTGACGGGGTGCTGTGTTCAGGTCTTTTTTTTTTTTTTTTTTTTTTTTTTTTGCTTGTTTGGGGTGGATGTTTGTTGGGCAGGATTGATAGTTGGAGGTTTGATATATCTAGTCCACGGCAGCCGAGGTTTTGGGGCTGCCCATCTCAGAGTCCACTGGACCCTTCTGATAGATTGAACAGCTGAAATTTCCCCCGTGGCAAGTGAAGGGGCAGGGCTTACAAGGCCCTGGACTACATGGCCTCTGAGACAAGTCCTCCCATATTGATGCCACCCCAGCGAATTTGAAGTTCAAACAGCAACTAGACTGCAATAACAAGTTTCTATTGCAAAACGAAACTAGAAAACCCTCCGCAGGAACCGGAGTCCGGACTGAAGCTCCCCAGAATGGACATGGAGCCAGAACTATACGGTTCTGGATTTTGTACCAAAAAAAAAAAAAAAAAGAACCACCCTGGTGGTTGTAGTTCTTTCTTTAAACAAAAAAGGGAAAAAAAAAGTATCAGTTATTGAACGAAAGCGTACATGTCATGGGTGTAGTACTTAAAATCCAAAAAAAAAACAAAGTTTAAACTCGAGAAGTCCTGGACATGTCTAGGCATTAAACATGAACTTACATGTCGTGGATAGCCATAGTCACCGAAGATAACAAAGTAGGCGAACAGGCCAGCCAATGTCTCTAGCACAGCAATCTGCAGGTACGCATGACTAAGCAGTCTCCAAGTCACAAGTTTACCCGTCTTTGCATTTCTTGGAGGGCGTTTCATGATACCTTCCTCCCCCTCCTCATAAGCAAGGGCGATTGCAGGATACAGATCTGTTCCCAGGCAGAGGACAAGCATCAGAACAGTAGGAAGTGCCTGTGGAAAGTTGAGCAGCACGTGAAGAAGGAAAGGGATTAGCTGGGGAAAGCTCATGGTGAGGGTGTAGCTAATTGTCTTCTTCAGGTTGTCAAATATCACCCTTCCGCGCTCCACACCCGCCACAATAGATGCAAAATTGTCATCCATGAGGATCAGGTCCGCTGCATCTCTTGATAGGTCCCTCCTGATGAAATGGAATGAAATAGCCAACCAAGAATAGCATAGTACACAACAAGTCAACCGTAGTGCATCGGATTGTATAAGAACTTGGGCCTGCAGCAAACTTTCAGGTTTAGGGTTTAGCGAGTCTCCTACGAAATTTTCGGAGGCCCAGCGCCGTAGATAAATCAAATCGGCGGCGGGCGGCCTCCGAAAAGGGCCCGCGGCCGATAGCTGGATGTATTGGTGGTTTAAGGCTGGAAGAGCCCGGGCCACTGCTCCCTGGAGACAGCTTCCCTATTCACAACTAATTGACACTGCTACTGGAGGCATTGATTACTTCCCCGTTGGAGAAGACCTAAGCCCTGTCCATCATTAACCAGCACTTCTGATCCCGAAAGAACAGGAGCCCGATGTAAAAGCCAAAGGGGATGTAGGGGTAGTGCCCCCCCTGCTGGACATCGCGGCGCTACCGGGAGCGCTGCACTGTCAGTACAGCAGGACGTTTTCACACTCGCATGCGTTGTTGTTGGCCATGTCGAAGGGTCACCTGGCAGGTGAAATGAGTGGGTGCTGCCATCAGGAGTGAGACCCCCCCCTGGTATCTACTGGCGGTTGTTCTGTTTGTACAAGGCGAGCTCAAATGCTGATCTGCTTGAAGCACGGAGGACGCGTCATCTCTAGCGATAGCCTGCATGGTTTGTTGGTTCCTGTATGGATGCTTGGATAAGGGCCATTTTGGGCTGAAAAGGGCTCCCGGGTTGGTTGAACCTGCAGCATCTTGCAACTACAGCGTAGGCCTGACAGTTGAAGCTGTTGGAGGCTGAGCGCAGATGCTGAGACCCAGGACCCTTGCAGTTGAGCCCCAGGGACATTCTGGAAGGGCCTTGGACCGCAGCTACTGGGACAGGGCACCCCGTGTCCAGGCAGGCTGCAGGCCAGCCAGACCGCACTTAGGCAAGTAACCCGTGCTCAGTTCCATTCATGCTGGCTGGCTGGCGTGCGGCAGCGCTGCTTCAGCGCACATTGCCAAAGGACTGGCTGGCTGGGAGGAGGGTGCTGGCGGGGCACGTGAGGAGCTGTCAGGGTGCAGCTTGGCTGAGTGGTGGACATAGCCAGGCCGTTGCCTCTGTATGCCAAAGGGGAGTGTGGGCGGAGGGCCTTTGGGAGAGGGTGCTGTTGTGTGAGCAGGTGGTGGGCGGTGTGAGAGAGGAGAGAGAGAATTTACCTGGTGATGGGGATTGGGCCGATCTGTCGGAGTCTTCATTTGTCATCAGGTGGCTGCACTTCTTGAAGACTTGCTCTTGTCCTTAGGAGGCTAGTAGTCTAGCTATCATCTGATGGTAGTCTGGGCGCCGAGCGCCATGTAGAAGAACGACACTGGGGACATTGACAGTGGGAAAATGAAAAAAGAAAAAAAAAAAGACAGTGGAGGCGTGAAGAGGGCTTACATTGTCAAATGACTGCCTTGCTTTGCTCTTATTTGGCATATTTCTGGCACAATCTGCTTTCAGTTCTGGTTTTCTATGGGATTATGCAATTTGGTTTCTGTCACTTGCAAGGCTGATTTTCCTTGCACAGTGATATACAGGCGTCCAACAGACCCACTGTGGTGTAACGACTGGGCAGGGTGACACCATCCACCTCAAATTAGAGCATGGCAGGAGGAATGTGGGCAGACCCTAAGTATACAGACGAACAGGCGAATGCTACTGCATACCCGACCCTGAGCCCTGCAGAGGTTTCTTTTCTTTTTTTTGTTTTGTTTTTTTGAAACCTATCCCGGGTTACTATTGGGAGTGATACGAGCACCTCCCCTTGGTAGCCCTGGCTTGGTTGCTCCTGTCTGTTGGTGGGGAGCATCACCTGCTGGAAACCAGGTCCAGCGTCCCTGACACAACTTTCTTTTCAACAACATGTCTCTGTGTCTCCCCTCAGGCCTACGGCGTTGATTGCCCTGCTCTTGGCAGGGGATTGACTGATAGCCCTAAGGGGTCCGGTGCTCAGCCTCTTCAGCCCTTTTTTTTTTTTTTTTTTTTTGGACCATTTGTCGATTTATGCGTGTCATCCTTGCGCAGGGGCCACGCTAATCTTCTCTGTATCGTTCCAATTTTCACAGATGTCTTCTTTCTTATTCGTGTCATCCTTGCGCAGGGGCCATGCTAATCTTCTCTGTATCGTTCCAATTTTAACGGATGTCCCGAAGGACATCTTCAGCCCATTTCTGGCTGCCTGATTGGAAGAATTATCCCTAGCTGCAATCTTTTCATTTAGGGTATTGGGTGCCTCCATACTACTGCATCTCCACCAGTGGGAGTTGGTGTGGTGGAAAGAGATCTGGAAACACCAAGGGCCGTGTAGCAGAACCGCTGTATACACACTTTGTCCAGTCGTTGAAAACTATTTTGTGGTCTCTCTTCAATTTCTCCGCTTCTGCCTGCAGGGGATTCTTGAGTCCCGCTATGTATCATCGGGCTTGTCAAACCACAGCCTAAAGCTAACTAACTATGGAAAGTGCCTGAGTTCACCACTCGAGGAAGGGAATGGCTCTCGTCCAGACGGGTCCAGAACTCCGCTGCAGTCAACAGCATCCAACAGTGGCCATGTTTTTCCTTTCTTTTTGCAGCAGAGACACTTGCCCATCTCTTTCCCATTTTGTGATCGTGTGCCTGGTCTGGGATATGCTCAAGGGTGGCCGTCATCTGCAATCTCACAGGTTGTCAGCTGTTGATGTGTGGACATATGGTATATACAGTAAGATACATCCACAGATTGGCACTTTTTCGACTGAAGTTGATACTAACATGTGGTCAGACACATGCACAAAGGCCCTAGAGTGAGTATCCACTTTGGCACTTACCCTGTTTTTCCCATTGCGACCCCTACATCTGCCTTCTTCAGAGCAGGAGCATCATTAACACCATCTCCAGTCACGGCGACAATATGCCCAAGTCTCTGACAATGCTCAACAATAAGAAGCTTGTGGGCAGGCGACACACGGGCAAAGATAATCTGACCACACATCCAAGGAGACAGGACGGCCCAGCACCAGGGCGTTGCACACACACACATGCATAATCAGTGAAAACCTAGCAAAATGAACAAGGCGTTGCACCTCGCAGAAGACGCATCATGTTTGAGGGCTTAAGAATATGGAGAGTAACGAAGGAGGCTTCAGCCACCCAAGCACCCACCCCTCTTCTGCCGTGTGGTAAGGGCAGATGTTAATATGAGCAAACTGGGTACTGCCGATAAGCTCAGTGGGTAGAGCACCGGTTGGAAACGTGCACTGTGGCTTGAGTTTGTGGGTTCAAAACCCTGCAGCCTCGCACATGGACACTGGTGGGTGTTGACCGACGCACGGCTGTACATACTAATCCCTTGGGGGAAGGTGAATGGTAAGGAATACAGACACTGCCTGCACCACCAAGGGATCGAATCCTGACTGTTGTATGCCGGGTCTTGACTATGCATGGGTTGCCTGATGACATGGTCATAGACTGTTCTGCTGATCTTCCCAGGTTTGGCATATCACACATTTGGTATCATTAGACATCGTGGCACACAGGAAGAGCACAGCTGTTACACGACGAAGCACATGGGTTCGAGTCTGACTTGGGACTTTGTGGGGGGTTTCTAGTATAGACTGGCCTTTCATTCAACACACCAGTGCAATACATACTTGAGCTTACAGCCTGGGGTTTGCTTGGGCTTCAAGGCTACGTGCTTGGCCTTGCCTGGCCCTGTACATGCACATAACAGAATACACAGCCACACATGAGCTTACAGCCTGGGGCTAGCCAGGGCTTCAAGGCTACGCAGTTGGCCGTGCCTGGCCCCTATACACATACACGAAAAAACACAGCCAAAAGCGGGTATAACAGTAATGCCAAGACTGGGGTTGCCTCTGCTAGGAGTGTCATGGACTTGATCTGGGGCTTGGGGGTGCTGTCAGATACGGTTAGTGATACACTTGGTAGAGGTAGGGTAGTATGTAACATCTTTCGAGCCTGGTGTCCGATGTTCCTGGGTAGCGAGGTCTGCCTGCACGTGCCTCAACCAGGGCTGGGAGAGGTTTCAAGGCTAATTGCTTGCCCTGGCCCAGTCCCGGTGCCTAGAACTGCTGTCTGGTCCAAGTCGCCCTCCGCAAAACATAGCAAGGTGATGGTCCTGAGTGATTCACACTGAGGTAGGATAGGAGAATTAATAAGACGTTCGGTGGGAAGGGATTGTCGGGACTCTCAATGGCTGTAGAAACGGTAACCCCGTGTGTGTCTGGACTCCGGCCTCTACAACAACCAGGGCTGTTTAGTTTTTTTTTGTTTTTTTTTTTTTTTTTTTTAACAGGTCCTTACGGCCCTGGCTCCATTTCCATTCTAGGGAGCATCAGTCCGGTTCCTTTTTTTTTTATTTAGAAAAAAAAAAACAGAACCTCACGGTTCTGGCTCCTACCATTCTGGGGAGCAACAGTCCGGTTCCTATTCCCCCGGCAAGTCAATATGGATTACATAAAAGACTCACACACGCTCCTCCCCATTATGGCTAAGAGGCCCGAGTGGGCAGCATTGATTACTTCCCTGAGGAAGGATGTACCACCTCTCACCCCTGCCTAATCGAGCCTGTACTAACTCTGCCTGCCAATCTGTCTGATACCAGATCTGCTCCTCTCAGCTATGAAGCTCTCAGTTAGCTATGATTATGCAAGAGCATTCTGGAACACTTATGCGCCGTTTGAAGCCTCTATAACTCTATAACAGCATTTGCCTTGTTTCTGTCTAAGCCTTAAACCCTAAACCCTTGGTCTTAATGCTGTCCTGATTTATCTGTTCCAAGAAGTCCAGTTAGAAATTACCTCTCCTATATCCTAAAACTCTCCCTGTTTTCACCCGACTATAACCCTTAACCCCTAAAACCTTCCTTCGACTCTTAACCCTGAGTCCCTTCCTTTTTTTTTTTT
>BFEA01000208.1:69314-89107 GCA_003427395.1 Chara braunii | reverse complement strand
TTTTTTTTTTTTTCCTTATACTTCTACAGTCCAGGTATACCCTTTCCTCTCAGGTCCACTCCCAGAACCTGCCAGCTAGAACTTGAAAAGCTAGAAGGGCCCTCAACCTTTTCTACCCCTCCCCCTCCTCGTCTTCCCAAAAACCAACTTGTTATCTTTGCGTCAGACCAGACTATGTATCCCCTATTGTGGTCCCCCCCTAATCATCTCCCGCCTACAGCTTTTACCGTCTGACTAATAGCCCTAACAACCTAACCCGTAAGCGCAGATTCGATGCGTGAAACCCATAACTCCTAAACTCTTCCCTTTTTTCCTTAAACCCTAAACCCTTGACTCATATTCCTTTGCACCCTTCTACGTCCCTCTCCATTTGAACATTAAATTATTTCCACTTATGGTTGCCACCGCTCCCTGTCCCAAAATATTCTGATTAAAGCGTTTCGTTATCTCTTCCTCTTGCTCTGGTCGGAAATGTACTTGCTTCCTTACTGCTTTCCACTGAGCCCTCAAATCTGTTTCAAGCAGTGTGAGGAACATCTCCCTTGCTTCCTGCTTGTGCATTGGCCGACCTTCAATCGTAATTTGGCACCGGCGCTTCCAAATGGTCCAGAGACAATATTGGCGTATTAATTTATACATATGCTTCTCAAAAGTCTGCCAATGTTTCGAAATTTGGAGACCCAGTAATAGAGTTATCTTGGATTCAGGGAACTTAGCCTTTGAGATCTGGCCCCATATAGTCCTTGCTTCTCCCCATATCGTGATTGCTTCCTCACATTCTATGCGGCAATGTTGCATGGTTTCTGGGATTCCCCCCTGACACACTCTGCATGCCGCGCTTTCCGGATTTCTCTGCCTCAATCTTCTACGCTCATTCAACCACACATTAACAGGAAGTGCCACATGAGCTATTAGCCATTGCATGCTTCTGACTGAACCCAGACGTATGGCCGCAATGCTTGGCCATGGTATTTTACCCAATTGATTGTGGGGAACCCCTACTCTCTTCTCCCAACGCTTCAGCAAATGCGGCATAAGCGCATGAGAACGCCTCCTCAACTTATACCCAATTCTGGTGGTATAATGCAGGATGTTGATTCTTCTTGCTGCTCCTGTTTCTCTGCTTCTTATGTTCCAGGCCCATTCTGTTGGATCCACTTCCAAATCTTCCAGTGGTACCGATGGATTGAATATTGTGAATTCATCTGTCTCCACCACCCTGACCTTCGGCAGGTACTGTTTGAGAATGACGATCGGCACTTTGGATGCCATGTCCAAGAGAGTAGTGTTGGGAGGGTGGAGTATGGCATACTTATTTGCATGAAGCCAATCCGGCCTAGAAGTATCTTGGTTCCAGACCCTGAAGACTTCCTTGGGTTCGTTGTCATCATTTCATGTGGCCCAGTCACCCTGACCCCACCGTATACCTTGCTGTAGCAGTTGCACCCATCCTTGCGGTATAGCTCCCAATATGATCTCACGGTTGTCAGATAGTATGTGGCATCCTTTTAAGTGTGCCCTCAGTTCTTCGACTGTTTTCCATCTATTTTCCTTTTCTTCCCAGATGTGCTTTACCTGCCACACCCYGTGCTCTAGCCACTTTCCCCACTTTGCATCCTTCACCGACAGTGTTAGYGGYTTCCCTTGCCCGTCCTTAATGCTCGGGTTGCAGAATAAAGGTTGTCTAATTACTTCTTCTCTCGTGTTAGGCTCCTTGACTTTCGCCGGAAAGATATTTTTCCATAACTTCAGCAATTGTCCCCAATAGGATGTCCTTCTAGCCTCTTCCTCCGCCTCCTCATTACCCCTTTCGCTTCTGCCCACCCTAGCCCAATTGCTGCACATTACCCAAAACAAACATCAATCATCAGTCTGGTTCCTATTCCACTGGCAAGTCATAAATAAATATTATATCATGACGCACACTCACGCTTCCTTCCGTCTGGCCGAAGGAACCCTGACCAGCATTGATTACTCCAGCATCGTGGAGGATTGACTGTGAGCTTGCCTTACTTACACCTTTCCTCTCAGGTCCACTACATGAGCCTGCCATATAAATAATAAAGAGCAAGAAAGGTAAGAGAAGCTACAAAAGTTGCAGTCTTGGGACTTGCCCTCCAAAGTTATGTGACCTGTGATGGATGTTGTCCTTCTGCTGGTTGGGATCTCTGCCTTTTCCACGCCGTGTCTGAGTTGTGCCAGTCGTTTCATCGTAAGTGGAAGTCATTTATCTCTGCAACTTTGCCCTTTGCAAGCCACACTTTAGTGAACTTTGCATTGACTCTTCTCTGTTGCTCTTCGTCATCTGGCATGGACTGTCTCGTCTTGTGCCACTTGCACAGGATCTCCGTCTGAATCAAAGTCCTTGTCTCCGCCCATACCTTCTCCCTTGGAGTTGAGAGTCCCTCAATGGTTCGACAACACCTTTCCTTCCAGATGGACCACAACATTACCTTTCTGATTATTCCAGACAACGTTTTCTCTATCTTGTGGAATTGAGGTGGGATGTTAGTCCATAGAAGGAGTTGGATGGGATGTTCAAGGAGGGGACACGAAAAGAGGGAATCTCAGAGATCCGAGGCTCTCGCCCAGTATTCGGTCGCCTCTCTACAGCGTATCAGGCAGTGTAGCATATCTTCAGGTTCATTTTCTGAACATACCGTGCATAAATCTGAATTGTTAGGGTCATTCTTGCTTCGTCTGATATGCAGCCACTAGTTGAGCGGCAGAGCTGCTTTTTTTTTTTTTTTTTTTTTTTACCGGTAGAGCTACGTATGAGATGAGCCATTGTAGGCTTCTAATTTTAACCGAGCGAATTGACTTGAATTTTTTCCATGGTATTTGTGGGATCTGACTAGCGTCTTGACCTATTAGCTTCTGCCATCTGTTCTTGATCGTTGGTTTAGGACCCTTCGTTTTGAGGAGTAAGTTGTATCCCAGCTTGACTGTGTATTCCTGACCGGAGACTTTAGTTTTGAGGATTCTGCTTCGTTCTGGTGTCCAAGCCCACTCAACTAGATCAAATTCCAAATCTTGAATCGTCGTATCTATTCTGAAGATTGTTTTTGGCCATGAACCCAACACTCTGACTTTTCTGAGTACCAAAGGATTTAGGACTGTTCTTTCCACCTCCTTATTCATGATAGATGAGAGGCCTTGCGTGGAGGGTGTAACCGGGAAGGAGGTAAACACTGTCAAAGTATCCGACCCTTGCTGTTTATGGGAGATTTGATAGCCCCTTGTGGAGGTTAAATCCTGCACCCTCACTCCCCATTCACCCGATTTCCGAGTTGAGACTTCGCTTAACAACTCCTTCCAGCCTTCTGGGATGCAGTTGATAATAGATTGTAAGTTCTCATCTCGTCGGTGACATCCTTTGAGCTGGGAGGCAAGTTCCTGGTCTGTCATCTAGTACTTTTTCTCCTCGTTCCACCGATGGCTCACTTTCCAAACTCCATGTTTGATCCATGATAACCATCTCCTTCCTCTTGGCTTAAGGGATAGTTGGTGATCACTTTCATCTCTCACCCACGGATTACCAAACAAGGGTTGCCTCAGTACCTCTTCTTTGGATTTGGGTCTACCCACTTTCCTTGGCATGACTTCCTGCCATATCCGTAAAAATGCAGTCCAATATGGTGTAGGGGGTCTGACTTCATTTGGTTCGGTTCGTCTTCATTGATTTTTGCGCCCTGTTCTTGGACTCCATTCCTTGGTCATTACCCAGAATAGTCCGGACATATTTGCTGGTGTGCTTGTAGGTGCTAGGGCCCTAAAGCTATCCAAGGCTAGTTTATTCCATGTCGTGCCAGATTTAGTCGGTAGCTTTGGTTTCATGTTTGGGGTCTATGATACCAAGACCTCCTTCGGCTGTTTTCCTTGTGATGTAATGCCAAGCTATCTTTGGTATGCAGTTCTCTTTGTTTGGGTCACCCGACCACAAGTATGCTCTTGCTTTACAGTTAAGTTCCTTGATTTTATGGTCAGGAACGGTCCAGATTGACGCTATGTACCACATCATATAAAAAATAGATGTATTAATGGCTAGTGCACGCCCCAGCAATGATGTGAATGTATTACCCCATCTCCCCAGTTTGTTAATTTGTTTGGCGATTATATTTTGGGCCATTTGAGGGGCGAGGCCATCCTTTGTCAACAAGATGCCTAGATATTGCATAGGTGTCTCCGGTGTCTCCCATGTCATGTCTACCTCAGGGCCTAGACGTTGGGGAACCTCCTCCTCCAATAGCCACCAGCCGATTGTTTTCTTCCAATTAATCTGTATTTCTGATGCCAGTCTGAATGCTTCCATTGCTCTTACTAACGCGCTGAACGACGAGTCTGACGCTCTTATGAGGACCGTGAGATCGTCTACAAACATTATTATCGTCGGGAGCTGTAAGTGGTGGGTTGATCCTACATTGACCTCTGGTAGTCTGTGTATGGACGGGTCTTTGCGTAGGAATGAGGCTATTGCTTCCATAACGAAGAGGAAGATTGGGGGAGCCAGCGGGTCCCCTTGGCGCACTGACCGAGAGATTGGATAGCAGTCAGAGAGCAAGCCGTTGACTTGGACGCATCCTATGGCGTCATTATACAGAATGCGCACCCACTTCCTGAAATTCGGGCCCACTCCCGTCTTTTCCATGCTTGCATTGAGAAAGGCCAAGTTGACCTTGTCATAGGCCTTTTCAAAATCGAAGAAGAGGATTGTTGTGTTCATCCTTTTTTCTTTGACTTTGTTAGCCGCTTCGCTGAGAGTTGGTACGTTATCCAGGATGTACCTCCTAGGGATGAAGCCTGTTTGGTCTATATGAAAGCATTTGTCTGTCAGGTCTAGGATACGAAAGGCAAGAGCTTTGGCAAGGATCTTATAGGGAAGTGTTAGAAGCAAGATGGGTGTGTAATTCCTTGTATCTTCTCTCTCTCATTTTTTGTACAACAAAGTGACCACGCTGCTACTCAGTAGGTTTCCCAGTCCCCCCTTGCGCCAACTGTCATTGTACAAGTTTAGCAGATCTCCTCCTAAGAGCGGCCATAACTTTTCCCATAATTCTTTTGTCAGGCCGTCAATTCCTGGTGACTTATTGTTGTTCATATTTTGGACAACAAAATGCAGCTCTTCCATGGTGATGGTCTTGTCCAGACCTTCTACTTGTTCTTGAGATATCGTTTGTTCCAGGTATTGCAACATCCTAGTTTGTGCCTCTCTGGTGTTGGGCGAAGTAGGCATAGGGGTCTTTGTGTGGTAGAGCTCTTCGTTGAATTTCTTTGCTACGTTCAACATTCCTTCACTATCTCTCGCTGTTTAATTTGGATTGGAGAGGGTTTTCAGGCCATCTATCGCATTGGCCCTTGAGTTTGCTTTGATTCTTGCAAAGAAGTGTTTTGACATTGACTCGCTTAACTCATATTCGTTCATTCTAGCTCTTATTTGTAGTCCCTCTAGCTCCCACCATCTCCACATAGTGAGTTTTTTTCTTGTCTTTTCAAAAATATCTCTGTAGAGTGTTGAAGAGGGGTTATCGATCAGATTTGTCTCTGCGATCTTCAAGGTTGTTTCCAATGCTTGCTTCCTCTGTTTCCTGTCGGCCGCTAATTTCCTTGAGATTTTAGCTACTGTCTGTGATAATGTGGAGTAGCTTTCTTGAAACCATTCCCACCGATCATGTATGGGTAGGTAGGTGCCCTTTAAATTCTGCCAACAATCCTGAACTCCTACTTGAAAATTCCGACTCAGTAGGAGGGAGTTGTTGAGTTTGTGAAAGATGGACCCCTTTTTAATATATTGTTCAAAGTTGATTATTAGTTCGATGGGTTGATGATTCAGACCCAGGTATGGTGCGAGAGCCAGGATCTCGGCGCTTTTGGCTGCCCCCATTAGTGTCCCTGAAATCAGGAAATAGTCAATGAAGGAGAAAGCGGTATGGTGGGCATGGTTCTTTTTAACCAATGTGAAGGCTCTTGTCCCTCAATGCGAAGTCCAGTATGGTTCAACTAGATTGTAGTCCATCATCAGCTTTTGGATGGGCACCACTTCCTGTGTATACTGACCAGCCGCAAACCTAGATATGCGATCTGTGGTGGGGTTTATAGTCGCGTTCCAATCACCGGCCAAAATACAGGGCGATAAAGGGGGGATCAGATGGTCGATGTTTGTTATAAAAGTTGATCTATCAAAAGAGTTGTTCGGTGAGTAAACATTGATTATTCTGAACTCTTCGTCCTTCCACTTTACATCCATAAGACACCGCCTACCTTCTACCGTGTCCGCCTCTTTGCCCAATATTGACCCTGCCATGTATAAGCGGGATGACTTGTGTATAAGGATGGTTGTACCTTTCGTACTTGTCGTATTGTCTGAGAACCATATTTCACCTTTCATTCCTTCCAATTTCCTTGATAAGAGTTTTCGAATTCTGTTGTGTTCTGTTGAGAAGGTAAGGTGAGTTTCTTGTAGCAATATGATATCTGTCAGTTTGTTTGTGTGAACGGTAAGACCTTTGATTATATCTTGCATTTTTTCTTCATTGTCGATAATATTTCCGAGCCCATTAATATTCCAGCTCCTAATGACTATCCCTTGTGTCTTCTAGTCCACCCGGTCTTCCTTTTCGTTTGCCCCCTTTCTAAAAATCTCCATCATTGAGGCTGTGGGGAAGAGACAGGGGTGCAATCGTAGTATAGATGTCCTAAGAGGGGCCCTGTTTGCGATCGTAGTATAGATGTCCTAAGAGGGGCCCTGTTTGCTTACATCCATCTCTAACGACCCATCACCCGACGGGTCCTCAAGCACCGTGGTGAGAGAATCATCTAGCTTATACTCCCCCACACTTCCACTGGTTCCCTGTCCCGGGACAAGGGCCGGTTCTGATCCTTCTCTTTTGTCCTCATCTTCCCACTCCTCCATATCACTCTCGGAGCAATCTGTAATATCTGTCCAGATCAATGGGGAACGCCCTTGAGTCCAGATCGTTGTCTCCCTTCAGAATCCTGTGAGTCAGGAGGTGTGCCACTGAGACCGCCAGCAGTTCTGCTGGAATGTCGGGTCCCGCCAGCACGCTATATGGAATCGCTGTCACAGTTCTCCAAGGCCTCCACATCATCCCACTCTTCACCTTGGTTTCCTCTGACAATTTTGCAATCAAAGGGGAGAAGGCACGAGGGGAGTGCCTCTCTAGGTCCATATGATGATCCTGCTGGTCCTCCTGGCCTGCTTGGGAGAACGTGTCCTCCTTTCATCGTCCAAGGCAACTGTTTCGTACACGTCCAGTAGGTACCCCTCTGTTACCTTTTTTGAAGAATACTGGCCACATTCTGTCCTTCCTCAATCCTTGGGATTGTGAAGGACAAATTTGTGGTGATCTGCCATTCTCCCTCTTTCTCTACGTACCTGGCCGCAATCAGCGGGCGGGTGCCCATCAATGTCAGATATGTTGATTTGGCTGAGGCCACTATATGAGGTGTCTCCCCATCTGTGATGTGCTAAATGGTAGTGAACTCTGGTGTGTATCCTGCATTCCACTTTATTAACTTTTCTGTTTGGGCCACCACCACAGCCACTTCTTTTTCCAAAAGTGAGCGCATCGATTTCTCTTTTGCCTCTGTTTGATCTGAATTCGATTCCTTTTTTTTCTGATTTTTCCCAGTCTTCCATTTCTTTGGGCGCAGATCCTGAAAGTTGTCATTGGTGTTGAGAACTGTTTTGTCCTTGTCTACTAAGCCTTGTTCTCTCGCCCTCTTCTTTTCTGCGTATCTGAAGGCAGTGTATTCAGAGAACTCCTCTGCCTTCTCTTTCTTTAGCGTGTCATACTGATTTTTTGACCTCTCAATGCCATCGATTGTCCCATTCTTTCCATTTCTCCGGGATCTCTCAATGTGCTTCAAACAAGCTACTCTGATGTCAAATGCATGTTCTCTCTCCCTCTTGGCCTTTTCAATGTATTCCCTCATCCATTGTAAAGAGCGTTGGGGCTCAGACACACTGTCTGTGGCTGTCCCCTCTGTCCCCTCGCTGTCCTTGCTTGCTTTATTGTCTGCAGCGTCGTTGGGGGAATCAGAAACCGTATTTTTTCTTTCCACTTCTGCACGGGTCTGTTTTGTTCCCTTCTTCTCTTCTGAGTTCATTATGTTGGCTCCCTTAAAATACATCCCTGCAGAAAAGAGAAAAAAAATATTTTTTAGGTAACTACATATACCTACAATTAAAAAACCGAAAGCGCCCCAAAAAATAGAAAAAGCCGAAAAGTAGTTTATGAATTTCCGCGAACCTATTATAGGATCTAATCTGAAAACTTGAGACTTGCAAGGTTGAATTTTCACAAAAAGAATCCTCCATAGATGAACTGATCTATTTCTATTACCTTTCTCTTTATATTTAATTGTATATTCATTATTATCGTATTCTTATAATGAATGTAGTACAATTAAATAATCAAATAAATATCATACAATTAGATATTGTGAATATTCCAAAAAGATCTGTTATCAATTCAATAATAGTAGAAATAGTTTTTTTGGTATATATATCTACCAAATAAATAATCATATCATTTCAAATTGTGTGTAAAGATAAAGAATCCTCACGAAAAGGTAACTTGATCAATTTTTGGATATCCTCTCCTTTTATAGAAAGTAAGACTTGAAACTGATGTTTTTTGGGCTTCCATTTTCTTTTTGAGAACAAAGAATTTTTCTATTGGCTTAAAAAATCACATGCCTAAAAAATCAGTATAGTAAGTTCTCAACTTAAATTAGAATTAAAAAGAAATCAAATTGAAGTATCGGGATGGCTGCCTACTGAAAGATACACACAGATTTACCAAATCTTGGAGAAGGGGTTTATGTATGTGGAGTCAATCCATTTTTAAGTCGAACCGCAACTACTTTGAGCTAGAGTAGTATTAGTTGTAAATCCACCTGTAAGATAATCATGCATAACACTAGGCATACTTAATTCTCTTGCACATTGTGCTCTCTTAAGCATTTCTTCACAAGAGGATACAAGGTGAGAAGGATTGGAGAAAACACTCTGAGCTAACATCCTAGTACTAGGTGCTACGACACTGAAGTAATTCATGCCATGCTTCCAAGAAAAGCTTGAAAGACTAATAATAAGGGATTGCCATCAGAGTAGGAGCATCATGACATCTTTCGATGTCTCGCTTATTTATTACCATCATTGGTCTTTGGGACTTTATTTCATTTTGGGTAGATAATCGATTGTATTTTATTTACTTATTCAAAATTCTATAACCTAAAAACAAAATTTTTTGATTGAAACGAGATTTTAAGTAACAATATGTATCCTATAATAAAATAAACTCTATAAAATGTGGACAGAAGGAAGCTTGAACTTTTTTTTTATTCCTTAGATTGAGATTCCAAAAATGAAGATAATATTGTTTTTTTTTTCCGAATAGTACAATTTTTTTCACCGTTGACTTAAAATAGATTCTGCTATTCTTTCAATTTTGTTTCTTCAAATTTGAGTTAAAGTTTCAAGAAAAAAACTTTCCCAGTGTAAAATTTTTCCAAATTAAGCAATTGATCTATCTAAATTTGGATTAAAAAACAACCTTAAATAAGGAAGTAATTGATAACGTATTCGGTTACGATAGTATGTCTTTTTTCTATACATCAACGGTAATTAAAAAATTAAAAACGAAACATGACGTTTTTAACTTTGTTAAAAAAAACATTTTTCAGACAAGGAAATYAGTATGGTTTTTGACACGGTGCATTCTAATAGGAGTTTTTTTTTTCTTGAGTCTGTTAAGGATTTCTCGAATAGACTCTATAATTAATATGAATAATTAATATCATATTTTGGGTCACAGCCAATTTGTAATATTTTTTTTCCACGTCTTGCTAACGCGATGGAGATATTACAGCTCGTAGTAGATTTTCTTATTCCACTTTTTCATATACTGCTATCTTCATTTTTGTTTTCCTAATTAAAATTTCAAAATAAACGAGTGTAATCTCTATTCATTAGATTCTATGCATTCAATGAATAAAGTACAATGAATAGAGACTTCATAAAAATCTAGACAATAATTTATTATAAATTTAATTGATCACTGCTTCGATACTATAAGTAAGCAGTTACAAATAATCATGCTAATGTAATAGGAATTAATCCAAGTACTATACCAGATAGAAGAGGTTCAACCTTAGTTGTTTTTCTATTTGAGGTAAAAGATTTTGATTAATACAAATCCTAATTCAATCCTATACTTTAAAGCCCATAACAGAGATAACAGTCAAACTATAAGATAAATAAGCTTCGCCAGACCATACAAAAGCTCGACGTGCGCAGGCAAATGGTTTGGTTAATATATGCCATATACCACCAAATATACAAATGATACCTAACCATACACGACCTCCCACAACGTCTTTCATGTTATCTACACTAACTATTCATCCTTCTCCTCCAAAAGAAGATTTTAAAAGATAAAAAGGATAAGTCATATTTTATCTTATTTTCTTCTTTTATAGTTTTACACAAAAAAAAAATCAATGTTGATTAAACATATTATTTTATAACAATTATTTAATTGAATTGAATCATAGAATATTCCATTATTTAGATGTCAATTTTTATAATATTTACCATAATAAAATGAATAAAATATAAAATAATCATTTTTTTTTCATTCTATTTTATAGAAATAAATATATATATTTATTATTGAATCTATTATGTTATTTAGATAATAGATAAATAAGATATATACAAATAATATATCCATATATATAGATATAGATATATGCATATAGATATATAAAAATATCTAATACGAATAGACCTTCTATTTCGCTACATAGCTAATAAAATAGCTAATGCAATTGCTGCTTCCGATGAAGCAATTGCAATGTTAAATAGTCCAAATAAATTACCTATAATTGCAGAAGAATCAAAATATTTGTAAAAAAATACTAAGTTCAAATATGTATAATAAATCTTTTTTCGAAATTATAAATGAAACTTGAGTCTAAATTATATATTCATAGATAGTATCAACAACATTATAATGAATTCATATGAATGATAACTTGTTGAATTTATATTCCTAGAATATTCTGAGTTTTCTTAAATTTACTGGTAGGCTAAGAGCTAGTGAATAATCAGGCTGTATTTAAAGTACATTAAAACTGATCAAGGAGTTTCTGTCTTATTTGCTAGACCAGCAAAATAATATAAAATCAATTTTGATCAATGATTTAGAGTATTCTTTGTCTTTACAAACTTTGTACATGAAAATATGGTTTCATGTTGAAATTTCCTATTATATACTCAGAGAAAGAGAAATGATCTATGACTTATTTGAATCAGCTACCGGCATGCGAATGATGCATAATTACTTTCGTATTGGAGGAGTAGTTATTGATCTTCCTTATGGATGGATAGATAAATGTTTAAATTTTTGTGAATATTTTTTGCCTAAAGTAAATGAATACGAAAATTTAATTAGATTATCAATGTGTGAAGCGAAAAGACAACAATGAAAAAATTAACGACGGATTAAAAGGGTTAGTAATTATTCATGAAGTAAACTCTTATAAGAAAAGTATAAAGTGTCGTAACTAAACACAAGAAAAAAGAATTAAGATAATTAACTCTTGCTTCCAACATTTCTTCTAAGTTTATTTTTGAGTATAAATGATTCATAAGTGAGAGGAAGTAAAAAGATTGATTTGGCATTTGATGAATTGATTGATTCAATTCAATTTTGATTTTACGTGATTTTTAGATCGAAGAGATAATTTATAGACAAAAGAAAAAATTGAATCAAAATTCATTGATTCAAAAAAAAATTGAATTCAAGTTTTTTTATGATAATGAAAATAAAGAAAAAAATAAATAAAGACATCTATCAATATTTATGGAGATTCTCTATATTCTTTATATATAATCTGCTAATTAGTAATCTAATAATACAATATATGAGATAGAACATCAGTTTGTAATCATAGGGCGCTGTTGGTGCTACTCTTCAGTATGATCAGCATCATCATTTTGTCTTCATCATCATCATCATCATCATCATCATCATCATCATCAGTTTGTAATCATAGGGCATTGTTTGTGCTGCTCTTCAGTATGATCAGCATCATCATTCTGTCTTCATAGGGTGTCCTCGAGGCTGCTCGACATTATCATCACCATTATCATCATCATGATGATCATTACCATCATCATCACCAGTTTGTCATCATTAGATTTTGCTCTTCAAGGCATTGTTTGCCTTTCACATCAGCAGGTGAGTTGGTAGTCACTGTCATCCTCATCACCGTTGGCCTTCTTTTTCAGTGAGTTCCACGTTTCACTCCATTGTCGCTGCGTTGTTGCACGTGGCATATGGCCTGAGAGGCATTGGCTATGTCGACGTCTGTGGAGTACAGTGGAGTCAGCCCTTGGTAAACTGAAGTGCGAGTGCAGTGGCAACTGCAATCATGAGGAAACGGGTATGTCAACATAATCAGGTTGTTGCTCGGGTGCTGATCATCACCAGCACCATCATCAACAGGACGCGGTTCGACACCATTATCACAGTAATGGTCCGTCATCATCATCAGGGTGCTGCTCGTCATCATCATCATCATCATCATCACCATCATCATCATCATCAACAGGGCGTGGTTGGACATCATCATCACAGTAATGGTTCGTCATCATCATCAAGGTGCTGCTCGTCATCACCATCATCATCATCATCATCATCAGGGTGCCGCTCGTCATCATCATCAAGGCGTAGGTCTTCACTTCTGATCGACATCAGCAACAGGCGCTCCTCGCCAAGGGTGCTCATTGTTAGTATCATCATCATTATCAAGGAGTTGTTCATCAGGGTGCTGCGCGTCACTATTATCATCAACAAGGTAAGTTCGCCAGTGTAGACCGCTGCTTGTCAGCATAGGGCGCTGATTGCTCGTTCTTGGTATCATCAACATTATTTCGTCATCATAGGGTGTTGTAGATGTTCCTTGTCATTATCCTTACCATCAGCAGTTCGTTATCAACTCGTCACCATAGGGCATTTGTTGGCGAAGTTCGTCTCATAGGGCGCTGCTCGTCATCATCATTACCATCATATTTTGTTCGTCATCGCAGGGTGTTGCCTGTTGTTAGGGTGTTGCTTATCATCATCATCATCATCATCATCACCATCATCAGTTCGTCATCATAGGGCGTTGCTCGTTATTAGTATCATCTCATCATTCCATCATAATAGGGCACTGCACGTCATTACCAACATCATTAGCATTTTGTAATCATAGGGCGCTGTCGATGCTGCTCTTCATGATGATCGTCATCATCAGTTCGTCTTCATAGGGCACTATTGGGGCTGCTCGTTATCATCATCATCATTATCATTACATCAGTATCAACTTTTTTTTTTTTTTTTTTTTTTTGGGGGGGGGGGAAATAACTCGAATAGATGCTAGGGATGCTGGTAAGAGCGGGCACCACTAGCATTATCAGGGAGGCTCCATCTATTGGTGGGGAGCAGCACCTGCTGGAAAGCGGGTCCAGCGTCCCTGAACATTGTGGTTGTTTGTATGGATGGACATATGATTGTAGCAGTATCTAATAAGAGAAACCCTTAGACCCTAGTGGCCGTTCATATTGCCCGGGGTGTTGCCTTGTGCAGTGCTGTGAGAGTTTGAGGTGTATTGTGTAAGTGTGGAACTGATGTGGGGTGGCTTCCACCACCCCTGCCCCCTCCCTCCCGAAACCCATGATGTCTTGTGCAGTGCTGTGACAGTGTGAGGTGTATCGTGTAAGTATGGAGCTGATGTAGGGTGGCTTCCGCCACCCCCTGTCCCCTCCCTCCCAAAACCCATGATGTATGTTATCATGTAAGGCTCATCCCAGTGTGCTCTCCCACATACATCATTGAGGTGTCATTGTACTATCATTATTATCATTATTATCATTATTATCATTATTATCATCATTGTGACCACCTGTGTTCCCTTGTGTTAATCTTGCATTTATTGCCTTCCAGACCCGTCCTAGCTTGCTCTTGGGCGTCCTCCTATTCCCTCCCTCCCAAATACCCATATCATTGAGTCATTGAGTTGTCATTGTAGTATTAGTTTGTCAAAGCTCTATCTCTATTATTGTGTCCACCAGTGGTGACATTGCATTATCAGTCTGTCTAAGCTCTATCTCCATTGTTGAATCCACCTGTGTCAGGCTTCCAAATGTGGGGCGCAGTCTGTCGTCCACGAACTGTATCACCATTAGCCTTCTATCCATTGTCATCTGAAGCTCCTCCCAGTTGATCCTGGTCCGTTGTCCGGGCGTGGGTGGTGACTTCGTCTTTTGTTTCCAGGGCGTAATCCCTGATGCTTTTCCTGTAGTGGGATGTCCTTTCTTGACCAGCCTTCTGCGAAGCGAATGGGGGGTGGATATGGATGGAGATGGAGGACTGAGGGTTAGGATTGGAGAAGGGTTTGGGGAGAGGTTTTGGGTACGGTTTGGATATGGTTATGAGGGGGGCATTTGGGGGGTGGAGCGGATCCCGATGTGTAAAAGGTTATTGCCAGTCCAGGAGGAGGATGAAATTGGTTGGCTGGAATGGGAACTGAAAGTGACTTCTTGGTAAGCGTTTCCATTGTGGTTTTGTCAACATCCACTATTTCCATCGCAGCTGGTTGTCTTGATCCAGTTCACTGAGTTTTCCAGCATTGTCAACCCAGATAGAACGAAACTTATCAGAGAGTTCATTCCGTTTGGTGGTATCTGATTCCTTCCGAAGCATTCTTCCGAGCTCTTGCCAGGCCGCATGTGTATTAGCGGTGATTGTTTCTAAGATCGAGGCTGGCGCCTCCATGTAGTCATATGTGTACTGCCTGTGCTCATGCGCACACCTCATTCGCCACGCAGCCATTAACATTAGCAGTCATGTTATTGCGAGCAAGTTAAGGCTGAAGGGTGTCCACCTGATCCCTTGCAAGGGTGTTTCCCCCAACAAGATGGTGTTAAGGTCCCATGGGAGGTGGTATCCCGTTAGATGATGCCACACTGCATAGCAACATTGCCAAAGTTGAGCTACCATAGAGCAGTCCAGCAAACAATGTTCTAGTGTAGCTCGTTTCTTGGGGGGGGACCCACCGCAATAGGTACACATCATCAATAGTTCACCATCATAGGGCGCTGTTGGCGAAGCTCGTCATCATAGGGCGCTGCTCATCCTTATCATCATCATCATCATTAGCTCATCATCAAAGGTGCTCGTCATTAGGACCATCATCATCCTTTTGTCATCACAGGGCGCTGTGCGTCATTATCATCACCATCATCATCATCATCATCATCATCATCATCATCATCATCGAGATCATCATCATCATCATCATCATCATCACCATCATCACCATCATCATCATCATCATCATCATCATCATCAATTTCTAATCATAGGGCGCTGTTGGTGCTGCTCTTCCGTATGATCAACATCATCATTCTGTCTTCATAGGGCGTTATCGAGGCTGCTCGGCATTATCATCACCATTATCATCATCATGATGATGCTTCTCATCATTACCATCATCATCACCAGTTTGTCATCATTAAATGCTGCTCTTTAAGGCATTGTTTGCCTTTCACATCAGCAGGTGAGTTGGTAGTAACTATCATCCTCATCATCATCATCTTCAGGGGGCTGTGCATCGTCATCAGCAAATCCCAAAAAAAAAAAAAAAAACTCATCTACCTTTTCTCCATCATAATTTTCAGAATTTTCTGATTCTTCCACTCATATCTTCGAAATTTTATTCTAAAACTCCTCGTTTTTTTCTTTTCTCCACTATTAATTACTGATTCCCCTTTGGGCGCACTAATGAATTATTTTTGTGCGGGTGGGGGGTTGGGGCTTTAAGGAGGAGAGCTCTACTCTGCAGGGGCTTCACAAAGTGGGGGGTGAAATGCCCTGGAGGTAGTGGGGGCAGATTTTTGGCGGATGCCCTATTCTGGGGCTGGGAGAAATGTATCGGCTGGCATCATATCCTAGCGGAGGCAGATAGGGGTGAGGGGTTGGCCTTAGTGGAAGTAGGGGGAGGAAGCAGGTATGTCCCAAGTTGGGGCCGATAAGGAGAGCTTGTGATCAGGGCAGTCCTTTTCGGTGGAGGCAGCGGAGGGACAGGGGGCGATGGAGGGGAGGGGAGGGGAGGGGAGGGGGGGGGAATAATCCACAGCAAGGTTCGAAATTTTGATTCTCCTCTTAAGCGTAAACTAATTATTTCTGGTGGGGTGGCGGGTGGGTTCTGAGGGGGAGAGCTCTACTCTGCAAGGACTTCACAAGGAGGGAGATGATTGCCCTGAAGGGAGACGGGGGAAATTTGGGGGAATGTTCTATTCTGGGGCTGGGGAAGATGTATGGGTCGGCATCATATCCCAGCAGTGGAAGATAAGGGGAAGGGGCCGACAGAGGCATACTTTGGGTGGGAACTGGATGCCTTTGTGGCAGTAGGGGGGGAAACGGGTCTGTCCCAAGTTGGGGCCGATGAGGAGTGTTCGTGATCAGGGGCGGTCCTTTTTTATGGAGGCAGCGGTGGGGCAGGGGGACGAGGGGGAAAGGGGAGAATTTCTATATCCTTTGCTTGTGGTTGGGACTTTTTCTGATTTTTTCTGGAATTTTCAAAACAAGCACCCGTGTTATTCCTGGTAGTTTGATGAATCTCTCAGGACTCTGAGGGTCTGCTGGTGGTTTGTGCGAAGCTGCACTGGAATTATATTGTTATAATCAGGATCCGTGGCTATTCAATGCCATAACGACACTGACCGGAGCCGGGGTGATGCCCTGTAACTTGTCGAAGGTGAGGGCATAAGGCCTTGTAGAGAGATATGGGGATGCTATGCGGGGGAATCCTAAGGGACAACTAAGGGTTGCTGGCACACGACGACACTGGCCGGGGCTTGAGTGAGTCGCCTTGCTCTGTAACCTAGCAGATGGGGGCATGAGGCCTGGATGAGTTTGTCAGAGAATAAGTCAGTTTTTGTGAGCTTTGTTATGATCTGTTGGAAATCCCTCAGACACTTGATTGTTCGAAAAATTGCTGTGGATTTCAGGAGGTATTTAGCGATCGTAAAAAAAAAATTGTAGCTTTCTCATCATCTATCCTGAAGTTCAATAGCTTGTTCACGATCTTGGAGGATACTCTCAAACCGAAACTGGGTAATGGCCCCAGTATCTCAATTTGTTCATTAGAAAAAACAAGTGGGCCCGCTGTGGCGAGGAGAGGCGATGTGGTGTGAGTATGTTGGTTGTACTCCAGGGGCTATCAGCAGGTATGGCTACTGACGTCCCGAAACCACCAAACACCCGTGCCCGCACACGACCGAAACGACAACACGTCCTGAAACCACCAAACACCCGTGCCCGCACACCCCTCGCCCCGGGAATGCGTCCCTCTGCATCCACAATCGAAACGACAACACGAAAGACCGCAAAATCGCGAAACACTCGTGGCCGCATACCCCCCCGCCCTGAAACCGCGTCCCGGTGCATGCGGGACCGAAAGGACAAAACAAAACAATAAACACACCCCCCCCCACCCCGAAACCGCGTCCCGTTACATGCGGGACCGAAACGACAAATCCCCCCACCCCGAAAGCGTGTCTCCGTGCCAGGACTGACATCGCAAAACACAAAAGACGATAGGCCGACGAATCGATCGTGCCGTTGGGCCCACCGCGGCCCTCCCCCGGAAGTGCCACACCAGAGAACCGGGTCTCGCGGGACCGTCACGCGAGACCTGCGTTACCCGAAACCACCAAACACCCGTGCCCGCACACCCCTCGCCCCGAGAATGCGTCCCTCTGCATCCACAATTGAAACGATAACACGAAAGAAGCAAAACCACGAAACACTCGTGGCCGCACACCCCCCGCCCCGAAACCGCGTCCCGGCGCATGCGGGACCGGAAGGACAAAACAAAACAATAAACACACCCACCCCCACCCCGAAACTGCGTCCCGGTAGATGCGGGACCAAAACGGCAAATCCCCCCGCCCCGAAACCGCGTCTCGGTGCCTGGACCGCTATCGCAAAACACAAAAGACGATGGGCCGACGAACCGATCGTGCAGTTGGGCCCACCGCGACCCTCCCCCGGAAATGCCACACCAGAGAACCGGGTCTCGCGGGACCGTCACGCGAGACCCGCGTTTTGCTTTAGAGTATTAGGGAAAGAAAAAAAACAAAGGTTGATGTTTAGAAAAATGAAAAGGGAGGCACAGTTACTGGCAAATGCTCGGTCCTTGTGTTGGTCGGGCCCCCATCGGCGGCCCCAACCCTGCACCCTAAACTCTAGGGCAAAGGGGCAAACATGTCGTTACCCCTCTCCACCGAGAGAGGTAACCTCCCTTCACCGAAGAGAGATAAAAATCTACGTGCAATAACCCGCTCACATATGCCTATGTCGTCGGCCAAGGGGACCGCCTGCATGCCTAAAAAACGGCCCTCAGGCCCTGCGTCCGACCGAGGGGAACAGAACCCCTGAAGTGTCACTTCAGAGGCCCTGCGCGCGATAGCTGACCAAAGTCAACTGTACGACGAAATATTGAGGCTCACGAGTCAAAGTCTTCATGGACCCAGTCGAGGGCACTGATCAGACACACACACTTGGTTGTACGCAGGTATCCAGACAACATTCGGTCCAAGTGGAAGTTTGCAACTACACGAGATCCAAGCCGTCGGCTGTGAGTCAATCCGAGCCTCCGTGGGTGAGAGACCAGAGGCTGGTCAACGTTGTCAACACTACTTATTGACCCAGCCCTTTGGAGTCGACATTCAGTCTTGCATTGCTGACTGGATGTTGGCACGACGTTGGCTGGACGCTGCCTGGACGCTGGCAAGACGCTGGCTCTATGCTGGCATTGTGCGACTACGACGCGAGACTGCTGCTTTGCATGTTGGCACCTCTCTGCTTCTGGCGCCAGCTGTCTTCTTGTATGCTGACGTGGCACTTGCCACGCTTTCTTCTACATTGCTGATGTGGCGCATGCCACACTGTCTTCGTTACTGATTGGAATGCGACAAGGAGGGAGATCGGAATCTGTGGGATTGATTGAGTGAGAGAGAGGGAGCTTACCTGTCGATGTTGTCGACATTGCACGCTGCGAGACGTCTTCATGGGAGAACTGTGCCTACGTGGCACTACGTTGTGATCAGATCTCGTCAGGCTCGTTTCTGGAGCACTGTTTGCCGACGTGGAGGAGAGGAGATGCCGAAGAAGAAGTGGGGACTGAGGGGTTTCTATCTACGTGGACATCAGAGGATACTTTATCTTCCACCCTCTACGTCTATCCTCCCCCTCTCCTCCCTTATCCTGTGGTTACGAGACATTGTATTACATATCACATTTCACGATTATTGGAGACATTTATCAACATTGAGTTATCTTGTATTTCGACACTTGACTAGTTTCCTCCTGACTGGGTTCATTACAATCTGGTATCAGTGCTTACCTTCTTCGTCGCGATCTGCTGTTGAGCGCCACCGTGTGCCACGGTAAGTGCGGGAGGTGCTGCGCGTTGATTGAATCACGTTTATAGACGCGCATGATTGTCATTGCGATCTAGACATTGACGCGCGTGCGCACACCTACCCGCTTAAGATGATGACGTGGACTGGAAGACGGCGACATTGCTGATGTGGCGCATCGTTGCTGATGTGGCGATCGGATACCGGCGAGACCATCATTGGCTGTGGCGCTGATGTAGCGCTGGACGATCGTGGGAGAGAGTGTGTGTGTGTGTGTGTGTGTGTGTGTGTG
>BFEA01000208.1:57378-67881 GCA_003427395.1 Chara braunii | reverse complement strand
CAGACTGGTTGGACTGGTATCCACCTAGACCTAACCTACAACTACTGGGCCTCTAAAAATGCCACTTTTGTCTTCTTCTGCTCGGCCTCCAGTACACGCACATCTACCCCTTCAGGGTGCGGTACCGGCCTACCCGCTACTTGAGTGTTTTTCCTGCTGCAATCCCTCAATGTCACGGCCACAGGTAAGTACCGGCCCTGAGGGCCCAATGAACGAGCAAGTGCCCTTGTGGGCCACACACACTCAAGCCGACCAGCACTCAGACAGGCACGGCCACACAGACACTCAAGCCAACCAGCACTCAGACAGGCATGCAGTCCAGCAAGCGTGCAAACACAGACCTGGTAGCAAGTGGGAAACTCAGCAGGGCATTCATTCTATGGGCAAAACTCAGAAATCAGCTGTGTGTTTCAGTCCATGTTTGGACGGGTCATCACACTACTCCCCCCTCAAGAGTGAGGCCCCTTCGAGCGAGTAACTCATTCTGAGTCCTCGACAAACTGATCGTAAGCAAGCAAGGCAAAGAGGTTCCTAGAGTACTCTGTTGCAGTGAGTGTTGCAGAGATCTTAGGTAGAACGCTAGTGGCGATTTGTCGCTCATAGGCTTTGACAACGCGCGGTGCGCTGCGTAGCAGTTCCTGTTTGGAGATCCAGTACAAATCGTCTAATGGGTGATACATGAAGTGAACCTGGTACTGTCTGTTGTGTCCCTTCCCTACGTGCTGTTTGATTCTGTCTATCTCATGCCCGCCTTTGATCGCACGAGGGATCATGTCTTCGCGATAGTCGAACGTCTTAGCATCACGGTGGAGGTACAGTTTCGATGCATGGAACACGGGGTATGTGCACAAATGGGCTGGCACATCAACTACGTACGAAGGGCCAAAGTGGTCTTCGCCAATCACATCCAAAACTTCCCACGGTCCGTAATAGAGTGGGAGAAGTATGCAAGAGACCCCTTCTTCTTCTGAGAATTCGGACATCTTGACCCAGACATAGCTTCCTACCTGAATGTCCGACGGTCTGCGCCCCTTGTTCGCGTGATGGATCATGGCATGCTGCCACTTGGTCATGGCTGCTTGAGCAAGCGATCATACTTCGCCGTAAAGCCAGGCCTGCCGGGTGTTAAGCCAGCTGGCTGCTCAGGGAATAGGTAGGAGAGCGGATTACGAATCTGCCAACCGAGATGCAGACTGTTAGGTGCCATGCCGGTGGCAGAATGGATGGAGTTGTTATACAACCCCCGAACGAAATACATCTCTTCATCCCATGTTTCCTGATCCGGGATAATCAAAGCGCGGAGAAGTTGGAACACTGTTTGGTTGATTTCTTCAGCCAAACCGTTGGCTTCAGGGTGTCGGCCAGATGTCATACACAGCCCGATCCCCATATGAGACGTGAAGTCCTTCCATTCAGTAGTAATGAAGCGTGGGTCCCGACCGCTTACGAGAATCTTCAGGGTCCCAAACTGCAGAATGTACTTCTGTTGGAACTAACAAATCACTAATTCTGTTGGAGCGTGCGGCGACAAAGGGATCAGATTGAGAAACTTCGAGAATCAGTCAACAATCACCATGACTTGTGAGTAGTCGTTCTTACTTACCTTTCCCATGTCGGTGAAATCAATGGAGACGGACTCCCCGGGACCATCGGGAATGGGAAGGAGTGCGAGTAGCCCCATGGGCTTTTGTCTGTATGGTTTGATTCGTTGACAGACTTGACACTCAGCCACAAACTTCTCAGCACTCCCTTTCATGCTAGGCCAATCAAACTGTCGCAACAGATTTGCGTACGTCTTTGCCATGCCGAAGTGTCCGCTCGGCCATGAGCCAAATCCAGAAAGTGCGTGCGGAGAGGCTCATGGTTGGGCACACACAAACGGTCGTGGTTCCCGTAGCGACGGAAATTCAGTACTCCATACTCGTGAAAATCAGGCTGACTGCTAAGGTCAGCCCGTAGCCGCTCAAGGATGGGGCTAAGCTCCGGATCCTAGGTGGTGTGCTCGACGAGCTCCTCCTTCAGTTTCTTCCGGAGGTCGTAGGATTTAACAAGGCAAGTCATGTACTCTGGGTGGCGAGACTAAGCATCAACTACTCAGTTATAACAACCCTTTTTGTGTCTTAACTCGAAATCGAAAATGTCAATTTCATGGAACCAGCGAAGCAAGGTAGGGGACAGGGTAGTTTGCTGTTTGATCCACTTCAGAGTGTCATGATCTGAGAAGACCTTGAAGTGGCGTCCCAAAAGATAGTGTTTCCAATGGTCCAACGCCATACGCAAAGCATAACTCGCGCATGTAGGTGGAAGTGGCTACCTTTACGCTGGGCATGCGTTTGCTGTAGTACTCGAGTGGCCGCAAGCCATCGCGATCGTCTTGCTGCAGCACTGCGCCAATTCCATACTGACTTGCATCCGTAGTAACTACGGAGGTCAGTTTGGGATCTGCAATGCGGAGTACCGGGTAACTGACCAAGGCGTCCTTCAAAGCTTGAAAGGTGTTCGTGCACACGGTGTCACAAGAATAGGGAACATTCTTACTTGTCAGTCGAGACAATGGACGCGCAACAATGGAAAAGCGGGGCACAAACTTCCGATAGTATGATGCG
This sequence comes from Chara braunii, assembly GCA_003427395.1. Classification (NCBI taxonomy): domain Eukaryota; kingdom Viridiplantae; phylum Streptophyta; class Charophyceae; order Charales; family Characeae; genus Chara; species Chara braunii. The sequence continues at coordinate 65,275 of BFEA01000208.1, read as the reverse complement.
AGACTAAGAAAAGAGCGCAGCTCGCGAACATTCACGGGTTGAGGCCGGTTGCGTATGACCTCCACCTTGGTTGCCTCAGGCTCTAGGCCTGCAGCAAAAAACCGGTGCCCAAGATAGATGACATTATCCTTCCCAAACTCAGATTTCTCTACGTTGAGATGGAGTTGCGTCTTCTTGAGGATGGTCAGTACTTCCTCAAGGTGCTTGAGGTGTTCCTCTATGGACTTGCTGAAGATTAGTATGTCATCGAGATAGACCACCACGACCCGGCCAATCTATTCGCGAAGGACTTTGTCCATGAGGCTTTGGAAGGTGGCCGATGCGTTCGTGAGACCGAAGGGCATTACGGTAAACTCGTAAAACCCATCGCGTGTTTTGAACGCAATTTTGTGCTGGTCTGCAATATCAACTTCGATCTGGTGGTAGCCAGACTTGAGATCGATCTTGGAGAAGACCTTGCACCCACTTGCGACATCAAGCAAGTCATCTATTCGGGGCAATGGATAAGCGTTATTTCTTGTGATGCGGTTTAGGCCGCGATGGTCAATACACATGAGGAGTTTGCCTCCTTTCTTTGGAACAAACAACACATGAGCACCAAATTCAGCTTCGCAAGGCTTGATCCACCCCTTGTCAATCATCTCATCAATCTGTCGCTGGAGTTCCTCCAACTTGCCGGGTCCCATTCGGTATACGCAACCCTTTGGAGGAACAACACCTTCAACCAACTCGATGGTGTGTCAGACCGATCACGTGTAGACTCCACGTGGCTAGGCCAGAACTTCCGGGAACCGATCGAGTACGTTTTGGATGTCTGGTGGAACTGGAGGGGGGTGGAGGATCAGCAAAGGGATCACCAAGATCCGGTTGCAGGTCGCGTATAGAGACGACTGAATCTGAAGTAGGATCATTTGGACCATTAGAGGGTAGAGAAATAGAGGTGTTGGGAGTAGTAGTATCACTAGCCGAAGTAGTAGTGGAATTCACCGCAAAAGTAGATGGCACATGGGCAGGACGAACAAAGGCAACATACAACTGTTCGTCCTCCTTGTGCTTGCGCCATTTCTTGCAGAACTTCATAGCATTCAGAAAAGTCACTGGGGATCCGTGCTTCTCATCCAAGAGGACGGGAAGCTCGTTCCCTTGTGCATCTTTGACCATGAAAAGTGACTCCTTCCACTTGGTCCACTCGCATTGGGACTGCAGCCAGCCCAAGCCAAGTACGGCGTCGAAGGGGCACTTGTCAAGGACATAGAAGTTTAACGCGTGGGTGACAGTTTTGTCCTTGTCAAAGGTAGTGCGCACACCTTTGACTGCATGCATAGACGAGACAACCTCTTTGTTGCCAACTTGGGTTCGACAAGGGTTCTGCAAGGCCACTTGCTTCATCCCCAAGCCCACCTTGCGTATCCCGTGCGGTGACATGAAGTTAGCCGTAGCACCACAGTCAACCAAAACACGCAGATAGCGGTGGTTTATGAGAAGTTTGAAGAAGATCAGCTTCACAGTCCCTTGGGCACGCTGCTGTTTCATCTCAGCCCAATGCTCCAAGTGGTAGTGAAAGTCGACTGCCCCATACTCCTCCCAAGGCTCGACATACAAAACATTACTCACCTCAGCCTTGTCTTCAGCAGATGGTTGGGCTTCAAGGGAGGACTGTTGATTTGCAAAAGATCTAGTCTCCCCTGCTGTAGAGTTTGCTGAAATTGACTCTACGCCCGGTTCTGGTTTCCATGCAGCCTATAACAATCTTGTACCTTATGGTTTGTTTTTTGGCAATGTAGGCGTACCCCCTTTTTTAGCCTACCCCGCCAGTCATTTTCAGTAATCCGGAGGTCGACCCAAGGTTTAGTAGTCGCATCCTCCGGTTTAGGTGGGATCTTGACTCCCTTGGGAAGTTGGACATAGTTCTTCCTTGCACTCCGATTCGGCCCCTTTGTATTGGCAGTCTTTTTTAAGGCAGTAAATTTTTCTTCTTCGTGGTTTCATGGGCCGAAGAACAAGCTGTATCAGGGTCTTGTTCTTGGTCGTCACCAAGAGTGGGGTCCTCTGCATCGGCTTCTTCTTCAACCTCCAGCAGGTCATGCACAACAAAACGGTTCCTGCCTTTGAACCGCCTGCCGCCTATGGGCTTTTTGCTGCCTGCTGTTGTGACGAGGTCTACAACCTCAAGACTGACTATGTCCTTCATTAAGGTGAACTAGTCAGTGTAACCAATGAAGTCCCTGCCTAGGCGATTAGTAAAGTTGGTGGGAACCGCGCCGTTGACCAAATCCAAGCAAGATTGAGCAGTCAATTCCAATCCGGGTGTAGCGAACATCTTGCTAAGGTAAGTTGCAGGCTTTTCATGGAGCCCGTCCACTTGCTGCGCCCTCGCTGCAGCATGTGGATCCAAGTGTTGCGAAATGAGGAGTTCCTCGAGGGAGGCAACCGGGGTGATCTTAAGCCACCTTGTTAGTTCTATTTTGGGAATCCCAGCTCGCATAGCTTGGACCTCTAAGAAGCCCTGCACGACCGGCTCAACATTCATTCCCATGATCACGGACTGGGTCTCAGGTTGAGTCCCCAGAACCTCGAAGTATGCACTCATGGAGCTGATCCAGGATTCAATGTCTTCTTTGCCGTCGTACTTAGACGGTATTTGAACCGCCTTTCGGTCCACATAGGGACCGGCGTAGCTGGGACCAGCACCCGCTGGTTCCAATATTGGGGCTGCAACAGTTGCAAAATTTCCAGCCTCGTTGCTTATCACAGCAACAACGGAATTTGTACCTGTTGCAGGTCCCGAGGGGGTTGCCATCACATTCAAGGACGAAGATACAGTAAGAGAGGCAAAGGTAGTTTCAATTGCAGCTTCAGATCCAGGGGGTAGAGGAAGAGGGTTGGCCACTTGGGCTTGTCGCAGCTTAGCCACCTCCTTTGTCAATTCAGTCAGATCAGTCAGATCATCTTGAAGTGTTCGCAACTTTGCGAAGACTTCAGCGATCTGAGTGGTATGATCTTCAAGATTCCTGACTTGAACAAGAGCGGTGAGTATAGACTGCAACTGTTCCTCACACTGCTCTTCAGTCAGTGAGGGCACAGTCTCTAGGATGTCCACTCGCCTTTTCAGCAATGACTCCTTCCTCTCCTTCTCTGCCTCCTGTTCCCGTTTGGTTGCACTATCTAGGAGTGCTTGTGGATACAATTTTTCCCCATCATTGGCTGTAGCTAACAAGGCCTGCCATTGCACTGAAGTTAGCTGAGCCATTTTTGGACCATTAGTATTGACAGGTGGGTCAGAGAGTCGCCAATCAGCAAAAGAATCAATTAGACTCTCAAGAGGTTCACTCCCCTTCTCACTTGGACGAACACTCCTTTTCCCAGTCCTTGCCACTCCAGACGGTCACTTTCCCTCTCTCCCTTCTCTCTTTTTCTCCTCTCTCTCTCTTCTTTCCGGCGGCGGGTCTCCACGGGCATCGGAAATGAACTCAGAAAAACAGACTTGAAAGCTCAGAGAAGAGAAGGTAGAACTCCTAGCCGGAGCGGCATTTCATTCGGACGTAGAGAGCAGCAAACCAAGGAAAAACAAACAAGTCCAAACGAGAGGTCTGATCCAGCGACCCGGTCTGATCAGACTGCATATGAGGTCCTCTCGAGTCCAGTCTGACCAGCTCCGTGACCGTACAACAAATTAGACAACGAGTGACTAAATGCCACAATGGAGAATTGAGTGGTGTACAGGTGCGAGTCAAGCCACAGACAGTGCAACCAAAAGACATGCGAAACGTCTCAGCCGAGATCCCCTTGGCAGTGGGTGTCCTAACCAAGAAGAAAGAACTCTGTAACACAGTCATAAGACAATGGGCTAATGCCTAACCGATTTGGGCCCAAAATGACTCTTCTTGTTTGGGCCTGGTCCCACTGGGTTCCAGAGGTCCCACGTAGGTCGCGGCCAGGTCACAACCAAGAGAAGTCCCTCTTGGACTTAGTTTAGTTTCTAATGTACTGAAAAACGAAATTTCAACTTCCGGCAGAACCTACAGACTACAACCCTTCAGAGATGAAAAGACAAAGCACTGTAGAAAGACTCGACATTTAGATCAAGATACTTCATTTTCCATCCATCAGGTGAGTAGGTAGATCACATGCATTCAGTCACACAATCAAGACCACAGAGGAGTAGGAAAAGAAACCCAGAGTACCCCAGCAGGACAATCAATACCATGCACACATTCATGTGCATCCCGTAGGTGCACGACACTTACTTGAGTGGCCTTGAGCTTCGAGATGAATAGGACTCAACCCCCTCTCATGTGATCCTCCTGACCCCTCTAACGGTACCCCTACACTAGTGTCCTATCTCCTAGGAGTGTCTGACTCCAACACCCAAGTGCAACGCCGGATCCCCCGTCGATGCTGAAGAACAAAGTAGCAACTTGTCGTCCGTAGATGCTGAGTGGCCGCTGACCCTCAAGCTCGCCTACTTGAGGGCAGCCCTTAAGTTGCCAAGTGTCTCCCTTGAATCAGATTCCAGGTGTGAGTGCCTCTCACTGTCGCCTCTCTCAAATCGCCGCATGAAGTCTCCTCGAAATGTCTCGCGACCCTAATCTCACTCTCAAGCAACCTGGTTAGGTTCTATGTCGACCCCACATGACCTAACCAGGTGGGAAGCAACTGGTACCTCCTCCCTTTTCGGAGGGAAACATCATTGCAGACTCTGATATTGCCCGTACAGGCCCTAGACCCAGACTGGTTGGACTGGTATCCACCTAGACCTAACCTACAACTACTGGGCCTCTAAAAATGCCACTTTTGTCTTCTTCTGCTCGGCCTCCAGTACCCGCACATCTACCCCTTCAGGGTGCGGTACTGGCCTACCCGCTACTTGAGTGTTCTCCCTGCTGCAATCCCTCAATGTCACGGCCACAGGTAAGTACCGGCCCTGAGGGCCCAATGAACGAGCAAGTGCCCTTGCGGGCCACACACACACTCAAGCCGACCAGAACTCAGACAGGCACGGCCACACACACTCTCAAGCCAACCAGCACTCAGACAGGCATGCAGTCCAGCAAGCGTGCACACACAGACTTAGTAGCAAGTGGGAAATTCAGCAGGGCATTCAGTCTATGGGCAAAACTCAGAAATCAGCTGTGTGTTTCAGTCCATGTTTGGACGGGTTATCACACACTGCTGATGTTGCACTCTTGTTGAAGGCCTTGCTGGCCATTGATGCTGAAGTGGCATACTCCGTGGAGGTGCTGCATTAAGCAGACTAGGGGTGACACGTGGCAGGAGGTGTGCGCTGCCGTTGGTGAGGGATACTCAAGTAGCGGGGGGTAGGCCCGTGACACTTAGAGCAGTGGGAAAAACACTCAAGTAGCAGGTAGGCCGGTACCACTCAAGTAGTGGTAGAAGTGTCGGGTGCTCGAGGCCGAGCAGAAGAAGACAAAAAGTTGGCCTTTTTAGAGGCCCAGTAGCGGTAGGCTAGAGGTAGGCTGGTATCAGTCCAAGTAGCCTGAGTCTAGGGCCTGTACGGACAATATCAGAGCCTGCAATGATGTTTCCCTCCGAAAGGGAGGAGGTACCGGTTGCTTGGAGGCCGCACGACCTGGAAGTCACTGCCCAAGAGGCAAGTAGGCCGCTATATCTCCAGGAGGAGCGAGTAGATGCTCCTCATTTGTGGTATGCAAGTTTGGACGTCGTGCTGCTTGAGCAAGCACCAGCCTTCAGAGCGCTGGAGGAGCGCTGGGCAGAGCAGTGCTAGGAGGAAGAAGGAGGCCGGGAGCTCCCACCGCGGCTATGGTGGAGCTCTACCGGTAGGAAGAGGAGGAAGGAGAGGGAGACTAGGAGGGAGAGAGGCAAGGTGCCTACGTGGCTATGGTGGCCACCATCTTCATCACCTTGTTAGGCGCTGCATCAGGAAGGCCCCAGATGGGGTTGCACCGCACCAAGAAGCTCCGAGGCAGAGTCAGGCATGGCGAGCTGAGTAGCAGCGAGCATAGCTGCTTTGTGTCATCCTTTGCACAGCAGGGCAAGGCCCTGCTAGTCCGCCATCGCCTCGGCCTTGAGAAGGAACACGAGCCTGCAGTAGAAGAGGGATTAGGACATTGATTCTGGTTCAGCCATTCAAAATTATTATTATTATTTATTGTTTGAATAAGAGGGGTGGAGAAAAGGAGGAGGAGAGTGGTTGGTGAAGAAGAAGGGAATTATCATTGGTCTTTGGTGGTGTACATCTTCTTTTTCTTCTTTCTTCCATCTTCTTCTTCTTCTTCTTTCCCTCTCTCTCCTCTCAAGTTCATTCATTTCGTTTTGCAATTGGATGGCATTGTACTTTCTCATGAATGTGTATTTCGAAATTGACCAGGATCGTAATAGCTGCCTTCTTCTTTGTTAATTGCCCCATATATCAGATATGATAGGTGAACCAAAAACCTTTCCAAACGGCATGGACCTGGCATGCATGTGAGGAAGTTCTTTTTCTTGGCTAGCTTCTTTTTCCGAATACAATGTGCGGTCATTATAGCTGTATTTGAGGCATCTTTCAGTCTAGATACAACTATAATGACCGTACGTTGTATTCGGGGGAGGAAGGTAGTCATATATAGAGGGAGCACGAACCTGTATCATGCACGTACAGGTAAGGTCCAACAGAATGAGCTGTGATGTCTGAGCTGTGTACCTGTTCATGAGAGAGTGCAGTATCCCATTTCTTTATCTGGGCTTCTTCATCCATGTCTAACCATGACCGTATGTTATCCCCCGTAATTGTCGTCGCCTTTCCATCTTCAATTTTTTCGTTTTCCAGAATTCCAACCTGGAGTAAGAACCCATTCAATCATGAAAATTTACCGGCAAGGGTCAGAATCAGCCAGTTGAGACTCCTCATAAAGTGACCCTTAAGAAGTAGACACAGTGACCCTTAAGAAGTAGACATAGTGACCCTTAAGAAGTAGACATTGTTGCAGAAGCAGATTTACTGGACACATGTCAGAACAATTATTATTATTATTAACTTTTTTTTTGTTAAGACAAGCTCCGATCTATTCGTGAGGAGTAACAAGTGCTGAGAACAGGGCTCATTGCCCCTTATGAAAATGTATAGGAAAAACGTGAACATGAGATGAGATGAGTGCTCACCGGTGGTGGAAACCGGGTCCAGCGTCCCCTGTCCTATTCTGACTGAGCCTGTTCACAGGAGTCCGCCTCTCCATCCTTTTTACCGGATGCCAGATCCTAACCAAAAACTAGCAGATCCTGTTCTTTTCAACGGCTGGAACCAGATCCGGCGTCCCATCCCTCCTAAAACCAAGGTCAGACCCGGAGACTGGAGGCGCCCATCCCTCCTAAAACCAAGGCCAGACCCGGAGACTGGATGGGACCACTGGGGGACACCAGCGGGACCCTCCTTCACCCTGCCCGCCTCCAAAGCTTGTACCTTTCCTATCTTGCTGCAAAGATCACCATGAAGGATAATATAAGAACTTCTGAAAATATGTCACTGTTTGTACGCATAGCCCAACCACATACGTGTTGCTGTTATTTCTTTTTGGGGTTACAGCAGGCGTGGGGCTGACCTTTTCACGAGTTGTCTTTTTTCCTTTCTTAATGGAACAATGCTCCAATCTATTAGTGGGAAACAACATGTGCTGGGCACTGGGCCCAGCATCCCTTATGAAAAGTGTAGAACAATATAAGGCAATGGGGCCATTACCCGGCTTCAGCTGAGGAAAACTGGTGAAGTATAGAACCATCGAAGTTTCAAATCGAATCTACAGAGTACTCAGGAGGAAAATAAAAGCCTTGTACAGCCAACCTCTACACCCCCCTCTGGCAAGTCTTGCCCTTCCACTATCCTGAGAGCTCACTATAGTCCCGGGCCATATCATGTAACCCACTCGCCCTTCCCTAGATC
>BFEA01000208.1:0-19634 GCA_003427395.1 Chara braunii | reverse complement strand
TCGTTTGGGCCTACCTGATGGGTGATAGTCCAAAATCAGGCCTTTAGGGCCTGTAAACCCCAAAGGTCGGGCCTTTAGGCCCTGGTGTGTCCCTCTGGCCCTAAGTCGGGTCCGGTAGGACCCGTGTGAGTCGAAGATGTAACAGCAGACTTCCTGTTCACTGCTGACCAGATTGTTGGATGACCTAGCTCCAGCTGTCACTGTCGTCGATGAATGATGTGTCCCCACCACTGCTGCATAAGAGATCTCCATGTTGGTCTTCGCCATCGCTCCTGCTGTCACCATGATGTGTACTAGTTGATTCCTCCTTTCATTTTTGCCAACTCGGTGGTCTTCTTGCATGGCGCTCCCTGTCTTTGTGCCCAAAAATGTGCGAGCCAGATAGCTTCCTCTCCTCGTCTCGCCTCTGTCTCGCTGTCACCCTGCCTGTACGGTTTTCTTTTTTGTGATTTTATATTTTATTTTGCTTTTGCTGCGTTGGCATCCCATCCGTGTATCTTCTGCTTCCGCGTCAATATCGATAGCGTGGTTCAACGTGGCATGTAGCCACGTGGCTGCTGCTTCACCTAGCGATGCGCTGTGCTGGCGCTTCGCCTGCGTATCCTGTTCCTTGCAATTTTTGAAAAATTTTATTAGATTTGCATTGTGCCACTATCGTCGCTCACATCAGTGGGGTCCGGCGTGGCTTAATTGTACGTGCGCACTGCTCGTGTGCCCTCTGCTCGCCTCCGGGGTGTCGCTCCCTCTACGGCGGCTATGGCGGAGCGTGGTCGGCCGCCTCTCTTCACAGCTGCTGTGTACTGCTCGTGTGCCTTCTGTCCACCTCCAGGGTGTCGCTCCCTCTACGGCGGATATGGCGGAGCATGGTCAGCCGTCTCTCCTCACGGCTGCTGAATTAGCGGAGCGGCATTCGCGCTAACCCGACGGCGCTAGCAGCAGTCCTCATGCATTAATTTTCACGTCAGTCCGGAAGATGAAATCTCTTTTCGTTTGTGCTGTTTTTTTAGGGTCCAATCATGACTCCAATGGGCTTTCCTATTAGGGGCATTAGGAGCTCCTAGGGCCTAAAGCCTGTAAGCACGTGCACAATCTATCCCAGACCTATCCTCAGATTCACCTGGACATGTCCACTATCCAGAGGCACAAAACAATGCGAGATGATGCAAATAGTAATTGGTGATCAGATCAGAACAAGGGAAACAATATCACCGAACCAAAGAATAATGAGCTTTTGTGTAACTTGTGCAAGGAAATGAGAGTGACCGAATGACAGAAATCCAAATTGCATCAACACACTGAATATCAGATATTCACAAGTGGCACAGAAAGCAGAAATGCACCAACAACACACCAATGAAGAGCGAAGCAATGAAATCAAATGTCAATGATAGCCCAACCTCTTGCCACCACCAACAATGTATCCAGAGTTTGTCTCTTGCTATAGGCGCCTGGCGCCACAACCACAAACGTGCAACACCTATCTAACCTAAAGCTACATGATGCGACCAGAAGACTTCAGCAGCAGAGACGGATGTACGTGGGAATGTCGCCCATGCAGACCTCCAGGACAACCAGTTATGTCCTTCTCTCACTCCCCTCTCATCACTTGTCTACCTCCCCGCATGCTTGTCTCAATGTGGGGGGATCCGCCAGCAAATAAGGAGGAGCAGGGCGGCTATGGCTGTCTTCCTATGCTGCATCCAGCAGCGCTTTCCCACAAGCGCCCAGGTGCACCCTGCCCAAGCACCAGCAGCCTTCCGCGCATGAAATAGCAGCACTGTCGCACAAGTGCCTCCAGGCAGAATGAATTGCTTCTGGCCGGGAACTTTCCTTTATGGAAAGTGGCCATGGTAGGCAGGCTGCCTGGCCAGCGTGTGCCCAGGCCCGGAATCTTCCGGTAGTGCCCAGCAAACAGCACCTAGGCTCATCCCAGTAAGTCGCCTGGGTCCCTGGCAGTTAGGCCCTTTCGAGGTGCAATGCAGCTCCACATGTACAGCGACCTCTCATAGGCTGGTTGTCGAGGTGTGAGGCCGCCGCTGCTTCCCGTTGGCTGGCTGCCCGCTGGAATGTCAGACACGGCCTGCACTCAGGCCTTGGTCGCACACGACCTCACCAACTACCTAGCGCCCTGTAACCAAGTGAGGGGTGCAGTTGGCCGCAGAGGAAAATTTCAAACATAAACAAAAGATCCCTCTTTGCACACACTTGCATGGAAAGGAGAACCTTGGCTGGTGGAGGCGCGGGAAGACTCGAATCTGTGGAAGAGAAGAAGTGAGGAAGATAGTGACAATTGAATGTATCTCCCAAACAATCATAATTACTCCCCGACAATCCCACAATCAAGGGAGGAAGATAGTGACAATTGAATGTATCTGCCAAACTTTTTTTTTTCTTTTTTTTTTTGAAATAATCCCCCTTCCAGTGATAGTGGTGCTGGTAAGAGCAGACACCACTAGCACCTGAGGAGAGGCTCCATCTATTGGTGGGGAGCAGCACCTGCTGGAAAACGGGTCCAGCGTCCCATATACAGAAGAAATTTGGAGCACATCAGGAAAAAGGAGTGGGAGATTCCTGCCAGCATTGATTACTCTGGAATCCAGAGGATTGACTGAGCAGGAGATTGGAAAAAGGAAGAGAACCTCTTCGCGCTGAACCAGGCGCCAGATGCCCGCTGCTACAAACTAGTTCCTCCCTCCCCCCCTGCCCCTATTACCCCCCAGTCCCAACTGCCAATCTCAAAATGAAAACTTTGAACATCAAAGGGACAAGCTTTTGTTTGGAATATGCTCAATGAGGCTAGAATTGCTGCGCTCCTTGCCGTCCGTTATATGCTCTGCCCTCGCTCAGACTGCACAACCGGTTCCATACCGTTGCAGGTCCACCATTGCTAGCTGGTGGGGCGGGAAGGGGTCAGGAAATCATGTGGATGGTCGCAGCGGGAACTCCTGGCCCACCACTGTCCAGTCTTTGAAACAAATACGGTAGTCCTTTCTGAACTCTCCCTGGAGGTCTCCCTTGGTAGGCCTGCCTTCCCATCTGACGAAAGCAATCCAGCCCCCATTCTCGCTGCCCAGCCAGTCCCTTGAGAATTGCTGGATTGTTTGTATTATATCTTTGAATGAGTGAAACAGGTCCAATTGATTCTTAACTCTTTGGCGCTGTACCATTAGTTCTTGTTGGACATATTGTTTTATCATATCTGTCACCTCTCCCTCCGCAGTGCGAGATCCTTCGATGGCATGTATACAGTGTTTCCTCCAAAGGGCCCACATGACAACTCTCCTTCTTATTTTAAACATGTTATTTTCAAAAGTACTGTCCGTAGGGGAGAACCATGTCTGACATAGTATGGCTTCCCAGTCCCAAGGCCATTTTGACCCAGTGTCCTAACGGGACCAGATTCTATCCCACCGTCGCCATGTGAGGACTGCAACCGGACATTGCATGAATATTTGTTCTATAGTTTCCGGGATTCTGCGGGAGGGGAAAACAGCGTGACACGCTTTGCACCAAGGTAACGCCTATCTTGTCTGCTCTAGATGAGTACGATCTATCAAACAGTCGTTGGTGGGTAAGCAACGATCTTCTATCTGGCACTGCAGTGATGCCATCTTTGCTGGCCTGACTCTGGTAGCAGAGAACCAACGGATAGGCCGGATCACCTCGATTCCTACATTTTGGGATCTCCATCTTTCCTTTACCTTTTCCTTAATGTTTACTTTGGGGCGCAATAGGCGGTACGTTGCCTTCATTGTTAGGTTCTGCAGCTTTGTCTTCCCCCGAGAACTGCTTTTCCGTGGGAGTGACCACTGCCATTCCTCGGGATCTAAGGGGAGTTCTACCAATGGGGTGTTTGGCTGATATGCAGTCCATACATCCTTGTCCCGTAACACATGGATCCTTTGTAGTTCCTTGTTTTTTCCCCATCTCGTCACATCTGGGGAGTACCGGGTAAGAACATTATCCTTGCCTATATGAAAAAGGTTAATCAAAGTTTCATCCAACCGCACGTCCACCACATTTCCCACACTTTCTGAGTCACCCGGCACAGCTACCCAGTCCCCTTCTTCCAGTCGTGGTCCTTTGCGCAGGATGGGCACCCAGTCTAGAGGAATTTCGAATATCAACACCTCAAAGTTCTCCTCAATATTGTGACAATGTTTTAGTGTGTCCTTCAGTTCCTGCACCGTCTTCCAATCCCTTGTCTCGGAGTTCCAAATGTTTTTTTTTATTCTAATGACGCCTTTGTTAACCCAGCTACCCCACGGGGTGACCGAACTGCAAAATACCCTGCTATATCGATCGGTGATCCTCCTATTTCCAAACAGAGGTTGGCACATCACCTCCTCCCATCTAGTCCGAGGGGGATTGTCAGGAAGTGGGAGTTGGCGCCAGGCTCTTAGAACCCTGGCCCAGAAGTCTTCCCGGGCCAAGTCCTTCCGGATTATTCCTCCGTTTGGTTCACGACCGCCCCGAGTGTGTCGTGGCACAGTCCAGAAGCGGTCTTCCAGCCAGGTCAGCGGGTTAACGACATGTAGTGTTTGCTGGGCAAGTCTGGCCATCTGTTCTAGTGCCAGGGCATACCATGGAAGTTGTTGTGCGAAGAGCAAACTCCTAACCCATTGCACCATAAATGTTGTGACCTGTGTTTCCGGTTCCAGAATCCCCAGCCCCCCTTTGTTTTCCGGTTAGATCACCGATGACCAAGCTACCTTGCTGATGACGTTCGTGAGCTCACCATTGCCTCGCCACAGCAGGGCCGTTACCTAATGCTTCAGAGATCGGATGGCTTCCTTACTGAGAGCTCAGATTTCTGATTCGTACCAAAGGGCCGCCAACACCACATTGTTAATCGCCAGCACCCTACCGAATATGGAGGTTTGTTGATCCTTCAACGGGCTAACTTTTCTAAAGCGGGTTGCAGTATCCACTCATCGTTCGATGAAGGCCTACCTAGTGCTGTTAGCATGATTCCAAGTACCCTAATTGGGGCCTCTTCGAGGAACCATTTAACCCGTGGAAGCTCCGGGGGGCGCACTCCTTGATGATGAATCCACCAACCCAAAGTTTTATTTCCCCAGTTAACAGTCATGTCAGAGATTGTTGTGAATCGGTCAAATAGTCTCCTGATCTCATGCATGTTTATTGTTGTGGCATCTACCATAATTGTCAAGTCATCTGCGAACAACGAACAGATGGGGATCGCGTCCTCAGGGATGACCGAGATCTGCAGCTTCTGCAGGTCTTTGTCGACGCGAAGGTTCGCTGCCAGTGCCTCCATCACAATTATGAAAAGGAAGGGTGCCAGAGGGTCTCCATGTCTGACTGACCATTGCAGTGGGAAGGCCGGTGCCACCCTGCCATTTACTTGGACACACGTAGTGGCGTTATGATGCAGTATTTTGGTCCAACGCCGAAAAACAGGTCCAATGTTCATTTTTTCCATGCATCTGTCTAAAAATTGTCAGTCCACATGATCGTAAGCTTTTCTGAAATCGATGAAGACCACAACCGCGCTCAGTTTATCTTGTCTTGTTAGTTTGAGGAGTTCATTGACTAATAGGATATTGTCCTGGATCCTACGCCCTTTGACGAATCCAGTCTGTGTTGGGTGAATGATGTCGTCCAGGACTGGAATCAGGCGGTTTGGCAGGGTTTTCGCTAACATTTTATACACCACTGTCAGCAAAGTTATTGGTCTATAGTTCCTGATATCCATCCTGTCCCCCTTTTTGAACAGTAAGGTGAGAACTCGCTGTCCCACCAGCTCGCCCATCTGCCCTGTCTCCCACACCTGGTTAAAGAAGTCCATCAGGTTTGGGGCCATATGAGTCCAAAAGGTCTCCCGGAACTCTTTAGGGAACCCATCTATACCCGGCGTCTTCTCCTCATCCATCTGCATCATTGCCGTTCAGATTTCCCCTTTGGACAGGGGGCGATCCGGATCTATTTTTTGCTGGCTCGTAAGGGTCTTCTCAAGAGGTTTTAGGAATTCTGCGATTTCTTTCTCCCTGATGTCTATCTCCCTTGTGCACACTGAGAAGTGAATAGATCCTTGAAGAAGGATCTTGCTATCTGCACACATTGGGGGGTGGAGGCAACAATATCGTGATGACCGGTATGTGGATCGTAAAGTGTTTCTATGATAGATCTGTGTGCGCGTACACGGGCCATGCTAAAGAATCTTTTATCCATGGTCCCATCCGTCTGGTGTCGTGCTAGTCTCTCTCTGATGCGAGTTCCCTCCCAGCATTGTGTAGCAAACATTTGAAGTTGTCGTTTCAATGTTTGTGCTCTTGAGTCCTCCCCTTGCTGTGTCTCTTGAGTTTCGTGTGAGCTGTGTGCGTCATCGGGTTGATCTTGATGTTCAAGTTGTTGCAGTTGCTGGTGAATTTCCATTTCTTACTGATGCTTCTTGGCTGCTAAAAGTTTGGAATACTCCTGGCATTTTCTACCCATATAGAACAATCCATTATTAAACCAGTCTATTTCATGTTGGATATACTGCTTTTGTGTGCGCCAAAACGTCCAACAGTCCGTAATATATTTATGGAAAGTTTGTTGTTGTAGAAGTGTTAAGTTTGTAAAAGCCCGGACCGTGATCTGGTTTCTTGCGGATGGATAAAATGACCGTGCACATTTTATGATCCAGACCCGGGTAGGGGCTGGCCGGTAAGATCACTGCGAGAAGCAGAGATCCTTCCAGATCTTTCGAGATCAGGATTAAATCGATCCTAGATCTCGTCTAGTTCTCCGTCCCAATTTTACGCAGGCATGAGTAATATCTTGTGTCTGGGTTTATCCTGCGGAAGTTGTCGAACACTTTTAATGATAGGCATAATTCGCTGATTATCCGTTCATCCTCCTCTACATACCACACGGCAGGAGAGGGTGTTCGCCATCAATCCATCCATCGATCTGGGGCTGCGTTGCAATCCCCCACTATAATGACTGGGAGCCCATCTGGAATTTGTGATTTGATATTCTCAAAGAAAAGTTTCCTTTCATTTACAGCATTGGGGGCATAGATACACAGTATGCATACAATTTCAAGTTCCAAGGCGACCAGGATTGACACCCATCGGCCTTCCTCCTGATCCATCACCCAATGTACCGGATTTGCCCGGGATTCGTGGGGAATCCAAATGGCCACCCCTGCGCTCCCTGGTTTTGGAGCATGGGCCCTGAAAGCCCTATATGGCCAGACTATTTCATGTGTGCGGTTGTGCTCTAGAGTGTCCATCAAGTGTGTTTCCTTGACACATACTATGTCCGGCCAGTTTCTGCCCCCCACCCCTCTCATTAGGTCCCAGCTAGCATTGTGTTTTTCGGGTTTGCTCAAGGCCAGGCCATTCACATTTAGTGACCGCAAGTCTAGGTCTGCTGCCCTCTTGCATTGGTTCCAAATGTGGTCTTTCCCGTATACTGCTTTGACCGGGTCCATTTACTTACCTTGCAGTCGTATCGTAACCCGATACGGGTCGCAAATGGGTCCACGACAATTGTTCCCATTTCCAATTTGCGGCCCCCGCCGTCATCCTGAGAAGCGCATATAAGCTTTTCTTAACATCATGCTCGGACTAGGTGTCACTGTGTCTAATCCTGACCGTCTGCAGGTTTAGTAGTTGACTGTAGGTGTGCCATCTCAGGCTGTTCTCCTTGGTGGGATCGAAACGTATGTATACGTCCTTCTGCGCAATCTCGGTGGGGTCTGTTATAATTGCAGCCATAGCCTGTGCCCCACGCGGTAAGACCTCTGCAATGTGGGATTCCAACTGCATTTGCAAAATCTCTGTCGTTGCCTCAAACGCACAATTTTTTGGGTTCGCCCAGAATGGCGACCAGCCTTGCAACGTAACACCCCCTAGTCTACCGTTCTCCACCGGTGACAAACCGACTTCCCATTTATCATTTTTCTTACGAACAGGGATAAGAAGCGCAGCCTTCTACGACATTGGGCCGGTGTCGCGACCCATCTCGACGAGCTGCCTCATCTTTCTTTTCCGCACCAAATCAAGTGGCGTGTTCTCCTCTGGGTCCGGAGGATCCGGTCCTGGTGGCGGAGTTGGTTGTTGGATAACCGGTCCGGCCCCGGCAGCGGGGCAGGTTGTTGCACGACCGGGGGGTTTTGGGACTCTTCCTCTTGTGCACCGTTCTGACGTGCTTCCTTCGTTGCTGCAGTATGTGGTATTTGAAAACCGTGCAAACACAATCGTATCCAATATGTGCCATGCATCGGACCACTTTACCCCCGGTTGCAGTCCCTTCTCCAAGGCGCTCGTGTCCAGCATGGGAAATAGGTCCAGGTAAGTCTTGTCCCATAAGTCATCGGAAAGACGGCCATGTTTTGCTTTCAAATTGGCCATCAGCCAGTCCGCTATAGCAACCAGTTTTTGTTCCATGGGTAAATCTAGCGGCGGTGCACCCTCCTTCTTACCTTCCAGGTCATTCTCCGGGGCCAGTCCTTCTGGTAACATGCTAGCCTTATCCGGAAGAGGGTCCACATCCATCGGATCCAATCCAAAGGTTGCTTGCAGGGGGTCGGTATCTACTGTCTGGCCTTCTGACTGGACCCCTCTTGCTGTCACCTTCAATATTTCAGTCTCCTCGAGTTGTTTCAACGTCACCTCCTGAGGCCCCATCTGTTTTTCCAATAGTCTGTCTAATCCTTCTTGTTCCAACCTTTTTGGAATGCTGTTTGTTGCTTCTGATTGAATAGATTGACTAGATAACTCCCAAGCCCGTGTGCTCTTACTCTTTGTGATCTGAGCTCCATTTTGTTTTTTGGTTTCTGCTACACTCTTCTCTTCTTGGATGTAGCGCTCAGTAGTGGGGCCCGGGGTGGTGCAGGAAATATCGTCCCGCATCAGATCTGGTTCTGCCTGCTGTTTTTCAACCCAGATTTCCTTCCCACCTTTCTTCCTTACTATTTTTTACCCTGGGTTCTCCTGGCTTCCCTGCGGGGGGCTTGCTTGTTTGTCCTGCACTTTTTCCTCCACCGGGGCCGGGGGGGTCCATGTACTTGGGGGACGTGTTCCCCAATCCGGCTCCCCAGTTCTTTCCCATACCCACCCTATTGGGGAGCCTTCCTTCATGCGGTCCTCAATATAAACCCAACCTCCGGGTCCACTGCTCTCCAATGGGTGATCTTAATTTGGTCCCTCAGCAGTCTCCCTGTTGCTCTCACCCTTTTCTGTGGGTGGAGCGGGCAAGCGTATTCAGTGCTTAGATGGCCGTCGACTCTGCACTTGTGGCACCATGGCCTCAGTTTGTGTGCAGTATGAATCATGTACTCCTTCCCTCCTACCCGATATGGAATCACATCATCAAGGGGGAATGGTTGACCCTAGGGGAAATCCAGGGCCAGCATCAAGTAATCATCCCTCTTAGCCACAAAGGAGGGAAGGGGGTCGATGAACGCAACAATGTCATACTGCAAACCGAAATCGTATACGAATGCAGCCTGGATTCCACCCAGAAGAAATCATGCATCAGTTGTGCCCTCCTCTCTTCCGGCCCCATCCTGTGTTGAGGCATCCAGGGGTAGATCTGGACCTCCGATCGATCGCAGTGGAGGCGCTGCCACCCATCCATCGCCTTCTTGTTTGATTTGTGCATGCACAAGACCGTAACCAAAGTGTTGGAGACTAGTTGTATCAGAATCTGATCCCGGGCCATTTCCGCGCTGCTTTTCATAACTTCGAGCCGACGGCCAATCCACTTGACTTTATCGTTGACTGATTTAAAGGCAGCGCCGTCATGAAACACCCAATTGCCGGCATGTTTCATGTAGACTTCATCCTTGCATGCTATCCCACTCTTGGGGTAAGCCTTTACCATGACTTGCTTGCCTCCTTGTGATACGACCTTTGTTTCCGACGGAAGCAGGAATTTGGTCATGAAGAAGGCCCTTGCTAATGGTAGCCCATCCAAGGGGGATCTCAAGTTTCCCAGTTCTCGGACTACCCTGGCCCTCCTGGATGGTGAGGGTTTGACCCTGGTGCGGGTTTCTGAGTTTGTCCGCCCAGATGGCTTGTGGTTGGCCATCACTCGTCCTATGAATGGGGGGGAGGATTTTCGCGTGTTGTTCCATCTCCTTCCTCCTCCGCTAGAACCCCTGTATCCTCAGACTGCTGTCTGTCATAGCTCATGCTTATTTCCTTCTGTGAAGGGGTTCAGGGGGCAGTGTTTTGTTGAGACCATCGTTTATGCCGAAGGCGTTCATCTGCCAGCTGTCTCCTTGCCCCACTGTAGAAAAGCATTGAGTCGAGACATTTATGTGTCCGTTGCAGTCTATTGGTTGGCCTCATGGTGGTGTGGCACTTTGCACTGAAGCATGGCAGCGGCGGACAAGTCCGGACACCGCAAACTGGATTTCCCGGTTACATCCAAACGTCCGGATTTTCGGGAATTCCCGGTTAATCCGGACATGTGCGGATCAACTTGTCCGGATGCCTGTCCGGATGTGTGTACATGTCCGGATTAAAAAATAAATAAATAAATAAATAAATAAATAAATAAATAAATAAATAAATAAATAAATAAAAGGTGCACATACGAAAAACTTAACGGAGTACTGAAAATGGATTGAAAACAACGAAACGGCCATGCGGAACGGGTATGGGAGGAGGGGGGAGGTTATAGCGAGTACATGACAACAGCCAAGATGATGGGAAAGAGGACGAAGACATGGAGGAGGAGCAGGAGGAGGGCAAAGACGTGGACGGGGAGGAGCAGGAGGACGGCGAAGAGGAGGAACACAGCAACAAAGATCCGAAAAAAAGAAAGACAGAAAAAGGGCGCCACATGGCATGAGCAGGGGAGTGGGGGAGGTTATAGCAAGTACAGGACGACGACCACGACGAGGGGGAGGAGGAACCGGAGGAGGATGAAGACACGGAGGAGGACGAAGGCGTGGAGGAGGAGGAGAGGGAAGAGGAGGAGAGGGAAAGAGGACGAAGATGTGGAGGAGGAGGAAGAGGAGCAGAAAGGAGGAAGACCATGATAACAAAATGACAAGGGAGAGAGAGAGAGAGAGAGAGAGAGAGAGAGAGAGAGAGAGAGAGAGAGAGAGAGAGAGAGAGAGAGAGAGACGCAGAGAGGAGTGAGCCCACTACCAGGCCGCCATGATGCAAGGACGACATTCAAACGGGCAGAAAACATAGAAGGAAGAAAAATTCCCACAAGCACAAAAAAAATAATTCTGGCCCTACCGGATGCCCCTTCAGGGCCAAAGAAAATCTGCTTGTATTTTTGGCTGGCAGCCCTGGGTGTGACGAAACGCCCTGGACCGCCAAATTTTTTTTTGCCCGTTGGCCAGCCAAATGGTTTGGAATCCGGACCGAGATCCTGACATGTTCACCGGACACCGGACACCGGACGGTCCGGATGCCTGTCCGGAGGTACGGATCGCTGCCATGCACTGAAGTGACTATTTGTTCAATCTTTTTCGGAAGCAAAGTGTTTTGCTGTTTTGATAATTTGTTCGCTTTGAATTTCTCGTTTTTTGTATTATGTTTATTCCATTCATTACCTATTCATAACCTACTTGTTAATTTGTTGTTTGTTCTTCATTTTTGTTTTGGTTCTGTAATTTTCTTTAATTTCTTTAATTTGGAGTTATTTTGACTTATTTGTTTACTCTACTTAGTCTATTTGTCCCGGTCCCCCCACTACTATTTAATACTCATCCAGCAACACCACCAAGGACTGGTTGGAATGCGAGAAGGGAGCTGCCAGTGGACCGATCGTCCGTCTTTTCTCAGCTCTCTCCTTGCTCTGTTGATCAACCACTGCCCAGCCTCCCACCGTTCCTCTCTCTTCTTCTGTTCTTCTTCTGTCCGTGGTACAGCTGACTTTCTCCCACCACCTTCCTTTGCCCTCACGGACTAGGGCTGTACTTTCCCCTCTCCCCCATCCCCAATACTTGCTCCTCTAGGGCCCTTTTTTCTTTTTACCCTTGTACCGGGTTCCCAAACCCCACGTAGTCTGCCGGCGCTGTCTTTACTCTCGTTCGCGATCCTGCTGCCCACCTCCCGTTGCCTTCTTTACCACTTCAGCCTGCCTTTTTGCCCTGGACTTCGCCTTTCTCCCTATACTCCGCTTCCTGGCTTAGTCCTGTTCTTACCACCTCTCCTGTCTCCCACACCTTCCTTCCTAGAACCCTTTACATCGCCTAAGAGGACCGAACCCTTCGACACTTCTTCCTCACTTCCTTAACACCACCTTCATTTCCGCCACCCCCTGCTCCTCACTCTTCTTCGAAACGTACCTTTTTTGGATGTCTGTGCTCACAATCAGTCACCGTACTGTCACTCTTTCGTCCCTTTGTCCTCCCCGACCCCAATACCTTCTCCTCTAGAGCCCTCTTTTCGTTTTCACCTCTATACCCGTTTCCAGAATCCCACCTAGTCTGTCAGCGCTGTCTATACCCGTTCGTGATCCTACTGCCCACCTCTCATTGCCTTTCTCTGCCACTTCAGCATACCTTTTTGCCCGGGACTTAGCCGTTTCTCCCTATACTCCGCTTCCTGGCTTAGTCCTGTTCTTTCCCACCTCTCCTGTCCCCCAAGCATTCCCTCCTAGAGCCCTTTACATCCTTACCCTTGTTTGCCCATGTAAGACCGTCCCCCCCGATATAGGGATCGTGTCTTCAAACCTCAATCTCTTTGACACTACTTCCTCACTCCCCTAGCACATCCTTCCTTTCCCCGACCCCCTACTCATCACTCTTATTTGAAACGTCTTTTTTGGATGTCCACACTCTCGATCAGTCGTCGTGCCGTCACTTGTTTGTTGTTTCCACTGCCGGTGTCCTCTCACTATGTCGTCTTGCTGTTGCTCTATCGTTGTTTTCTACACCCAGTGTCTTTTCACTGTGTTGTTATTTCTTCACGCTCAAAGTCCATACGCAAATCACCTTCTCACGCGTGCACTGTCCTTGCCTCTCCCGGCCTGCACACGTGCGATTCGCTATGTCTGGTGCCCCCGGTTCCACTTTGGGCAGGGTGCTTGCTTGCTTGAGACCCCCTCTCCCGGTCACCCTGGTCGGCGATGGCGCGTAGCTATGGTCAGCCTCCCTCCTCGCCTTCCCCCTGTGAACCGTGCCCACGAGATCCGACGGACCTCGCTGATGCCCCCCAGTTTCGCCCTGCGGAGGTTCAGCGGTGCGAAGTTCTAGCACTCCTTTTCCATCCTCCATCAATGTATCTGCCAAACTATCATAGTCGCAGATACAAACTATCATAATCGCTCCCCAAAAGTCCCACAATCGTCACCTTCCAAATGACGAGTCTGAGTCCTGGGACCAATGCCACCTGAAACAGCAGCCACTCTCTGAGGTCTCTGCCTCTCTATCTGGAAGGAGGAAGGAAGGCAATGATATGGAGGGTGAGAGTGCTAACCGAGAAGAAGAAGACTCTCTCTCTCTCTCTCTCTCTCTCTCTCTCTCTCTCTCTCTCTCTCTCTCTCTCTCTCTGATGTCAACAGATATTGACTGGTGAAAGCTGATGTCTCGAGCAGATGCAGGTCACATAGGAGCACTGGCTCCTAGGCCGTAATGAAGACTGAGCTATGTCGCTCAGGTAAGTCCTCCAGTCACATGCTGCTGCAGACATGTCCCTCTCTCCTCCAGCGTATTCTTCTAGCTCCTGTAACACTGTACTACCTAGAGCAGCTCTCAATCTCGCGGGTCTCCAGCAGAATGTCACCCTCAGCTCTCATGACTCTCAGTGTCCAGAAGTGAGGCCTGAACCAGCTGTAGACTGCTGGGCGTGGTGGCAAGGCGATGGTCCTGAATGCATGCCCAAATCCTGGACCAGAGGACTGGCCTAAGGACGGCCAGCCTGGGGCCCTACAGGAAGTCCAGGTGGCCCTGCTGGTGCAGGAAGGCGAGTCCAGAATGGATGAGGACTTGGTCAGGCACCACAGACAAGTGCCTGGTGCACTCCACATGCTGAAGAAACATCTCTGGCCTAAACTGGCCAAAGTGTGGGAAACACAGTATCCTACTGGTCCCAACAGGCACAAGTGCCTGTTCGGCCTGTTCTGGCAGAAAGATCTTTCCCAAACCAAACAAAACCTGGAACCGACAAAAATGCTTTCAGACAAACTCATGTGCCTACAAAAACAGAGCAGCAAGAAGAAAAATAAAAATATGGGAAAATAATAAAAGGCGACAAAAGGATTAGGATTCTGAAAGGCTTTCAGAGGCGCCCGCGCCATCAGTTAGGGCGACTACGCAGCGCTGTGCTAAGTTGCACTAGCGCCCGGTCTAGGCCCTACGGGCTGACGCCCATGTGAATCCGTCACCCCCTGCTTCCCGCCCAGCCGCCGTCACACCGTGCCCGCCCAGCTTTGAATTTCGAAGCAGGGCGGCAACGCCTGCCATCGCCTCAGCCAAAGGCGAAGAAGACGCCCTATCCACGCGTGCGCGCCATATCCACCAGGTCCTCCACGAGGGGAGAAGCACTCCTCGCGCATGTCCGCCGTTAGGCGCTTTCATAGCAGTGATAGCACCCAGCCATTCGCACACCCCCCTTGGGATGACGCATGGTAAGTTTATACAGACACTGCCTGTACACCGCCCAAGGGGTCCTCGTCCATGGTTGTTGTATGCTGGGATGGGTTTGGGGGAGGGCTTTTTCGGGGTTTGCTGTTCGTTGATCCGATGATCTCAGGTCTCTCCTGGTTATCACTCCGTGGGGGAGGAAGGGGGGTAGTGGTGGTGGGGGGGGGGAGCGGACATACGGAGTGAGCTCGAATTAACATGAAAGCAGAAGTCCTGTCCATTTGCACATGTCCACAGACCGGCCCGATCAGCAGCGAGTCAGGGACCGCTTGTAACCGGGAGACTCCCAATGGTACCCAGTTGTTGCAGAGAAGACTCCCCAAGGGTACCCAGTCAGTACAAGCTTCATCACTGCGGACGAGTGCCGATCTTTCCCTAGTCATTGACCTACACCCTTCCCACGCCACACGAATCATTAACCCCCACATTCCCGTAACTTATCAATGTTTTTCACAGTTCCCCTCCTTCTCAAGTTATTGAAAAACACATGTGAAACTTATTCGCAGTGTTTCTGCTACCTTCAATCACTTTCTCAATTACTTTTCCCATGCATCTGTCCTTGATCTGGCTTCATGTTCGAATTTAACTTGATTTCAAAGAGTTTAGGCCACAAGTGTAGTAACTCGGCACATGCTCGCGTGGGCCAGCAGTTTTCTTTATCTTTGGAGTTCGTGGAGGCATATGGAGTTACGACACTTGTGGCCTAAACTCTTTGAGATGTGGGGTTATACTCTTTGAATTGTCACCCTCACCACAACAATCATGCGAGACATAGAGGGGTTGGGTGGAAGGCAGTTACGGGACAGAGGCAATAGACCCATCATCCCTCTCATTCCTCATGCAGGAGGGCAGCCACTGCCAGGGACTGACCTGTGAATAGATAACTGGAATTTGGTGTTGGAATTGAACGGGATTTCAAGCATCTTAGGCCACAAATTTCGTAACTCAGCACATGATCGTATGGGGACAGCAAACTTCAAAAGTCCTTGTTCTGTTGGGTCACTGGAGCACTGTGCTGACCCAAGGTCGAACTCTGGCTTAAGAATCTCATTGTCAATATTCAACCAACCTGCAGCAGTACAAAATAACCGAGCCTTACCGAGGTAAGTGAAGTTGGCAAATAAGGCAAATGGTCCAGTCATGAAAGGAGTAGCTGATCCCGTGTCCAATGACCATGGTGTGTGGTCCAAATAGTATAAATGGCACACACACACACTGACACATGACCAACCTCACTCACAACCATCAAGGAGCTAATCCAAAAAAAGAAAATTCTAGGCAGATGGAGATTTTCTAAACATAGTAACATACAATATTTCAAGGAAATAATAATAACAGCATTTTTTTGATGCAATCAAGGAAAATGCAATGAACCCAATCTCATTGAGAAGCCAATCAGCAATGCCACACAAATCTTAACCCAGCGCTCAACATGAAGTCTCCAAAGATGATTGATTGAATGCACATTTCAGAAGTAGCGAACCATCAAAGAAGAGCAAGGCAGAAATAGATGGGAAGAGAAAAGACAGAGAAGTACATAACATAATCAATAATTATACAAGTATGTCGCTCTACAACTCCCACTTCTTCTTTGGGCATCTCCCACCATTGCCACCTCATCAATGCATGCTCTCCCTCAGATGATCACTGACATAGTCACGGTGCAGATTCCAGCAGAGCGCCCATCCTCTTTCTCCACTCCAAATCGAGCTATGGACTTGTATGGAGGATGGCGCAGTCCCTCCTTGACTTCCTGGAGACCGTCCGCAGCGCAATCACATTGGCAACAGGTAAGTCCAGGTAAGCTTCCCCTTGAACCTCCCATCAATTTCACAGACTGGATCCTCCTCCTCCTTGCACAACTCTTCACCTACAGCTATGGCGGCTATGGCCGTTCCCACATGTCCTCCTACAAGGCTGGTGCCCTCAAGCAGCATCTGGCGCCATCACCTCCGATCACCAGCCTTGCTTGCAGCAACTTGGCGGCGAACCACAACAAGGTAGAATGTCTCTCCCCTTGGCCAGGTCTTCCTCTTATAGCATTGACTGGCATTCACCAGCCTCCCACTGGACCATCCCGACAGTCAAGGTTTCCCTGAAGTCAATGGCCTGGATGCACTAATGACCCAGATGTGTCGTGTCTCTCTTCGAACTGGATTCTTCTGGAAGCAGTGGTTGACTACAGACAACCGTTGATGTGCATCTGATCTACTGCAGTGGTTGACTACTGGAAGACTTTGACCTTGGGCCTGCTTTCCCATGCTGGGTCTGACTCTTTGATTTTCCAAGAGTCAACTGTCTGGCACAAAGGTACTGGACACATCTTATGACTTAAGGCCACATACCCCTTGACCCTAGGGACTTTCTCAGACCTTCGTGAAACTCTGGACGCGACTTTTGACCACTGAAACTGGGTTTTGGCCTTGGAAGAAAAGAAATTAAAATACGTAGTTTATTTCCGAATTCCAACTGCAGAAACCAACGGCCCACCAATGGAATGAGAAACAAGAAGGTGGCCAGACTAGGTCCCGACATCGAAATGAGTAGTAGAACAGAGAGCAAAACGATTTTTTTTTTTGGCCAAACTGAAAGGATTTTTTTTTTTTTTTAAATCATTAAAAAAAAAAGTCACCCAATCTTGAAATTCCAAAATTTTGGGGCAATATACAGAGTTATCTCGTTTGTGGAAGATCTGGTTGCACCTATAGACGGACCCTGCAAGAACTGAAGGGATTGCTCATAGTTATATTGTGCATGGTATTGAATGAGCATTAAAGAAGAACCCCCATTCGAACCCTGCTCGAACCTTGTGGGAACATAGTAAGTATGAGACTACAGGATAGTTCGCGGGCCGAGAGAAACCCTGGACTGCTACTCCCTGCCTCTCCCTAGGGGGTTCTCCGTCTAGACGTCTGGGTACCGTGGTGTTTCCCGGTTAGAAGGGGGCCTTCATAGTGGAGGGGAGTGGTACAGTGAGTAGTATGTCTAGGTGTGTTCCCCCTCGTGTGTGTCTCAAACCACGGGGTTACAAAGGCTGTCTCATCTCGGGGGTGTGTGTGAGGGGAGGGGTACAGGAACCTTGTCGTAGGTAGGGCTGAATGGTTCAGGTAGCTTAACGGGTAGTTCACCGCTCGAGGGGAGTAGTTGACTCACATACAAGTGGCCTCATGGGCCGCCTGCAGAGACCGCATGGGTGGGTGGGGAATCACATTGTAGGTAGAAATACTACCTGGGGTAGTTTAAGGAATTAGAGTCTGCCTGATGACCAGCAGGTGCGAGTCAATGCTTGTCTCATGGATTAGGACCACCTGACTGGCTGGTCGTCTCTAGGCAGTGTATAGACATTGGGGTACTCTCATAGCCCCCGTCATCAAGGTCCTCGGGCCCACCAGGGACCAAGCAAGGGTAAGGCTATGAGATGGGTATAGGAGCTGGAGGGACTAGTAGAAAGGATGCTGATAAAGTGTAGCTCGGGTAGGACTGAGCCTCTCCTGAGTAGTGGGTAGGACGAGTGAATTAGGGGGGTTGGTACTGTACATTAATAGGAGGGAGGTAGGCCCTCTATGTCTGTCTGAGGGGGAATCAGCTAGGGATCTGCTAAGTCAAGGGTTGGGGGACAAAGCTTCTTAGAGTGGGCCCGCAACACATCCAGTTGAGATTGGATCTGTAGGGACAGAATCCGATCTCTGGTGGCACGCTGTAGATGTGAAAGGGACACGACTTGCGATAGGACTAAGGGCTCTAAGCTTTTAGAGGACTCCGTCTAGGAAGGTCCAGAGGGCCAAGTGGTTCATTCTGAACTTTGAGTGACTGAAATCCCGGAGAGTACTCCCGCGCCTGATACCCTGCCTCTACAACAACCTGGGCATTTTAAAAAAAAAATAAAAAAAAATCACAAACGACCAGAATGATAACCTGATTTTGTCTGTGTTCACTAGCAGTCTAGCTACCATCTGCTGTCTTCCTTCCATTCTGTCTTACATACAGTCTGAGCACAGTCTGAGCATTCTTCTGTCCCTTAAACCCTAAACACTTCCCCCCGTTTTGTATCCGCTTTGGCGTTCCCCACGTGTACGTCAGTCTTCCTGTCCCAGATTACCCCCCCAGGGTGGGCGCCTGTCCTCTTTTCCTTGTCCCTTCCTTTCCATCTCTCTCGCCCGTACCATTCTATTCCTACTAGGCTGTTCATGGGGGGAGGGAAGAAGGTAAAGAGAAAGACTAGCGGCAACAGTAAGGTATAGGGTTTAAAGAGAGGAGAGGGGGAAAGAGTGAAAGGGGGGAGACTTCCGGTAGAGGTAAACAGGGGAAGGGCTAGGAGGCGGCCGTGGGGTACTACTCCGTTGGTGCCTAGGGTCTCTACCCTATGGTTACCCCTTCTGGGTTCAGAAGCACAAATAAGGGGCATAGGGTTTAGGGTTTAAGAAGTGCGGATAGAAAAGAGGAGGTGTCGGAGGTACTTGGAAAGACGAGCAACCGCGGTCGGTTTTTAGGCTTAAAATGAGGTTGAGTGGGAAGATAGTAGGCAGGTTCCTTCGTCCTCTCTTTTTTCAATCTTTGGTGCTCCAGTTTCAGATTTTGTTCAGAAATAGCATGAAGTTTCAGTTTCAGTTTTTCCATTTCATTCAAGGCTGAATTTCCGGTCCTACCGGGGGGCCGTTCCCCCACCGGAACCGGACCGGTGGCACCGGCCGGTGGACCGCGCCGGTTCCCCCCCGGTGGAAAATCGCGCCGACGGGTAGCGGCCGATTTTGATTTTTTTGGGGGGCCGGGATGCCTCCCTGCGGGTCGTGGAGGCTTCCCGGCCCCCCCCAAAAAAAAACGGGTCCAGTGTGGCCGCCAGAATCTTGAAAAACTGGCGGCCTATCTGGGCCGTCGATCTGATGTGATCGGCGGCCCAGATAGGCCGCCAGTTTTTCAAGATTCGGGCGGGAAACCACCCGAAGTCGGACTGGCCAGCGTCGGCCCCCGCAGCTTCGACACTTCGTCGCAGTGACGAGTGCGGGAAAGCACGCGACTACTGAGTGCGCCCCTTGTCACGTCGGGCACGGCACGCCATGGCCTCCCC
>BFEA01000207.1:2356810-2417204 GCA_003427395.1 Chara braunii | reverse complement strand
TGCCACTCCGTAGAATATAGAACTTATCCGTCAGTACTTCCTTCATTCCATCCAAATAGACTGTAGCCTCGCGTTCAGCCTTTGCGCTTACTCCTGATACTGCCACTTTGGGTACCTCTGGCTTGAAAGCCATCTGGGCTTCGTCTCATACAGGAATGCACATCTTATGTGTAATCATCTGAAGCTCATCCCACGCGAGCCTCGAAGCAGCTAAGTACTCGAGTATCGAGCACTGCATAGGTTGCTTAAGCGCACGCCTAAGAGGCTCCACTGTTTCAATATCGTCTAGCGAGCTCTTCATGGTAAACTTTCACGCTCCGCGCTTGCACGACAAAAGTATAACTTTCTCTCCATCAATTATTTGCCYATCCTTTTCTATCATCACATAGTCCATATCGACCTTTTTTGAAGAAGCGCCCCTCTCGGACTTGGTCGCCACACTCCTTATAGGTGTGGGTGGTAGCTGAGCTCATCATCCAAGGATAAAGTCATTCGCACRCTCCAACTCTTGGCCGCTTCTTTGCCCTTGCTTGGGCGCACCCGCCTGGCCTCAACGTTCTCCTTCACCGAAGGGAAYATCGATACCTCGCCTAAATCGTCTGCCCACTTGACGTACTTGCATTCATCAAGCACGACAAGCCCCTCGTCGATAGCTCTCCTGAGGTCCACACAATCCCTCTTGACATGATCTTCCCCCCTGCAATAGATGCAGGAATTTCTAGCAGTGGGCGGTYGGTCCTCTACACCCCTAGGAGCCAGCTCTCTCGCAGGTCTGGCATTTTGGTTGGAAGGCCCAAGAGATTTGGGGTAGTTCGAAGACTTCGCGTACCTAGGCGACGCTGAATATCCTCCTCGGTCATATTGCCCACATGAATCTTCCCGACGACCTCCTCCTCGCTCTGCCCTCTYATAGCCGCCACGATATCCATCTCGGTGGTCCCTGTCCGATTCCCATTGGCCTCGGGAGTCATCTTTGTCTCTCCGGTTGAAATTGCCTGGACTCCGGTATCCTTCCACGTTCCCATCATATCTGGGACTGCGCGGATACTATTCCTGCCTTCCCCCTTGGCTAAAGGTGTCCGTCCCGTGGTACATGTCTCCTCGACGATCCCTATCAATCTCCTCATCCCTACGTCGCCAACCATCATCATCTCTCTTTCTCGAGCGATAGTCCGCGAGTGTGCGCARGTTCCTTTCTTCCATACTCCGCCAACGGTCAGAATTTATGCGATCCCATCGCAAGGAGTAAGGGGACCATAACTTGTCTCTGTAAGTCGTGGCTCCCATCTTTGTCTCGATATTGGTCATTTGCCTAGCCATTCCCGTCATCATTTCTCTCATCTCCCTCATCTCATCTATCACCGCCTCTCTATCCCTGGGTCGTTGGGGTCGGCCTCCGTCTAACAAATATCGTCGTTCTGCCCAAGGCTGGTCGTTAAAATCAGGACACCTCTCCGCATCGTACTCACGGTAAAGAGAAAAGTCYCGGCGTTGCATCCCTCTCCAGACTAGGTCCTTGTAATCGTCTGCCTCAACCTTCATTGCCAACTTGAGAACCCCCACAAAATCTATCTTGTCGTGAGGCATCTCTCTCAGTACTCCCTTCTGCTTTTCCCTCGGTAGTCGACCGATGAAGATTGTACACCGCTCGGCCTCCGATAGTTTCTCTTTCGCAATCAGGGCATCGGATATCTTCTAGAACCGTCTCTCAAATGCTTGGACACTCTCATCCTCACCTTGGGTCATCACTTCCAGATCTCGGATTGAGTACTTGACGTCGTCCAACTTGAAGAGTTCATAAAGGCTGGCTTTGTAGGTAGTCCACCTCCTATCCTTTGGTCGCGCTTCTTTGATTACTTGGCTCAAGCTCGGGTTCGAGTTGAACAAAAAATTGTTTATGATCTCGTCCTCCGACCATTGACTGCGATATGCGTGCAACTCCCACTTCTCGAGATACTCGGTGATACCGTATCCCTTGAAAATGAGTGGCCTGGTGTCTAGCTCCAAGGGTTGGTGCGAGATAATGTATCTGTCCCTCCTCTCGTAAGGAAGCATATACGACTCACCCGTCTGTGGGTCGTAGATCCGTCTAGGTGGTGTGCTCCTCTCTGAAGGTCTATCTCTATCTCTCTAAGCTTGTTCCCAGGCATACTGGTCTTTCCAGTCATCCCTGCCTCTATCACCTCCGACTTCTCTCCGCTCGTATGTAGGAGAGCGTCGAGCGGGCATCTCCCGCCGGATACTAGGAGGTTTTGTTCTACTCCCCATCTGTACCAGCGATGCTGTCCTATCTGGCTCAACGACRACTGGGCAGCCCATCACTTCGGGTTCCCCATCGTCCGGTTGATCTACTCGTCTCAGCAGAGCATTCTGCCGGATGCGCTCCTTGAGGTCTCGCAGAGCACGATCCGGTGTCGTTCGGTATACACTAGCTTGTTGTTCTATATTCGGATGTGGACCCATCGTGTCAGAATCCATATACTTTATTTCCTCTATGAGCTCGCATATATACAGGGAATCTATCGTCCCTAACACTGGAACACGCAGCCCGGACCTAATGTCAGAACTGGCAGCCCGGACCTAATGTCAGAACCGACAACCCAGACCTCATGTCAGAACAGACAACCCGGACCTAATGTCAGAATCGGCAGCCCCACTCTCTAATTGTCTCAATCTAGTTCTCGACATCCCTTTAAATAACCCTCAGTCTTTCGTCCTCGTCTCGGATCTTATGCTCGCCCTCAATACGTAGGACTTCCGTGTCAAGGAAGAGTCGTCCCTCCTGTCCCTCTATGCAGGCAGCACCTCTCCTGACCTCTAGTACTCCTGTCTCAGGGCACCTCACTCTCCTACAAATCGCGCTCCCTATAATTGGTAACTCCTCGCGAATGCAAGCACGCAAGCGTTCTCGTAGATTGATCGTTGTCCTCCTCTCCAAATCTCACAACCCTCATCGTACCGCGCTGGCTCTTGCTAGCAGATACTCTCCTCCTCTTGCCATCAAACTCCTGATGTTGTAAGGCAAGCTTAACTATAGTCCCATAGTTTCCCTTTTGCATAATTTGATAGGGAGTGGGAGGTTTAGGAAGACCCTCAAAGACCGTTATCCGAGTGTCCCAAATAACGTTTTTCCCTAGAGTTAGCAACTTATCTTTCTCGCCTTCTACAACCTCTTCCGCTGGCTTCCAACATCGACCATATACAAGATCAACTTCTCTCTCCCTAGGTAGATAAATCCTCACATCATACACGTCTGTGTAGATAAACCTGACGGTCATCACATAAAGACGTATCTCCTTCCATCCGTTATCCACAAGCTCGTACCTCTCTACCTCGTACGGGATCACCTCTCTCTTCCTTAGTGAACTCAGCAGGCACAGATAGTCTTTAGTTTCTTCTCGGACGGTCTGTTTCCAACAAGAAACCTCTCTCTCCTCAACTCAACTCGCGATCAGAGATAATTCTCTCTTCGCTCATCCCTACATCATATTATTTTCCTGTCGATCTTTTGGGACCATTTCTCGTTCCGGCCGTCCTAGCGAAATTTAGTACCGCCCCCCATCCATTCTATTCCTGTCTCTTATACACATCTAGATGTGTATAAGAGATCTCTCTTCGCTCATCCCTACATCATATTATTTTCCTGTCGATCTTTTGGGACCATTTCTCGTTCCGGCCGTCCTAGCGAAATTTAGTACCGCCCCCCATCCATTCTATTCTAATCCTCTGTSTGGAATCGGCGGCCTAGGCAAACCGTCGAAAATCGAGATGTCRTCACAGACCTCAACGGTCTTCCTTAAATCTTCCAGTCTCTTCTTCACTWCCTTCAATTTTCAGGCGCTTATTCTCCAGCACCTCGTGTAAACACAGAACTCTGCCCGCTCCCTAGGTCAGTATATCTCGATGTGGTGTACTCCTAGGTCGTGAAAGTGTACGGTCATTACATAAAATTGATTCATGTCCCAACCGCTGTTTGCTACCTGGTACCTGACTACTTCATAGGGAAAAATCTCTCGTCTGCTAATTGCACTCAGGCCTTGCAGTACTTTCTCATGTTCCGGATCACGGGGCCCTCTCCATCCCGCAAACTTTCGTCTCCTTCGCGGTAACTCCCCCTCAGGTAGGCTAATCTCTCGCCCAATATTTGCAGTTCATCTAACATTCTAAACCAGCTAAAGCAAGCGTCACTAACATCCTATCTGCGGATGCTCGCAGGATCAGGTAGAAAGCTTCGAAGTCGTCGTTGTCTCCGAAGTCCTCAGTGTCCTCTGGGGTCTTAATAAACTCCTTCCAGTACCGGTTATGTGCCGAGAGTGTCCTGAGAACAGCGTCGTCAACTATTACTCTGGCTAACTTTCCTGACTTCCTGGCCTCTTTTTCTAGGAGTCTCTCAGTCTCTCTCGGTGTCACGTGCCACGATCTAGATAAAGGTCACTCATCGAAAGGAGTCACACATAATATGTATCTAATCAGACGACCGTTTTCAACTCCTACCTAGAACCCAGTCAGTCGCACATCCCTTAACGTTTGTCGAGTGCACTCTGCCTCCTCGATCACACTGAGTCTCGCTAGGTGTTTTACTTCCATCACTACACAGGCCACCGATCCATCTAACTTCCCCACGACATGCAAGGAAAACTTTTCATTGGAATACTGAGTCGTATTGCTCATTGTCATCTTTCATTGCTCTGATGCTCCCACCACACTCTCCTTTTCTTTCGGGTCTGTAGCCTCTGGCGACTCCTTCGGCCGTTCTGTCGATTCTGACGACTGCCCTGTTTCCTCAAGCTTACGATCTCTCGTCTTCACACTTTTCAAAAAATCCAGTTGCCACCTCCCCACTCGAGGTTTTCTTGTAAACTAAGTCTAAGCCTTTCTCTAAGCCAGTACCTAAAGAAAAGGTAGACCTTTGGCAAAATCTCCTCTATACAGAGTGGATTGTCAGACCTGCCACCTATCCAAATATAATATAACTCCTCTAAACTAAGAAAATTTTGGCAGCGCTTTCCGTAGGAAAAGTGCCTTCGCAAAATTTATACTAACTCGAATATGAAAACAAAACAAACTCTAAATTTGGAAAGCCAAATTTTGTCCAACTCCCTAAATTAGTAAAAATTTTGGCAGCACTCCCCTTAGAAAAGAAGTCTTTCCAGATTTTTACTAAGTCAGATATGAACGTAGAGCAAACTTGCGTTCAACTAAGATAAAATTTAACAAAATTCCTTAGATTTGTAAAACTTTCGACAGCACCCCCTTTAAAAAAGTGTTAATCCCTGATTTATATAAAGCTAAGTTCAAAATCTAAAACGAATTTGACTTATCAACGTCCAATTTTGTCTAACTCCCTGAATTAGCAAAATTTCGGACAACACTCCCTTTAGAAAATGAGACTCTCCAGATTTTCACTAAGTCACTTATAAAAGTCAAACAAGTTGAACTTTGAAAAGACAAAATCTGACTAACTCCTTGGTTTTGTAGAAATTTCGGCAGCGCTTCCCGTAAAGAAAGTAGCTTACCAAAATTTATACAAAGCCAAGTATAACAAAAGATCAAAAAAAAATGCAGAAATTGACCTAAGTAAAATAAACTTATCTCAGAAAATGTAAGAATTGAAACTAACTTTTATGGCTCTAGCACGTGGCGAGCAACTAAAGCAACTACCTATCAACTGAAGCTCAGACTAAGTAGTGATCTCACTCAGCCACATGCAAGCTAAACCACGAAGGTAAATACTCTCGTCAGCCCCAAAGTCAACCTTATCAAACAATAGTTCATGATCTTTCAATGATTTATCCCTTTATACCCAACTTACATAAGGCATAAAGCTAGACCACCCAATCTTATGGGAACCTGCCTAGCTTAGCCATAAAATATACACAAACACAGGGCACTACAACTTTTCCTTTCTTTGGGCCTATGACTAGGTTAGCCAGCCTAGTCGCCCTAGACTATTTAAGTATCCAAGTTATAAATAATTATCTGCACTTTTGACTTTTAAGGGAACATATGAATGAACCGGTCATCTTAGATCTAGATTCAGTCTGTCTCTTCTGACCACAATTTTTATTCTTTATTCGTACTCTCTTCAGTTGGTGATAAACTATAGTCAGACCATCAAATCTTATGGAAAAATGTTTGACTAGCCTGTTCATAAGTAAGTAGTATAAGATATAAAAAAAAATAATTTTTTGGTTCCAGCATGTGCGTGACTCCAGACCAGACCACCCAATCTTATGGGAACCTGTCTAGTCCTTTGCCTGAATTTCTTCCCCGGAATAAAACAAAGGAGAGTTAGGGTCATCCAATCTTATGAAACATGTCCAACTCCCCTTCAGAAACTAACAAAACATAAAAAAACATAAGGAAAACAAGGCAACCAGGTCATCCAATCTTATAGAAAAATGCTTGGTCCCTTAAAGTCAAACACATGCAGCCCTCACAAGTCAAAGCAACCAGACCACCCAATCTTATCGGAACCTGTCTGGTCCTTCACACAATCAAAAATAAATATAGCGTTGGTCCTCCAATCTTATGAAGACTCTCCCAGCCTTTGGTTGACTTAGTCAATCACAAGCAAAACTGCCTTCCTTCCACCTTTCCCCCGGATGCAATCCCACAATCTGCTTTCAGTCGGACAAACAAAAGTTGAAACTGCAACTTGCACAATCATCTTTTTAATTTAGTCTCGTATGTTCTGAAAGTCAAACTAAAAGTCAAAATAGGGATGCAAGCAATATACGCAGTCAAAATATAACAAGGAATACAGATAATGGGTTATAACTGGGTTTATAGAAGAAAAACAATTGTTACCTCTCAGTTCCCTGCCTCCATAACTCCTCCAGAGTTCCGGCAGAGCTTCCGCAATCGGTGGGCTGACTCCCCACAGAGTCTTATTGAGGTCCTACGGGTTGCAATCCCGCCTGCCGCCTTCCTCTCGTAACAGGACTAGACTGAGAGTAAGAAAGGCAAAAAATAAGGGGYTTCAAACGCTCGAGATACAAGAGAGGGACAATCAACTCCCAAGAGAGAGTCATGTAATCTTCAGTTGCCTGAGGGCCCCGCAATGGTGGCCGGAACGTATGGTTACTTAGTCAACTGAAGTCAAACCGCCTGCTCTTAACTTCTTTGGCGATCCCCCTCCCCCTATTTCAATGGTCTCTATTCCTTCGCAAGCTCGAGATCTGAAACTTCCCGGCCGTAGCCCAAAACACGGGTCGTGGATCAAAAACGCAGTCTTTTTCTTTTTCGTAGCAAAGCAACAGCGCGGTTTAGCTAGCCGAGCAGCGAGCAAAGTCTGCGCAAATTTCGGCTGTGTAGTCCTCACTATGCTTCGACAAGCACCCTACTCGCAGTCGGGCCCCGCTACTTCGTTTGGTAGGATAAGCAGTATATTGAACAACAAATACCTTGCTAACTCGTATTGGTTTGGCGCATAGCTTGGCTCAGTAGTTTGCCTCCCGGTTCATCCCGCGTCGCCCGCTTTACCTCGCAGGTCAGTCCCCATCGACCTGGTATAAGCATACCACGCAGTCCGACTCAGCCCGTCGCTCCCGCTTACTCGATTAACTGTGACTAGCAGCAAACAACTCGCCTGCTCTTATCGGTTGCTAATGCCCTCCTCCTCCTTTCCTCGTTCGCCTCACTATCCTACCCTAATCTGCACACTGGCTCAAAAAGGGTCGACCGAAAAGGATCACGACACCAACAAGAATGCCCTGTGTAGACTACAAGGTGACTTCACGGGACAAAGTCAAGTCGTCATGATAACGTTGATCAACGGGAATGAGACCGAGTCGACCAAACACAGCGAGCCCGAAGTCAGGGACAACATGGCTACAAAGGTGAGTGCAACCAAATCACCTCCCAGAAAAAATCATAGAGAAACAGTATTCGTAACATGCGAATCCTTCTCTAGTGTAAAGTGAGAATGTATCTATTGCTAAACCACGAACGGATTCATCTCCACCTAATGGTGAGCGTATTTCCTTTTCCTTCGGGTGCAGTTCAGAATCACTGTGTCACAAAACCAAAATCCCAACTCAAAAACTAATCGCGTCATCACATTTACGATGGTTAAAAACCTTAAAGTATCACTTTCCCACACTCGATCCCTTCAAAAACCGACCGGAATATCTATTTTTTGCCCCCACCATATCTACACGCACAAATATCCCGCGCACATCCTTCCTCTACTAACTTTGATTTCTACTAACCTATCAATCAGACTAACACTGCCATTGAACTCGCCTTATCTAGAAGCCCTTATTCTAACCTCTACCCCACTCGATTCCTTCGAAAACGGAGTGGTATCTCAATTTATTATCCCCGCCGTTTCTTCTTCCACCATATCCTCCCACACTAACTTTCCTTACTAACTTCCACTACACCTCCTCTTTCCCTTTTCTAACTGAGGCATCGTGATCAACCTGTCTGAAAAACCCCGTATTCATTCTTCACTCGTTCGATTCCGTGTAGAATTGAGTGGACATTTTATCTGTGGCGACACGCGACTTGCTTCAACGCCATCTTCGCCTTTCGACTGTATTTGGCATAGTCTGCCACCCCGATTCTTCCCGGGCCTCCTCCCTGTCTCTGTCGTGTCCGTTACTCCGTTAAAGGTTTTTCCTTTTGTGCTATCCAATGCTACAGTGGCGCCTACTGATACAAGTCGGAGCTCGATGGTCGAGGAAGTCAAAATGCGCTACACATGTGTAACCACTTACCTGCAAAAACGATCTGCCTGACAACACCCGGCGCTAAGGCGCCTGGTCTACGCCCGGTTGTTCGGGCCAGCTCGCCGCTACTGTGGTAGGAGGACGTTGGCCTGTTGTGGGTCATGGTGGTAATAACACCTCAGCACTAGTGGTGGTTTCAGGTGCGCTGCCTCGCCTTGCCTCCACAGCCGCCCGTCGCTTCTCACCAGCACCCGCCGCCCACTGCGCTATCTGCTCTGCCCGCTGCTGCCTGGTCGGACCCACGCCCGTTTCCCAGAGATGTGTCGTTCGTCCTCCCCGAGTGACATTGAGCAGAAACTGCTTCGGTGCGCAGAGGGGGAGGAAACTTGAGGAGAGGTATCGTGACTGGTCCATCGGAGAAGCCTGACCCTGATGTTACGGGCTTATTGGGGGCTTGAGCACGGACGTGGCTGCCACGGGGTAACTTCGATGCAGTCACGAGAGCAGTTTGTAGTCGCACTCCAGTCCGTCCTACGGATACAACACACCCCCACTTGATCTCACCAGACCCGAAGCGTAGGTAAAACCAAAGATGTGCATTCTTAAAGTCCTTGACCATTATGACGGCTTCTAATCCGGTATCATGTCAGAGTCAAGGACGCCTGACGCATAAAAATAATGCCAACAATTAATAAAATATTTAGAAACTTTTAATCTCCAAAATACGACGGTCAATGGAAAGGAACGACTAATACCTGTTCCGATATCGCCGCCGACAAAACCAAAAGGGGATAGCCCGACCGACCTTCAACCCCGTGTTTCCTTCGCGCTACTGTAATATCCCCGTGTCGTTGCTGCTCGATCTCGATCCCCGAACCCCCTTTGTTGAAGTCCGATGCCGTAACCAAACAATGTTAGGCCCAAGTTCGGGTCTAGCTTTGACGGATCCCTAAATAAACTAGTACTGCGCGACGCACGAATCTACCAAAAAATGCGTTCAAAATCCCTTCGTTGTCGATGTCGTCCTCCACATGTACGCGCAAACCACAGGCAAAACGCACCAATCACGAGACAAAATCTTTTCAATTCTGATTTAATTAGAAGGATAAAATACGGGTCGGCAATAAAGTCGACTCCACCATCATCAATAGGCAGAAAGATCACGCGCGCCTTAAATCTGCGCGCCCACACCCTCTCTACTCTAGTCAACCATCAGTCAACCATAACCATAGCCTCAGCCGCGCCTCGTGCGATATACGTAAACTTTCAATCAAACTTATTTCTCGTCGCTTGCAAAAACCAGGGCGGATACATTTGTAAGGGTATTCGCACCGACAGCTTACCGGACCAAATTAAGCGACGTCCCCATCGCTTCGCAGAATCAAAAAGCTATAAATTCATTCAAACTTCAAATTGCTGACGGGAAAGGAACCAATCCAATCAGTCGACAGACTCAGGTTCGAGGCCTCCATCAAATCATGCCAAACACAACTATATGCTGTCATAATTCCAACCTGGGTCTCCATTGTCCTGATTGGCAGACGCCCGTGTACTAGACATACGTACTACAACATAAGTTTCGGCAGCCCTCTCAACTGTCCTCTTCCCCTCGTCCTAGACAAACGTCGGCTTCTCATTAAGTGTCCCGAGTGTTTACCCTGCAAGTAGGGCTATAATCAGGGAATTGGGCCCTAACCGAGACCTTTGAAGGCACTCTTGCCTCCCTCCAACAATTCTCACAATCAACCCTATATATACATCAATCTCATCATAGACTCTTCCTGCAGTCTAGTACAGGAAGGTCAAGTCTCTATCCTCGCCCACCATAGTCTGGGTGATCGTGCCAGATCTACAACCCACCATGTTGTTATTTTAGCGGTAGTGCCCTCGCAGGTTGTGCCACCATAGGCTTTCTCTTGATAAGCATTCAATCAGGACTCAAAAAAGACTCGACTCGACTCCTATCCCACGCCATTCCGCAGGAGTTTAACCCTCCTAGGTGGCCACACCCCTTTAAGTCTTTACTCCTTTGGCAAGCCGTAGGCCCGCTGTTCAGGTTATGCCGATCAGCAGCCGACACTAGGGAATGCGTCCTAGTCACCCGACGACGACGAGTCGTGCTTGGGACCTCAGCCCCCCCAAGGCGTCTGTTTGCGTGCGGGTCCGATAGAGGCATAAAACCGCACGTACCCCCTATGCTAGCGAATGAGAAACGCCCTCTGTTGGTCCACCTTTGCGATTGCAACTAATTAGCTTTCGTACTGTGGACTGGTAGCTCGGCGGGGATACGCCACCGAAGGGAGGTAACAACTCCCATAAGGTGGAGGTAAGTCGTGCCACGTGTAGGCCCTATCCTGTCGTTGGGGCTCGCGAGAGGTATGGCTGGCGCACTCTGCCGGAACGGTTTGCGGAAGCTCCATGTGTATTCTCGACGAGGATCAGACCAACTCCTACGTGACGCGGCCGGGAGGGTCCCACCCCACGTTGCGCGGTGCCGGACCGATGCGCTCGACAACGGTAATCGCACAATGCTCCTTTCTCGCACACACTTTGTTGTACCCTATCCTGCGCTTTCCCGCCGCACCTTAATTCTAATCGCAACTGTAATCTCTTCTTTCTCCTTCTTGGCGAGTGCAAGTGTAACTGTAATCTTCTCCTTCTTGATTTCTTTCAGCGCTAAAACATGCGCCCCTTTTCTATCCATCTCATTGACGAAAAGATGCATGACTTGACGGATGGGTGGAGAGTGGCTACGTCCCCCACGCTGCAGCTCAGCCATGCAGATGCGGACACTTCTTTCTTCCCTCTCCCTTCTGCTTCAGAGTAATCCGGAATCGTCTTGCGCAAATACTGAGTGTTATAAAGTCTGCAAGCACGACTAATTCTCTCTCTAATCTACAGTTTGGACTTAACACAGTCGAGAGGATGGGCTAACGAGCGGAGACAGGACGGTGAGTAGGGAGGGCGATCTGACGAGCAGATGCTGATTTGTGCAAGGTTGACGTGTGGCCACGAAGAACTGTGGTACACGGACGAACCTGGCTGCACACTCCGGTTAAGCAGGGTTACAACTTCGTGATTGTTGGTAGGCGCGAGGCAACGGATTGGCCCCATCAGAGAAATGGTGAGAAAGAAAGACGACGTGGTGGATTGAAGTGGTTTTTTCTATTCGCATCCTCTGTATAATTTTGATTTTGGTATTGGTCATCTTCGTTGTGGCAATCTCATATTTTCTTTTCTTCGATTGATGTGTGAATTATCATTTTTTTCCCCCGCCTCTTTCTTTTTCATAAACCAGGGATGTGAGGTGGCTGTAGTTTCGATTGATTGTTTGACTGTTTCAAAAACATGGACATTATCAATTGTTGAGTCGAGGGAATACTCCATGTACGGTTCAGACGTCTTGTTGTTTGATGTGTAAGAAATTGCTCCTTCTCTTTTTCTTTTGGACACCCGTCTGTTTGCATATGTCGCTTCGAATCAGTTGTCTAATTTGCATTAGGTCTGCGGATGTCGTCTTTCTTAATAGACAGAGATTAGACTACATGCATGCATAACGAGTTATCTTAAACCCTGTCAGAGACAGATCCTGTGCACGCGCATATACGAATGACCCAAAAGACAAGGCGGTCATCACATATACTCGTGTCTGCATGATCCGTTTCCAACTTGAACCAGGTTGCGATGTGAACGCATGAATGTATGAATTAAAATTTCCTCACGAGACATAGACACCGGCATTCCATTTTGGATCACTGACCACGACTGTCTGAGGGACCGTAAGTACCAGAGGTACTAGGAAAACGAGCATCTCTTATGAACCTGTATTTCCATGCCAAACTGAGAACGATCGGTTGTGTGCATGGGACTCCCAGCAAGCCATAGGACAAGA
Organism: Chara braunii; assembly: GCA_003427395.1. Lineage (NCBI taxonomy): Eukaryota > Viridiplantae > Streptophyta > Charophyceae > Charales > Characeae > Chara > Chara braunii. The sequence goes on along the minus strand of BFEA01000207.1, from coordinate 2,404,637 downwards.
TCCCCAAATCCCGGATTACCTCAACACGTGTAGCCACCAGGCCTACGTGGAACCAGGATTCGTCGCTATAGAAACCAATTTCCCTCCCTTCTATCCCTACCACAATCTAACGGTCGTCCCCACTAATGCGATAACCCCCTACTGGCCCCGAAGGTCGTGCTCTGAGTGTCGATGATATTACACCTACAGGGCCGCGAGATTTGCCCGACAAACCCGTTCCGAGCTGAGCACAGAGAAAACAACCTCCGCCTGAGGCCGTCAACGTCAGGCTCCGAGGTCTGTGAAACCCGCAGACGACATGTGTTAAAACAAAGAGACAGTCGTTGCGTTCCCTCTGTACACAAAATCCGAGGCCGCCCCAAGGGACGAGGTCGACGGAACTAGCCGCCCGGCTCCGGGAAGTGTAGATCAGAAAACTTGGCCTTTCGCTGAACCCCTTTGCACTTTTGTCCTTGAAACCTGACACTAAAGATCTCAGTTCCGACCTCAGACTCCAACCTATTTTCCTAAAGTCCTTGACACGCCTCTTTTACGCACTTTCGGACCCCCTCTCACTCCGAAACAGGAAGTCGCACTGGGCGTATTTCAGAATAATTTGGGATCTCGTGGCAAGCCCGAAAATTCCTTCACTACAGATTGTCGGATCAGTAGCTTAGGCTCTGATCCCACATTCTTTAATTAGGGTACTTCTGGGGAAAATTTAACATCCTACACGGTACCTCGGGTCCCCGTTGAAAAAAAAAATTGGGTGTTTCTTCTCTTGAACGGTTGCATGTCACCATTATCGTGACTGTAAGCGTGTGGTGGGTACAATGATGGAAAACTGTCGGACCCCCTAACCGTTTCCCAGAAAGTCGGTGTTACCATGATTCAATATATTTTGTTTCCCCTTTGTCGGCTTTCCCTCCGTGCTACGTTCATCCGCAGGTACCATTGGCCTCGCCCATCCGCAAGTATTGTTGGCATGCAGTCCCTTTCGTCGTTGATTCTGCAAGAGTCCCTGTGTCTACGGCCCTGTGGGGGCATAATTTCCTTTCATGTGCCGAATGTCGCGGACCCATCTTTGGTGGTACTTTTCCCTATTTTTTGGCGAAAAAAAACTGTAGGGTCAGCCCCTTAGGCTTCTTAGGCTTGTGCTCCAGTACATTAGGATGAACTACACATCATCGTTTTCCAAAATTTCGCTAGTGGTGCCTGAAGAGCTAGGCCCACCAGCATCGACAATAGAATAACGATTTGGGACGCCACAGATTGCACATTTTCTTCCTTCCTAGTCGGTCGTCTCACAAGTGCACTTTGTTTGTTTTTTCATAAAAGGACAAAGATCATTTCATTGCAAAATAAGGGAGTCTTTAACAACCAACCCGGGCAAACAAACTGGGTTACTGGAACTTTTGGGACCATTACCCAGCTTAGGTGCGGGCATTGGGAATACGTCTAGAGAAAATAATGGCCCGTGCGAGACCGCTGCTTTGACTGATCCGCAACCCTATCTAAAAGGATGCCCTCAGGGCCCTGAAAACCAAAACCCAGATAAGACTATCATCCTAACAAAGTATGAACAAGGAAGGGAAAAGTGAATGTTCCTAAGAGGAAGAGAGGCAACCAAAGCTATCATCCTAAGAGAACGGGAAGGCAAGGAAAGGAGGGGAGAACGACACTTAGGATTAGGGATCAAATTATCGCTACATCATATGTATCCAACCAAAGCTAAAATCCTAAGAGGAATGGGAGCAAGGGATAGGGAAAGAAAGCGCCCACAACTGCACTTCCGAACCCCCTTGAGGAAATCAAGTCATATATTTTTCCTCCTTTTTTTTTAATTGAAAAAAAAAAAACTGCGACGACCTTGACATATCATCATTTTTTTATTTTTTTTTAAGGGTTATGGCCTTCCAGTCATCCTAGGTAAATTGAATCTTATGTCTAATCTGACACCGGGTGGCCGTATTGCCTTCAGGGAACACCCAGTAGGGGACACTCACCACGAGACAACCGGTAGCAGAGGGATATAACATCATGTGAGTAGCCAGTCGTTGTGCCTCCCTGATTACCCCTGCCCCTATGAACATCAGTAGAGACTGTTTTTTAATGCCAATTGGAGGGATCAACGGGCTATTTGTAGGTGGCGGGCACTAAGCATGCCCTGTAAGGTACATGAGGCTAAATTGAATGGGAATTGAATCCAAGACCTCCTGAATGCCACTTGCGTGCCTTACAAATATACGGCATATCGTCATTGAATGAATTGGCCTCAGACAATTTTGGTTTTATTCGTTATGTACCATCATCTGGACCGAACCCGGGTTTGAGCTCATGGGTGTACCCACTGAGCTAGGATCTTCGGTTCCTCCCTTTATTTTGTGTGCAGGGGCGATGCTAATCTCCTTTGTATAGAGACAATTTTAACAAATGTCTCGAAGAACGAAATCAACTTTTCCGTGAGGCGGGAGACAATGTTCGCAGGGGTCCCCTATGTAAGCCTTAGGAGCAGTGGTACGTACGTAGTGAAGGTGAATTGACAGAATTTGAAAGATGAAGAATATAGTTGAAAAAAACAAACAAACGTTTTGTGAATACTACCACCGCCTGATCACCTAAGGTTCTAGAAAACTTTGCCACGTCGTCACTCCCCCCCCCCTCGGGCCGCCATCCCAACAAAACCCAGCACCTCCGCACTCCCTGCAAAACATTGGGGGATCTTATCGACAATCACTCACAAGCTCGGTGTGACTTTCTGGTTGGAGTAAGAGAAGGTCCATAAAGTGCGAAAAAAAAGTGTCAAGTATTTTAGGAAATTGGGGTGGAACCCCAACTCAAAAGTGGGCTCTATGTGTGTCAGGTCCTACAACGTAATTAAGAATGAAATAAGTCTTGAATAAAAAAATGACGAAAACGAAGGATTCGAGCGTGATCTCACAAACCCTGGATGGTTATTTATGGGAAATAGATGATTTTAACACTGGTCAAAGATCGTGAAAACCTTACAAAACCACAAAACCTCACATTCTTTATAGATAGAATGAAGAAGTAAAACTGAAACTGTTATTTTTTATAGAAAAAGAGAGCGTTTTTCACCGTTTTTCAATAAAGGAGGCGAAAAATAAAGCGAAAAGTCAAGCGTTCCTCAAAATGTGCAAGAAAACCCTTTCTTGCAATATCCTCTTATATGACTACAAGTCATTCTCAGCAGATTGGCAAAAAGCAGAGCTCAAACATTACAATTTTAAAGAACTACAGGGCAAACTTGAAAAATATTAAAAAAAATGAGTTTTGGTGAATATTCATTTATACAACCACAAGTCATTTTCACCAGTTAGGTTAAAACCAAACTCTGCGAAAATTAATTTATATAACTATAAATCAATTTAAAAATTAACTGTAAAACCCTTATAAAAAATACATGTTATTTAAAATAAAAATGCAAACAATTTTTGTCGAGGAGACATCTTCAAATTCTTAGTCAAACACGAGTTGAAAAAAAAAAAATCAAACAAACAGTAAAACATAATATGTTCGCCTATGTATGGGAGAACATCTTTAAGTGAACGTATTCACGAGCATGATAACATGTTTGCGCGTTTGTAAAACCACCGAATACGTTCATAGTACTACAAATCTTATAAGGCTATAAAAAAAAATATATATATATATAATAATAAATTAGGATATTTCGGTTCTTGAACATACGGTGCTTCACTAGGTACTGATTTTTTGTGAATTTTTTATTTTTTCCCTGCCGCTTTGAATGGTTATGAAAAAATAATTTATTTTTTTTTTTTTTGCGGTTGTCTCAGTTCACGTACAATTTTGTTCCTTGAGGAGGTCCGAAAAACGTACTATCATAATCTTAAATAAATTTTGTGCAATTCTAACAATTTGTTTTGTTAGGTTTTTCTCGAATCCTATGTTTGTTGCACTTTTCGATAATTGAGAGGTCGGGGGTATATGCGTGATGGCACAGCTCCACCGCGTGTGGCTGTCGTGGTTTGCATGGTCCGGACTCCAATGTGGATGCTCTAAGCCAGGAGTGTTGAACCTCATCATCCGCAAGGCTATGCAACATGTAAAACGCGTCTCACACGTGCAACTGACATACCAGCTTCCGCTCCTGAAAGTACTTTTGAAGCCAAGAGTTTTGTTATTAGTGTTTTTTCGATCTCTAACCGACTTTAGGGGTACCTTTCTTTTTGGCTGGTGGGTGATGCATGGAATCAATGGTCGTCGAGGCCCTCCCACTTTTAAAACTTGTTGTTTTTCTCGGACTTTGTCCTAATTTCTCTCCGACGATCCATGAATTTCTGTAAGACTTACACAAATCCTTCGTGAGCGAGCTACGGATTTTGTTCGGCAGTTGAGAATTCTCGAATTTGTGGGCACACTTCCCGGTGACGTGTTCTTTCTTGCAACTGAATGTTCCTAAATTCACTCTTGAAAGCTCTGTAAATTTTCAGTAGGGATCTCATTCCAGGCGCATATATCGTTTTGGAACTTCTCAATCTTCAAATTAACTTTAGAGCTGGAATGGACGAAACATAACTGTTTTTGTGTTCTTTTGTCTCTGTGTCAGCACCATGCATATAAACCTCCCCCACTTCCCGCTATGCCTCGTACCATCTTCATCTTTCTCTTCTTCACTCCTTCAGTTCACCCATAACTGTTTTTCATCCCCTCTCCCTTCGCGCTTATCTCCCTCTCCTTCTGTCTAAATCTTGGCCCCACTCCACACTGCTTTTCGCACCCTCCTATTTCCCACCTTCATTCCCATATGGGAAACCGATCCCCCCCCAAAGTGTTCAAGCCATCAGACGACATCGTGTAAGGAGGATTAATTCCCTCACGTTGTCATCTGATTGAGTGCGAAAAAACTCGTCGGGAACATCGATATGGTTTTCCCTAGGCGATTAACCCTTATTCTGTCTTCACTCCCTCCTATCCCTACCCCCTTCTCTCCCATCTTCTATTTCCTTCTTCGCAACTATGAAATCAATAAGAGCATTTAGAAAACTCTCTCAACACATCAACCAGCTTCAGGGAAGTCGTGGCTAAATGATGTATGTACGACGAGTTGAAAAGTTCCGACAAGCCGACTGTAGTTTTGCAAGGCTGTGAGTCGAGTGGTTGTGATGGACTGCGGGATCTGGGCAAGTCCGTATAGAAGCCGAGTTGGGGGGGTGACGATCCCTGTGGAGCGGAGGTTGGTATGTGGCGGTTGAGATCGTCAGTACCTGGGTAAGGAAGGTGTGTGTATACGAGTGGTTGCATGACCCGGGCCACAATCAGAGTGCAAAGGACTTGTGTGGATTGATTATCGGTTCCTCCTCTTATTTTGGAAGCTAAGTCGATGGCGGAATGCCAAGTTTTTCTTATATCTACTTGCATGCTTGTAACTCCTCTTACCGTCGTCCCCTTCTTCCATCAAGCTACAACTCCGTCAACATCTTTCAATTTTGCTTTTCATCTCTTTCTCTCAGTGTTTCCCTTCATGGATGTATAACATTTAAATGACTCCCTCGCCCTTACCAACTCCTAAGGTCATGTCCCACTCGTCTCGTTGAATTTAATCGGATCTCAGAGGGACGAGCAACGTTGAATTTGAGAGACCAGTGAGCCCGGGTGATTTGGCTAGCCCCTCCGTTTGCTCCTTTGTATCTGATGAGAGATGGACGTATGATATGGTTGTCATATGAGTGATCTTTTGTCAGGCGTATTCCTGTATGCATCGATTGAGATGTTGCTTTAATGACGAGAACTAATTAAGACTCTGACATTATTATTTCGATACACGTTTAACTGTATTCTCCCCTGTGAATGAATGATATGTGTTTTTTGTCCCTTTTGGGGAATGATCGAGGTTCTGCGTCCGCTTATTTTGAACGATCAAAGTTTCACCATGTGAACTGAGTCAAACGCAAAAATCAGTTGAGGGAGAACTTGAAGCATGCTCGTATTTGGCTGACAACTATTTTGGTTCATTTGATCCTTCAACATCGTTTGTTGTTATTTCCTCCGTTGAATGAATGATGTTTGTCTTCTTGATTGGATCGGGTTGCATAGACTCATGCCTATGGCCGGCCTATCCTGTGGACGGAAGATAATGACAACCTAGTGTTATGTTTAATTATCCCTTTGATCAAATAAGGGACTGAGTAGACATACACAAGCAGCCTTGCTTCCGCCATGTGGACCGATTACACCGTCCGACTAGGCGCGGACTTCCCATATCCCCACGACGCACGTTCCCATATAAGGACGGAAGGACACGTGTATCTCAGTGGGACGTACAAAAAGCCGTCGTAAAGATCAGAGGGCGCTTCTAATTTGCTCTTGAAATGAGCGCTGGTTTTGTCATTGTTGATACTCACTTCCCGTCGTACTCCTTATTATTGCCTTGATTGTCATCTCGTGGACGGCAGTGGCACGGTGGCACCTCATTGGTCCAACGCTCTATGTAGTGATTGCCGCCATAACAACCGTTATCGAGAAAAGGGGTTCCACTACCAGGCAGGTGACGAGGACGAACACAAGGAAAGGGCGAAAGGAAAGGGCGACCAGGTTGAGACTGTCCACGTCGGATTCCGCGCTCTATACCGAGCGACGTCGAGACTTAATTTGAAACCGGGATCCCACGTACGTACCCCCGCCTTTTCGTTTCAAAACACGTTGAGTTGCCCGCATGGAAGTTCAAAGATACTTTTTGGATTAAATGAACGTTTCAAAGCAGCGCGCACTATTCCTTTCCCACACGACGATGGTCATTCCTCACTAAAACCGGAACCACATGGAGGATTTCAGTTCCTTCTGTATCCCCACACTCAATTTTCCCAAAATCCTTGGCACGCCCTATTTTTTTGTTCTTTTAGGGCCTGTTTCGCATTTTTAATCACTCTGACGGAAAGACAATACAAGGCGTGAGGTTGGTATCGGAGCCAACACGTGTCGGTTTTTATGATAGTGAGATAAGTTTGTGAGAGGGCGAACACTGGCTCGTTCGAACCAAAGGAGTCCTTCTGTCACTCGGAACAGGTCTGCGGAGGTGAGAGACGAGGCAACCATGGATAATGTTGATGTACTTGGCCTACTAGTAATGGTAAGTGTCCCAACCACCTTTCCATTCTATCCTAATCACACTCATCTTAAGGCATGGCTCGAAGTTGTGGAAGCTCTGGATTATGACGCAACTATTTTCCCCGAGTCATCACCTTGCTTGTAAGAAAAATGACTCACGATTGGTTTAAACACCATAGATGGGTAGATTGGGCTACGTTCAAAACCGCGTTTTTAGCAAGATTCGATGAGGTGAGCGAGGACGCTACCGTAACGTGGTTCATACAGAAAACGCACCTTCAAGAACCAGAGGAGTTGTTGCATGACTTTGTGGATAGATTTCAAACAGCTCTGCATAAGTTTGGACGGGAAGAAACTGTTCTTTGAGACTGGTTCATAGATCATCTTTGCAATCCGGTCTTAAAGGCAAAGCTGAAAAAGAAACTCTCTCCTAAACGACTTAACTACCGACGATCATCGCAAAGGCAGTCGAGGTAGATTCTCAAGATACAAGCAAGTACATAGATTAGGGTGAGGAAGATATAGCTTATACGATAGAAAACGTGACTCCAAAACGACAATTTTAACTAAGATCAATCGGGCAATTTTATCACCCCCTTGATCCCGAAAATCCAGGCGGACCACCACCGAGTCATGTCCCTCGTACCCCCCTTTCTATCATCTATCCTCCTTCCTCTCCTCCTCCTTCCAAGTTAGCCCCTATAACCGCGGTCTTACCTCAGTCATCGACACAAGTACCCATCACCAACCTTCACCTAACTCATATGATTCACATGGCCACTTCCCGACAATTGGAGTTGATGAATTATTTGATACAGACTCGACCTCGCAGATGGATCGATTAGAGCAAGTATTGTGGGAACTGATGAGCGCGAGTGCAAAAACGTCACACATTAGTCCTTCTCCTTCTTTTTACCCCTTGTTGTCGGGCGCTTCCATACTGACGCAAGCTGCTCTCCCTGCTCCCCATATACGTTACCAAGTTGTTGGTCATCCAAGAAGAGTGGAATGTTAAAATTGTAAGCATCCCGAGCAATTTACCCGGGACTGCCCCTTCCAAAGTGAAATCAATCCCCTCATGTGAACGCTTCGGTGACCACTAATCAAGGACGAGTAGCTACATTACTCGAAGGAGCAGGAGAATCAAGATTTGATTGTCCTTCCCCAATTTCTCTTCTGCCTGCAGATATGACCGCGTCGACTTCTGCAGCTTCCTATGAAGCCGCAGATGTTGTCAATCCAACAAAGTACATTCAGTTGGTTAGTAGAGGTATTCGGTTTGGTAAAGATGAGCTTGAATGGGTGGAATGCAAATAGGAACCTGGACCTCTGTTCCGGACAGGAAAAATCGATGTCCTACAAACGTTGAAGAGACTAGATATTCGAGTCCCTGTTCCAGTTGGCCATATCCTAACAATCTCGGAGACTGCAAACGATAAGCTCCATCAACAATCTCAAAAGAACCAGAAGTGACTCACATACCAGCGTATCCAAGGAATGCTAAAGAAAAGCGAGGAGATGGCAGAATTGGCGCCTTCCCTTTCCAATCCCATAGTTGTTGTTCATCCTCCGAATAAAAAGGAAACGTTTGAGGGCACTCGAGTGACAACAATTTCTTACGAAAAGAAAGATCACTTTATCCGTGTTCAACAAGTGTTATGAAAAAGTGCGGAGTGTGATTGTAGAGTCTGGGAAAGTCGTTCAATGCCTTAATTGGCACAGTATCATCCGTCGTTGTGCTTTCACTCGATAGTAGTCGATACGTTTGAAAAACCAGACGATTAAACTTCATCCTTCCCCTTTCAGGAAAGGACAATTATGTCTCGGTTGATGAAGAAACCCTGAACATCGTAGGGATGACTGAAAATGTGGTAGTTAAGGTTGGGTGAGTGCATGTGTTGGTGAATGCATTAGTAATTGATGTGCAATCGTATTCAGTCTGACTGGGACTTCCCTAGACTATGGTTCTAAGCGCACGTTTGCATTTCGATTCAAAACAACTCATTTTAATCCAAAATGGATGAAAACCATAAATTGTTCTCTTGCGTATTTTCATGTGTCCCCTGAAAAAGGCTATGAGAATGGTAGATAAGGTGGTATAAATAGGAATAATCAGGAGACAAGAGACGAGATTAGACGAAATAAAAAGTAACTTATCCGAAGAAAACAACGATGAGTCTCTCTCTTCTGAGGAAAATGACTATGATGAGAGAGACTACGCAGAGCTTTGGACAACATGCCAATTGAAGAAGAGTGAAGCGAGTTGGTCCGGCTCTTTGTTCAGGAAACCAAAGAAGTATTCTGGATGGTTTTATGAACTGTTCATTTTTTTTGTTAAAATATAAAAAGTATTACGTATAACTTTGCTCCCTCGTCTCCTTTGTCATTTCTCACTCTCACCGGAACCCGAATCTGTGCTGCGTTTTTCTTCAAAGAACCTATACTGCCGATCGTGGATATGGCTGACCTTTAAGAACCCCCTCATACTTTTACACTTTCTCTCCGAAGGAGTTACCAAGAAATGATGCAATATCTTGATCTCTCTGCCTCCTTGCCTTGGCCTTTGCTCACAAAAACGCACTAGTAGGATTCATTAAGGAGAATGCAGACGCACCGATTAGTGACGTTCCAGATCTCCTGGACTAAATGACGGAGCTATCGAGATTTAAGAATGTGGTGAGCACCACTAATCCATACATTGACAGAGAAGGGAAGGAAACTGAAATGATCAGTCCCGCAGAGTCACAAATGCTTGTCACTCTGTTTTTAGTCAGAACCAACTGTTCCATGTTTTTCAGCATAGAGGGAATGCATCGACCTGACCTCGATTCGCCTAGGATTCAACTCGATATTTTTTGTACCAATCCAACGATCATAGTCCTGTCTCATGTACCTAAAGAAATATAGAAGCTTTTGAAAGAGATATTGCATGGATATGTTGTTGTATTGAGTTGCATGATCACAACATCGGTATAGCGAGTGTAATCGAGTACGAAATCATTACGGGAAATCATTACGCGGTGGTTTGCCATGTTTCCAAGAACCAAGGAGTTTGAAGCTAATGAATGGATCGAACTAGCGATTGGGCCCTGATCATTTTCGGTGGTAATTGTACCAACGACGACGGGAGGAATTCGGATTTAAATTGACTATCGAAAACTGAATGATACCACAATCAAAGATGTTCACCATCTCATGCGGATTGAAGAGTTGCTGGATGCTATTGGAGCTGCGCACCTTTTAAGCAAGTTCGATGTCTGCCATCGATTTCATCACCATCTCATAAAAACTGAGAACCGCCCGAAAATGACATTCGTCCTTGTTTAAATGACCTAGCAGCGGATCCGTTGCCCAATGGGAATATGCAATGCACCAGTTACATTTTCAGTGCGCGATGAACATGACTTTCCACAAAACACGCAGCTGGCACAAAGCATTATCAACTACTGTGTGATTGTATATATGGATGATATTCTGGTGTAAACTGCCATTTCGTCAAAACGGGCATTTTATAATTTCTGAACGGAATCAAAACTGCGTTTTTTGGCCGAAATCCAGTCTAAACGCTGACACTATTGAGGTGAAAAATGAAGGGTCGGTTAACCATCTCTCCACTATTGCTTAACGGGGACCCCCACTTTTCGGCCCCGGGTAACCATGAATGATCTTGAAATTAGGGTTTCGGGGTTAAATTTTATGTTTTTTTGAATTTTTATTTTTTGCCTATTTTTGTTTTTGGACAAGCTTGATGTGTGTCAAATTTTATGTCATTTGGAGTATTAGAATTTGTGTTTTGCACTCTATACATTGGTATGAAGCTTGCTTGAAATGGCCTTATGGTTTTCTTATAAATTGAGGTGAAAAATCGGGGGTCGGTTAACCATCTCTCAACGCCGGACCCCAGGAGCCAAAAATTTGGACTGGATTTCGGCAAAAAAATGCAGTTTTGATTTGTTCAAAAAATATAAAATGTTCGTTTTGACGAAATGACAATTTGGACTGAAGTACCTACGAGAGGCATGTGCAACACATAGAGTTGGCGCTGCATGTATTAAAAGACACGCGTTTCAAAGTCGCTCTCCATAAATGTCAGTTCTTCCTAACAAAGATTTTTTTTTTAGACCACGTGATTACCGACAAGGGATTGTAGTCGGAACCTTAGAAGTGAAGGCTATGTGGAACGCGCCGCTGCCAACGCAAGTTCGCATGTTTTTAAGATTGGTCTCGTATTACCGAAGGTTTATTAAGGGATCTGTGGCAATCGTGGGACCCCTCACAATCTGTTGAAGAAAGATCAACTGTCGATCAGATCTCCCTAGTAATGCAATCAAGCATTTCGAAAACCAAAGGCAATTTTGAATTTGGCCCCAACCTTATTAGGCCGGCCCCGGTAAAACTTGTTATTCTCATCACCGATTGGCAGCCTAAGGTGATCTCAACAATGTTAGCCCATATGGGACCCAACGAATGGGAACATGTGGTGGAATATGCTTCCAAGACTAAACCTACCTGTAAAAGGAACAAATCTGCGCCAACGGGGGATTGCTTTGTTACTTTGTGGGGGATCAATCATTTTCGAGCATACTTATACGACCAAAAGTTCATGTTAATTATCGATAAGGACTCACTCCTCACCCTAAGAAAATTCAAAGGATTACTTGGGTATGATGGGATGATGGGCTACCACGTTGCAGGGCATAAAATTTTATATTCGTCACCGAAAGCATAAATGACAAGGAAACGCTGATGGACTGACACATCTGCGTCGACCAGACAAGGTCTCCGCAAACGAAGAAGTGATCCCGTGGAACGACCTAGAACCAAAGAGCGAGCCCAAGTAAAGTGAGGTATGAAACCTTCGGAAGGTTTGCATCTTCACTCATAAGTGATGGTCGCTCCCTCTCCTCTCCCTGATTATTCCACCCCCTCTCAAATCCCCCACCCCGTATTTTTCTCCGATCTTCTAGTTAAATTCAATTACTTCTACATGTGCATTTCACGAGTCTACAGAGTGGATTTTACCCACATGAGTCATGATTTGTTGATCCGACAGATTGTGCCATATGCATTGATCACACGCAAGACGCATGTATTCAATATCGAACGATTAGGAAAGTATGAATGTATCCTCTTTATCGTACAAATAAGCTTGCTACGAAAGCTTGATTTGAAGACGTCAGAATTGATGGGTCGGGTATAACGAGAAACATCGACAAGCGGAAGTCGGGACGAAATCTTGTTGACAAAATTAACTTGCAAATTGTTGAAGAGCCACACGAAGCATGACGGACGTCAGGCAACCGAAAGATCTCATATGGATCAACGACTATCTAGAGAAGCATAAAACAGACATATCCGGATTATGGTTGACGGTTCCACATCCAGTCCAACAGTATGATTGAAACCAATCCGCTAACGAGGAGCAGGCTGCTCACTTTGCAATACGTGTTACATAAGTAACTATTCGCAAAGATGTCAGGTACGTGGTCGACAACTATCTAGTCTGTGTCGTGGATCGGGCACCGATCTGCGGACCAAACATTGTCTAGTCTGTGCCGATGGAAGTAGAAAGTCCTTTTTAGCGCATCAACATGGATACAACAGATATTGGTGTGCCATTGTGTCCGCGTTCGAAGGCGAACCCGAACATGTTCGCCCAAACGCGAAGTAGCGTCCAAAACACTCCGAACGCAATCTTAGAAAACTCTGAAACAAATATATATCATGTAAAACAACAAGACAAACAACTTTTGTATTGGACTCATGTTCAAATTTTTAGCCAAACGTGAGTTAAAAATCAAAAATCGAAAAAGAAAAAAATATACATATTCTTTTTACGAAAAAATAATTATGTTCGCCCGAACACGTTCGCGAGCTGTTTGCACCGACGTGCGAATGTGGAGAGGAACGAACATGTTCGCCGTGCTACGCAGGTCTTAACTGATCATTTTTTAAATACATCGAGGTCTATCATTGCAAGATGCCTAAAGCATCGGAAATAACTACCTACATCGACAACTACCTCAATACCCATTTAAATACGAAGGAAATTTTAACCAACAATGAGTCTGAGTTCAAAGTCAAAGTTCAAGAGTTGTTGACACTTAGAGACTTCGCTCTCCGACACACTGCTCCGCACGTTTCCCAGTCCAATGGATTCGCGAAAAATGCAAATCGTATGCCTAAAACCGCACTACGGCGGAATCTATCGGTTAATGATGTGCCTCCCTGGCCCGAGACTGTATACCAAGTCATTGGAATTCACGGGGGCTCCCCCTCATGAATCGACAAAATTCTCCCCCTTTCAGTTACGGACCAACAATATTCTCCGCGACATCAACCGAGATACCTCGGAAATTGTCTAATCACACTTGGGCGTCCCTCAAGGCTAAGGCCGAAAAGTACGGCAAATTAATGGAGAAGGTTGTCCCCTAGATTGGCGCGTAAGAGACAGGATGAAAAAATAATAATAATAAAAAAATAAAGGATGACAGAATTGACCCACGGTAGGAAGATCAGCAGTTATGACGCCCGGGATGGGAATGCGGACCCTCGAATTGAGCATAAATTAGGGACTTGGTACAACTACGTAAATGTGCACGCGATCAGAAACTCGCTCCAAAACTTTCTGGCTGCTTTCCCCTAGTGGAACTCAGCCCTAACGGGATAAATAGTGTGCGCATCCTCCTGAGACGGGGGTAAGTCATAGGTCCCTTCTTATCGTTCGTCATATCTCCTACCTTCGTCCTCTTCCTTGCCCCGACTGTCCCGCTCCGTCTCCCTCACCTCTCTCTTGCAATGACGAAGATCCTACCCTTCCTTCCTCTTCTTTTGATTTCGCCTGCTCGCAGTCATCGCCATGAGTTTCACACTTAAGTTGGCTATCTCTGCTCGAATTCTTCAACCTCGATCGTCTCTGCAGTTTCGCCAAGTGTCTCATCCACGGCTCAAACCTGATCTATTGCAGTTTGCGCAGTTGTTTAGCACGCAAGGTAGGTATATAGTAGTGGAAGTAACGATTGCGACAGATCGTGGTTCTGTGGTCATCCTGGTGGAAGCATCGACCTTTTTGCGCTTCTCTCGACCAAGGCAAACTTGAAACGACGTGATGATGATCGATGTGTTCAACGATGATCTTTATAGTATCGGCACTGCTCGGCGAAGTGAGGTGGTAGAGAGACTGTAGCCTGTAGGAGTGGCGGCTTCAACTGGTGACAGATTGGCGGCAGCAACTGGCTTGCTCAGACCTGAAGAAGGGTCGTGAAATCCACAAAGGTGGGGACCTCACCTGTGCGCCGACGATGGACATAATAGCTCTCCCAAGGGAAAGAAGGGTTGTCATAATAGCACATCGCACCACATCTCATGGAGGGTAGTTGTCAACGCCAATGTGTGTGTGCCTCTCTACAACCACTGGGACGAGTCGACTGTGTTATCGTACTCAGATAAATCCGTCAGATGCACAAGGGGGGGTTCGCTGTGCCACGACGAGGGAAGAGTGGTTGGGGTGCCTGCACTGAAGCGCAAAGATGAGGGTTGGTGCAGGAGTAGGCGTCGAAATAGATTATGCGTCGTAGCCACTGGCAGGGGGGCGAACAGATGTGAAGGCAACGACCGCAAACAATTCTGACGGAGTGGTGAGGTAAGAGTGAAAGGAGGGGAAACAAGTTGAGGGAAGCGAGTCTGCATGCTAGAACTGGAAGGGGTGGTAGACTAGGAAGAAGGGTGAGCAGCCTGAGAGGGGTGAGGCTATCGCAAAGGAAGAATTTTCGCCTAAGCCTGCGCAATGGTGGCTTGTAGAGTAGCCATGCGCTGGGTGCGTGACGTTGGAGGTGGTGGGGTTGGAGAGGGCACCCTAGTGGGGGGAGGAGTCACGAACCGAAGAGTGCCCTGAGGGGGAAGTGAGGAAAGAAGAAGGGGAGGGAGTACTCCGACCCGTAATGTCGAGATCGGTACAAGAGCTGTGAAGCGGCACCGGGATGGGTAAATGAGCCTGCCTAGCCAGATACCGGTATTGGGCCAGCATTGCATACGACAATCGTCGAAGCCACAGGAGTGACAGGGCCGATAGAGGTGCCACAACAGACAGGCTGGACTGAGCGTCAACGGTACTCACCACTCTTGAGGGTGAGTGTTGGGCCTGAGCTGAAGAGAAGAGGGAACCACCACATCTCTGTGTCTAAAGTCCTAGGGAACCGGAATGGGAGTCGGTAGGGAATGGAGTGTGAGAGCGGTGGGAAGAATGAAGATGAGATCTCTTGAGGCGGCTGACGTCAAGGACGAGGGCATTGAGTTGCACCCATATGGGTCCAATCTCATTGAGAGTGCTTGCATTGGTGCGAGGAAGGCACGAGGACGGTCTCAAGGGGCCTGACTGAGGACTGTTGGCTTAATGGGCGCTTGAGAGGTGGATGGTGCCGCAACAATCTCCTAAGATGCACTCTCGTTCATGTGCGATGGACGGATCGGGGTAAACATGGCGGGAGGTGGAGAAAGAGGTGGGGAAATGCATTGGTGTATGGATAAAGAGACCCAAAAGTGAGAGGGAGGGGATCGCGGGGGCGGAGTGGGTAGTTGTGAGTCGATGCGCTCCGTAGCAGCGGGTCGCGTGTGAAAGGGTGGCGCGAAGCCGATCGAGGGGAGAGGATCCGTTTGGGTCTAGGGTGATCGACGGGTGGAGGCGGGAGCGGAGAGGGTTAGGAAAACGCTAAAACCTAGAAAAACCCTAAGAAAATCCAAATCGGGTTTTGGGGGGGGATTAGAGCGACAACCTAATCAAAGGAGTAAGAACCATGAAGGGGAAGAGGAAGGAAAAATAAATAAATAGTTAGGGTACCAGAGTGGTCCCGGACCACTAGCCCGGCTCGGCCAAAAAAAAAAAAAAAAACCTTTTGCACCTTATTTGTTATTTGCAATTTGGTGAAGAATTTGGATGTGACCCTAAGACGAACATTGTTCAGTTTATTTTTTTCCATAACATTTATTTTTTTTTTTTTTGAACCCTCTTTGGCCCTTGCACGGCCAGGCCTCACTGGCAAACAAGATGACCCAGGCAGCCTGGTTGGTAGCCTAAATAAATAATGATTTTTTTTAGATAAAAAAAAAATAATTAATAAAAATATAAGCAAGGGGTGAAGAGACAAGGAATATGTTTTTCTTTTGAATTTTCGGCAGCATTTCCCCGCTTCCCATCGGTTCAAGAGGGGCCAAGAGAAGAGGAAAACACAAGACAAGAACTTTAACTTTCGAAATACCGCAAGGGGTAGGCAGTTCTTCATGAGAACGAAAGGGTTGCTCGCAGCACCTCAGGGGGACTAAGGGGGACACTTGTGCGTCAGGGTATCGTAAAGGTCTCCCGGTGCGGGATGCTCTTAGCCATTGACCCTGGGATGAGGTGGGTTGGTACCTCCGGTCTTGAGCTGAAATGCCAATTGCCCTACGTCAAACACGTCCAATTTTTTTTCAATTCAAAAAAAAAAAAAAAAAAAAGTTTTCATAAAAGTAAATAAAAGAACGAGGAGGTGGAGGAGAGTCAAGAGAAAACTAAGTTTCGAATTCTTCAAAAATGTCGGTACCATTTCGTTACCCCCATGAGGTTGAAGTGTGCCGTCAAAGAAAATGACCAAGTAAAATGATAAGATTTTGCCAGCACTTTGCTACCCCCAAGGGATCAAAACGTGTTGGAAAAATATTAAATAGAAAACAAAAAAAATCGGCAGAACTTAATTATTCCCAAGGGGTCAAAATATGCGCCGAAAGCAAGAATGACTAAAGTCCGAACCAGATTTGAGGGTGCCACAAAGAAATTAGGAATTTTCCTAGGCTACCAGTCGGGCCGCCCAGGTCACCCTATTTTCCTGGGCGGCCCGACCGTACAAGGACTAGAGAAGTTCCCAACCAAAAAAAATAAAAAAATAAAAAATCCAAAAGATCCAAAAAAAAACTATGTTATGCAGAAAAATAAACTGAACAACTTTTGCCTTAGGGTCAAATCGAATTTTTTTACCAAATTTAAAATAAAATTTTCAAATAAAAAATTATATTTATTTATTTATTTATTTATTTATTTATTTATTTATTTATTTATTTATTTATTTATTTATTTATTGTCCGGCCGGGCAAGTGGACCCGGGTCATTCTGGTTGCCCATGAATTTTCAGAATAATTATAAAAAACAAGTCAAAAAAAAAAGAAGGAGGTGAGAAGATAATTCATATTTTTGAAAAAAGAAGAAAATATAAATCAAAGAAAATAACAAAATAGAAAAAGAGAAAATTTTGAAGTTGGGGGGGAGGGTGAGAAAGAGGTGAGAAAAGTGAAAGAGAGGGGAGAAATAAAGAAAGTTTGAAATGTGGGTGAGAGGGATGATGGGTTGTAGTAGGAGGAACAAAGGAGAAGGGGACGGTGAGATAATGGGAGAAAACAAGATGAGAAAGGTGAAAAGCAGAAAAGAAGATTAGTGGAAAAGAGTGAGTGAGTGAGGAGAAGAGGAGAGGGAGGGATATGAGAGAGTAGTGGGAAGAAGGGGAGAGAAGTCGAGAAAAGAAGAAAGGAGAACTAGGTAGAGTGAGGGATTAGTGGCAGAGTTAGAAAAAGATAATTAGAGGGTGGAGGGGAAAAAGAGAGGGGGGGGAGAATGGGTTAGTGAAAAAGAGGTGATACCAAGCTTTTGGTTGGCCAAGAGCAGATAATACTACCTAGATCCATAAGATATTGGCCTTCAAGGTACTGCCGGCTTGCTGCCGCAACAATAAAAAATAAATAATGATGATGATCGAAGGTTCGCTGCGTTCTTGAACCACATTCGCTCAAACCCCTAGCCAGAGGGGATCTTGAACGACTGCTGCAACAGTAAAAAAATAATGAGTAAATAAATGACTGTGGCTCAGCTCGCTAGCCAGAGGGGTTTTCAATCTTCAGCCCCCCAACAGCCTTCCACGTGGCACAGAAGATGGTCACTTCTGCAGGCAACACCTAGCTTCACGCTCGTTGTCCACTGCTCGCTGCTCGTCCACCAATAGTTGGCGTAGCACTCTTCAACTCCAACATGTCGCACTTCCAACTCACACTATGGTTGTGACCAATGTGTTAGAGCACTGGCTACGCATGCGCATGAGCAGTAGCTACCTAGGTTCAAATTCTGACAACAGCATGCATCCTGAATCTTGATATATGTAATCTGTAAGGGGGGCGGGGCGGGGCAGCGGTTCAGTAGAGCGAGTGGAGTGCGCACGTGCAGCGACCTTGGCCTTGGCGCTTATGCATAAAATTGTATTTTTCTCAGCCAGGCCACTTCTGACGACCAGAAAGGCAGCAGGCTGTCACGCAGGATTTTGAAGTTTTTTGCGATAAATAAATAAATTAAGTAAAACAAATCCCTTCCCGTTGTGTGCGTCCGACTTTGAGCAAGACTATTTAATTACGGTCTTTGTCGATCCACGATCTTATTAATCTTTTATTATGATTCGCAACAACAAAGATCATGCAAATAATAATTATAAAATTCAAACATTCCATGCATGTATCAGGTTTGTCAATTTATGAATTTTGATAATTGTGATAAAATCATCGGGAAACATAATCTCAAGCAAAGTCAATGCAAACGAACCAGGACTGACTGCCTCAAGGCAAAGAGAAGATAAATGAGGGGAGGTGGAGACTCATAATAATCTTATAAAGTACAGACAAATAGGCATTGCCAACACTTGTTAGAAGTCCTCACTCATCCTTCTCAAATCGCATCCTCGATCCCTCATTTGACTATGCGTCTCTTGTGCTTTGGGCCACGTCTATGTACTTCCCGAGATTATGGCCTAGACATTTAGGGTCGCCTAAACCCTGCAAATTTTGAATACGTTCATCCAAGGCCAAAGATACGAAAGTCAAACATAGCATAAAACTCCTCCCACAGAGTAAGAAGATATGGCTTGGAGAAAATTTTGTGTCTTAGATGTCAAGACTCTGAAGGTGCAGTCACTGCCTCATAGTGAATCTCTGCAAGGGAGATATACCTCTTGGCCAAGTCAACCGAGTCACCCCAACAGAGCCATCTATGAGAAAAAAAGGAACTGGAGGCCTGGGGTAATTAGTATATAGCTTGGGTCCAAAGCTACGGATCAATTTTGTGTCACTCTCATCAAGCTCTCACTCTCTCTCCTCAAGATAATTGGCTGTTGAGATCCAGACTGAATCATAATGCTCATGAGTTTTCTTGCTTTTTTTCACATAGATCCTCAAATCATGAATACCACCTTCTGCAAACTCAGTGAGGACCACGAAGATTGACAGATCTTCTTGCCTGAACCCAACTGCATTGACATATTGATACTGAAAGGCGTCAGTGAAAGCAATCTGGTTGAGGTTGGTCAAAATTTACCCATCGACCAGAAAGGATTGAAGTTATTGAACAATACTCATGTTTCTAGATAAATATTAAAACTAATATGAATATCTCTGATGAGAACACTGTCTGATTGAAACTGATATATGCGATGACTGAATAAAGGTAGGTCTCGACTGTCTCAAATGATGTGGCTGTACTGATCGTTTTGTCGTTTTGATTCTGATAACACACTATGTACTCGATTATGGACTGTTTTTTGACAATGTTGAGTGTTATTTGTCTCTTTTGATTCTTGAGTGATGCAATGTAGTATGCCTTAGTGTCCTTCCACATGTCTAATCTCTTTCATTGTGTCCTACATGTTATGCGTAAGACATTTCTTCTTTCTCATTTCTCCCTTTTCTCGAATTGAGATTTCAAACAACTGGTGCTACCAAGCAGGTTTATCCATCATCAACGACACTGTGATTTTTTCTTAGTTAGTCACTTGAAGTTAGATAAACAGACCGGACTCACTGTTAGGGTAGAGTTATTGTTGGATATTGGTGATCCCTCTTGCTCGATCAACAGCCTCAATGGCTGAGAGCGTGTTGTGTAATTTCTCGTCCGATCTATGAAAATATATGACATATTCAATGAACTTCTGGTTGTTTATTAATTTTACTGTTTGTTCTCTCATTAACTTAATGTGGCCCTGAATGTCAAAACGATTTTCTCGTCTCAACCTTTCACTCTGTCTTGGTGAAATGTGCAATGGATCTCTAGTGTATTCCCGCTTCCCATCATTTTCCCTCCTCTGTAAAATCTCACTGCAGTGACCTTTGGGTGAAATACTATAAGGTATATAGGGATGTTCATTCATGTTCATTGCCAATAATGGACTGCTAACATGGGATGCAAAGGGCTCATGACGATTTGCCTGTAGTTGAAATATTCATCAACAATCCGCTGCCAAGGTAGTGAAATTTTCTCATTGTTAGTTTCTCAACGAACAAATTATAGCTAGAACTCCTGACATAATTGCCTACCACAAAACTTTCAATGCATTGCTTGCTACCAACCTCCAAGTGGCCTATGCACATATTATTCTCAATATTTGAGTTCACAAATCTGTCGAGGCAAGCATCTTTGCAGTCTGAACAGTCTATAATGTGCTTCGACCTGTTCAGACTTCATAGAGAACTTCGACCTGTTCAGACTTCATAGAGAACTTTGACCTGTTCAGACTTCATAGAGAACTTTGACCTGTTCAAACTTCATCGAGTGCTTGCTCTACTTCCCTATTAGGTGACAGAGTAAAGTATCTAAGACAAATTAAGACTAAATAAAATTTAGCTTGCAATAATTAACATTAATACAGAAGCAGTGATTCTGTGAGTTGGGTTACTTCAATATCTAATTATGGGCAAGTTGCGCACAATTCGCCTATACTTGTAAGATGAAATGCAAGTGAGTACCATTGATAGCGGTCTGCACTTCTAATAGTACATAGAGTACCTTCAACGACGGTTTGTCTCCCTCCGGCTACACATAACTGTACTAGTAGTTTTCTCGCTCAGATACTACACGGGGTAACGTAACTGACAGATTCATGTTCAATTTGTGGACTACGCCCAGTTAGCGGTAAGCACTGTACAAATAATACACGAATAATTTTCATACAATCTATCCTGTCCGGATAAAACTCACAGATAATACTAGCAATAATTATCTACATGAATAGTACTAAAAGTAGATCTCACTCAAATAACTTCATAAGACCGACCATACAATACATACGTAAAAGAAAGCCTCAGCATCGATCAATCCAGCAAATTAGAATTGAAAGTACACGCAAAGTAAGTGGCTTGCCGCTTTCTTTCTTTCTTTCTTTTTTTCCGTCTCATTAATGAAACAAGTGAGATGCGTTGCGTAATACATTGTGTATTTATTCATAGTGAGTTTGTCTCCAAATCTTGCCCAGTTCCTGTTTATACCTTGGATAAATTACTAGAAGGTTCATTTTTCATTATAGTATTTATTGATGTATACATGTTTTGTTTTAATCGTAATAAGTATACATAATGAGAATATTTATATAATAAAAATAGAAATAGAGTCTATAAAGAAGAATATATATTCTAAAAGTATCAAGATGGTGAATAGAATATGTATTCTTGAATTAAGTCAGGTTCTTATATTAATTAAGCAAGATAAAGTATGAAAGAATCTATTATTCTTATATCCATATTTCTATTATGATGATATTCTCTATATATACATTTTATTTTTATATAATAGATCTTTCTATATTTCAATATATTTGAACATAGATTTCACAATATATATATACAGATCACAGTCTCACTGAAAATGCGTCGAATGTCATGTTTAATAGTCCCCGTGTACAAAAGGTATTGAGGTCTTACAGAGAGTTGCTTTGTTCCCATCATCACTATTCTAAAAGAGATTGCAGTCTGTTTTATAACGCAACATTATCAGGAACCTCTTCCACAAGCATACAACACATAGTGTTGTCGAACGCAACCTCTGTTTATATACTATAAAGAGATAACACGGATGACTACTGTCGATAGAATGCAACGTTGCACTTTGTCAATCGTTGTTCGCTAATTATCACAGCATGGAGACAAAGAGACCGCGAACGATAAAGCAATGGAAAATATGAATGATAAACACAAGTGATGACTGACCCCAATTTGCTCTCCTGCCGAAACGCTCCGAATGGCTTATCTTAGATTAATCACCATCAAGTAAAAATTTAACGAGCAGGTAAATAATTTTTTTTTTAATTTTCTATTTTTTATTCATCAATTAAAAAAAATATTTATTTGAACATGAGGACATGCAAATTTTCTCTTCCTTAAGGATCGCCAAAATATATCTCCCTCAGAAGAAGAAGTTCGGACTTTCATCCAATCTGTCAGGCTTGAAATCTAATGACTCATTCCAGTAGATGAACTTTCTTCACTTAATTAAATCAAGGTCGGCTAAACACACCCAAACAGAGTTGGACTTGTCATTAACTCCAGAAGGAAAATTTTCTTCCTTGACTTAACAAAAACGACCAATCATATATTGAAACTGAGTCAAAAAACTGTACAAGGTCGTAAGCAGAGGAACCTGGAAACAAATAGGAAGGAAAAGGGGGCGAGGATGTAGTAGTAGTCAGAGTCTTATCTTACAAGTTCAACCTTAGCTTGCACATAACTGATCACTTTTTCTGGTGAAATGTCAGTCGATAGTGAGGAGTCACTGCTCTCTTTCAACGATCCAAAATTTACCCATTAAACATGAGATGAAGGCAAGTGGTTTTTGCAAAGGTAAAACTCTTAACAGTCGTACGCCAAACTTCTCACAACACTTCTCCTAATTTTTTTCCTCTACATCTCATTGTTGCTCACATACCATGTGCCTCCTTTACATTCTCGCCGTGCTCACCACCTTTGCACGAAAGAGATGACGTCTACCACGCCGTCTTCTCGCACAACACTTCTACTGAAACCTGACTTCCCTCTTCCTTGTCTGTTTATGACACTTGTCAGCTGCTCATAGCCACCTCGCTACCTTAATCATCGTGAGCTAGTCCAATATAGAAGCAGGTGATGTCAATAAAATTCACTATATATACACCTTTTATGAGTGACTTATGCCAGTTTGACTTTCCTTCTCTATAAATGTTGCTCATACCCAGTGTTCATGTTATTCTTACAATTTATAGACGTTTCATAGACTCAACGTCGTAGTTAATCACATTGTGACTAAAGCGGTAGAGATGATGTCAATGAATCTTCCTTGCTTTAGTTGCCCTCCATTCTCGCAAATGTCTCTTTTTCTATACTTGAGTACCAATGATATCTCGATTACACGGTCTCTCTCTTCTCATCTTAACAAGAGTTGAAGCGATCGTGACGGGTGGTGCATACAGAACAAGGCATAAAAAAAAGAAGATCCCCCCTTCAATGCGCATGTCTCTCTCTCCCAAATCCAAGAGGTGACTTCACACACACGAGTAGCAAGTACCTTGCATGTTTTGTCGATGCTTTCTCTCATAATCTGTAACCGTCTCATAACCTCTGTGTCTTTCCGAACGTGAGCTTACCTCAAGGCCGTCCTCCATTGACTCAACTAGTCCCGTGGGCGAGTGGTCTCATCGCTACTGTTCTTGCCCGTGTTAGGATCGAGTTTCCACGTCACTCTCCTCTCTTTCTCCCTCTGAGTCCCAGTCCCTCTGAGTACCAAGAGCCTCCAACAGTCAGGCATGTAACCCTTCATCCCTTTTCGGCACGATATAGTCACTTTTCCCATGACATCCAGCGTCTAAAACAACAACAACTAGCTGCACTTACGCAGTACACACGACACACTTAACATCAAAGCTCAAAATGATCGCGGCCTGAACACGTCGCCTCCCAACGCGACTGTCCCAACTTATAGGTACCAAGAATATCCTTGATCATACACTGGTTGACCAATAGTAAGTAATATGACAACATCTCCTTTTTATAAAATCACTGTATGTCACGTTCCCTGCGTTCAAAACGTAGTGTTTAGGAACATTTTTTAAATAAAAAATAAATTTGGACTACATTAAAATAACATTATAGTCAATAGTGGTAAAAAAAGAAAGCACTTAAGACCCAACGGTCACTTAAACAGGCGCCCACCTGTGTAGCACACCGAACACGTTCGGAATTTTTTCGTACATCCAAACATGTTCGGGTGTTCGATCGAACGCCTCCTGAACGTGTTCGCCCGGAAAACTTTTTTTATTAAAAAAAATAATAATAAACTTTTTTTGGAGGTTTTTTTATTTTTAACTCGAGTTTGGTTACAAATTTAAGTATACCTCCCATGCAAAAGTTGTTTGTATTATTATTTTACATAGCATATATTTTTTCAGATTTTTTTGAGAACTCTTTTTGTTTCTTAAATGTTTTTATACATGCGTTCAAAGGATTTTGGCGTTTATTCGTGTTCGGTCGCAAACGTTCGGGTTCGGTCACTGAACGCGAACATGATGACTCGGATACACAGGCGCCCACTTTGATCAGTGTCAGTAGTCTTTTCAACTCGATCTGAAAAGACTGAACTTGGTGCGAAGTGGTCCCATGATCGGGATACCGACCGACTTCTCCCTTCCTTTTTAGGGGACTATCCAATTACTCTTAATGGGTACCCATGTCTGATGGCAAGGAGGAGGCTTATGACCTTCCATGGGTTGCCCCTCTTTCTGGAGTTCTACACAGTGAGGCCTAGCAGGTCACTTTCTCGGCAACTAAAACACGAAGGGCCGGCCAGTCGAGACTGCACATTCATAATCACGATTCAAAAAAGAACTATTCGTTCCCCTGTGAAAAGACAAAAGGGGAACTAAAGATTTAGAAGGACTCAATAATAAGAAGGAAAATATTAGAAAGGAAGAAAAAGAATCCCTAGTGCCACGACTATTAAGGACAATCGGACTTGACATTCCTAAAAGTAGCGGTTTGGATCCGAATGCAGGTACGAAACGTAGAGTTACATTTTTATTTATTCTCCTCTCCTTTTATTTTATTTTCCTTACATTCTTTCTTTTGAGGTTTTTGCATTCATTGTACCTATCCCATAACCTGACTACAGGGACTTGGCTCGTAGTCAAAAAGATTGCGTTGCTCTTTCACTATCGCGGCCCTGGGCGAGCCCGACGGCTATCACAAACACAGGCTGATTGTGCTCTGCTGTACAGTAGGGCGCCAGGCCTGCGTGGACCAATGGAAAGTCCAGTGGCGCATAACCATCCTTTCGTTGTGGGAGCGCCGAAATAACTAGTACTATAGCAGAGTGCAACCCGAGTACGCCTGTTACGCCACAGAGGTTCGTGCCGCGAAGGTTCGTGAGCAGGGAGTCTGGTAGGCTGCGGAGGTTCATGAGCAGGGAGTTTGGTACGCCACAGAGGTTCGTGAGCAGGGAGCCTGGTACGCCCCGACAGGCCGAGACACCGCGCGCCTGCGACAACGTACGCAGGCATACATGTGTCACTTTTTCCTGTCGCCTGACATGTGTCAGATTGTCCTGCTGTGACACCTCGACAGCCGTTGTTTCTTCCGTCATTTCCCGTTGTTCGGGATTTCAACGCTCGCAGTGTTTGAGCTACGTTGCGGGGAGAGATGGGTGGGGGCTCGAATCATTCCCGCTCGTATACGAGTGTGACGGACCCGCCGGGAGGGCGGTCCGTCAGGATCAAGACGGAGGGATGAGGATGAGAGATATTGAGATCACACAACTCTAACGCAGACTCAACCAACACGTACTCGAAACTGTGCAAATGAAGAATGTGGTTGAAAGCAGACTGTAGCTTAGGTATACCCCCAGCGGACTGACTGGACTAGACTGGACTGGGATGGTATCGACAGTGGTACCGGGAATGACTGGACTGCACAGAATAAGCAAACGTCCTGTGGAGTCAGGCCAGGGCCTGGTCCCACAGGCTGAATAGGCAAAATAACCAAATAACCACGACTGTCGACCAACGCAGTCAGATTCGATCGAGAACCCTGGCTCACCCCTCGGAGATCCCCTCACGAAAACATTGGAGTAAACTCCATGAAGAAAAACATGCAATGCAGCTAGAAAATCCGTAGAAATAAAGTTCAATGTCCAGTTTGTGCCAGCCAAAACAAAGAGGAAATGTCTATCTTATGTCGTCCAAGAAAAATAAATGGTCTCAATGAGGCAAATCGTGGCAAAAACAAATAGTCGAATGAGTAAATCCTAATAGTCAGGCAATACCCTAAAGAAGAGGTGGTTAACGGGTTCACTAATATGCAGCGTTTACACAAGTACTTAATTTTTGAATACGCCTCCCCCAAAATAAAACAAAACAGAGGGAAGGGGCGGGCGTTCAGGTTTTTCAGCATCTTCACCACTTCAAAGTTTTCAGAAACTTCAACTTTAATATATAACTAAACTATAATTTTTGAAATTCACTAAGTGGTGAAGATGCTGAAAATAATGAACAACCCCTCCTTAAACCACCGCTCCCCCCGCCGCCGAAAACCCCTAGTCCCTGTGAGTTAGGGTCGGGTTGTACGGAGGGGCGGCGACCGTACGGAGGCGCTGGGTTGTACGGAGGGGCCGACGGGTCCAATCCCGCCATTTTACAAACGACAACTTTTCCGATTTTTTGTGCTCATAAAAATTCACTAAAATGTCTGAAAATTTGATGGTCCGTAGATAAGGTCGTGATCTTTCAGGGAAAAATATTTTTTTTAAAAAATCATTTTCACCATGAAATATTCCCCGCCCCGATTCGGTTTATTTCAAATTATTTTTCGCGAATTTCATTTTTGAGGTCCGCTCGATTTTCCACACTGTACTACCGGTACCCATCGTGAAACGGTGCTACTGGTACCCCTGAGGTTTTCTGACGTAAGGAGGACCGGAGGCTTAAGAAAAACAAAACAGGGGGAGGCGGGGGAGGTTCATAACTTTCAACATCTTCACCACTTCACAATTTTCAAAATCTTCAGTGTCAAAATTCATCCGGATGCCTCGGGGGGGTGTTCAGAATTTTCGGCATCTTCACCACTTCAAAGTTTTCATAATCTTCAACGTATATTTGCATTAGGATGTAAGGGGGTCATTCAAAATATTCAACATTTTCAATACCCAAATTTTCATAATGTTCAACATTATCCAAAAGGGGGGCATTCATAATTTTCACCACATTTTAAATCGTTGAAACCCGATTTTAGAAAACTTTAAAATCGTTGAATCTTTCCCACTTCGAAATTACTTTTGGCGAGGATTCAGCAAGTCGTTGACCGTTTGTGCCGTAAAGGGCCTAAGCCAATGTGCTAAATAAAAATATTGTACGTACTAAGTCTGGAAGATGCATACGGCACAAACTCACAAACCCTATAAAACTATGCACAACATTTTTGTCTCTCATATAATAACATGTGTAACTCGATCGTATAAGAATACATAGGGATGGTCTTTAGGAAGGCAGGTACAACCCTCAAAACAAAAAGCTCTAAGGGATCATCTACAAAATAAACGAATAGTTATGAGGGTAGGATGGGATTGCGATGAAATGATACTGAGGCTCCACAACAAATCGTCAAGGTGAGTAGCGACTGTAAAGAAAGTAATAAAAAAAAGG
Organism: Chara braunii; assembly: GCA_003427395.1. Classification (NCBI taxonomy): domain Eukaryota; kingdom Viridiplantae; phylum Streptophyta; class Charophyceae; order Charales; family Characeae; genus Chara; species Chara braunii. The sequence continues at coordinate 2,377,080 of BFEA01000207.1, read as the reverse complement.
GAATCACATCAGTGTGAAGGTGAACCTTAAAAAATATTGTGTGGATATACGTTGCAAATGAGAGACAAAACACTATGGAGGACTCACAAGGCAGTTTGAATGTATTTTGCCAACACAAGCCAATATGAAGTGGACACGAGTAGGAAACAAAAACACTCGGAACAAACGAAGATTCTATGGTTTCACCGCTATGAGTTAGTTGTTATGTAAGTGCTCACAAAGTATAGGGCAAAAAACATGAAGCATAAAGTATGTTAAAGAATCAATATTCATATGGCCGATTCTTACTCTTTATCTACGTAGCACGGCGAACGTGTTCACGCCCCTCCATGTTCACGCGAACGTGTTCGCGCGAATAGCTCGCGAACATGTTTGGGCGAACATAATTTTATTTCGTAGAAAAATAAAAAAATTTAAAAAAATCGATTTTTGATTTTTAACTCATGATTCCCTACGAATTTGAATATGACTCCAAGGCAAAAGTTGCTTGTATTTTTATTTCACATAACATGTATTTGTTTTACATTTTTCTGAGAAATTGTTTTTTTTTCTTTTTTATGTTCGCGTTCAGAGGGTTTTGGGCGCTTGTTCGCGTTCGCCTCCGAACGTGAACACGGTGCTACGTAACTCTTTATTTATTTGGAGTCACAAGTCATTCCCCTATTGTGCCATATACATGGGTTTTATTTTGCAAGGCCCGTTGAGACTCTCTTCAACCTGTTCATGGTTAGATCACTCATTTTCATGTAAACTTGATCTTGTAATAACTATTTCCATTTGATTACTCATACACCTAAGGGTTTAAGCTTGATGTATCAATTAACTCATTGACCCATTATGTAAAAAGGACATTATTAACCTTTGAAAACAAAGCTATCATCCGTTCATTGATAATGTGGGTTTGAAGCTATGAGTGAAAACATAAGAGACCAAATCCCTAAGTAACATTTTTACTCATATGGCTACACTCCAAACTCAGATAGTGTACGAGGTGGGCACAAAAACCCAGTGCAAGGTACACAAAGTGGAGTAACTGAAGAAACAATGAGTATTGGTAAAGTAGTTATTTTTTGATGAAGTATATGCAAACAAACAACTGCAATTCTCTATAAGGTGGTTTGTAGCAAAACTTATGAGACACTATAAGTAGTCAACCGAAGTCATACAAAACTCGAAGTAGTTGAGTAGTCCATTGCAAAAGTAGTTTGACTCATATGCCTATACACCAAACTCGAATAACTAACGTGGAGGGCACACAAAAGCAATGCAAGGTACATCAAGTGAGGTAATTGAAGAAACGGTGGTAATAATGGAGTAGTCGTTTTCTCTCAGGATCCCAAACAGCTCGGCGATCGCTGGCTAGGGCGAGCGGCTGTACTTTTTTGTGGTTTCCTGCCGATGAAATAGATGCAAGAAGACAACAATAATGATCAATAAGGTGATTTGTAGCAAAATTTATGAGACATTCGGACCAGTCGATCCCAAGTCATACAAAATTTGAACGAGATAAGCAATCAATTGCAGAAAATAAGACAGTCGATATTTAATATCTTATGAAAGCATCAATCATCGGTACGAAACCGTTGAAATGATCAAAAGTGCCTGAAACTTCTGAAAGCAATTGCAATTGCACCCATCGATGATATTTGGATGGAGATAACTGAAACTACTTTCATAAGGTTTAGTAACTTCAAGGCATTTGAACATTCTCGGGAGGGGGGACTTAAAATCGTTAAAATGATTCGAAGTGGCAAAAACTTCGAAAATTTTTTTTATGACCTCCCATCCAAGCATCCAACACTTGTTTGGAACCACGGAGATGACCTCAAGTAGTTGGACTTTTTGAAACAAGTTTGAATTACACTCACTCAAACATGAATCATCAAATCCAAAACCTTTGAAATGGTCTGAAGTGGCTGGGACCTTAAAAAACAGTTTTATTTGTACCCACCTCTAATGCTTGGATAATCGTAACTAAAGTTGTTTTCAAAAGGTTTTGTCACTTTATGTCATTTCAGCAGTTTGAGGTGGGGAGACCTGAAACAATTAAAAAAACTTGAATTGGTTGACGTTTTTTAAACCGCTTTCAAGTCCCTCAATCCAAATACCCAACACCCGTTTGAAACTACAACAATGATCTGAAGTGTCTGAAGTTTCTGAAACCATTTTTATGTTTCTTCATCCAAACCTACAACACACGTATGAAAACGCGGCGAGGATATGAAGTATCTAAAACTTATGAAACTTGTTTCAGGTCCCTCCATCCAAGCATCGAAGATCAATTTGAAATTGTCATACCGACCTGAAACCATTAGGAATATTACGAAACCTGAAAATATATACCTACGTTAAGCATCATTGGACACACATTATAAATTTTTTTTGTGCTTATGACTATGCTTATCGTACAAATGTTTCTCATGCATTTATCTTCATACCTCATATTTATCATTTTTTCTCAACAACTTTTATCTCACTTTCTCTTGTTATCCTCCCAGCGGACGTTTCTACGTGTTAGGATCCTTCTCGTACAGTATCTTCTTATATACATTTGGCCCCTTCGAATTCAACAGATCGTTTTGTATGACCTCACTGTTTTTTTACAGATACCCCAATTGCAATAATGACCGATCTTCTTGGTTTATTCAACTTTTTAACATCTCATCACAGATATGTCTTTGGCTAGACTAGCATAGCAGCATGAGATGACGTGTGCATTTTTTGTGAGGCAATAGACAACCACCACGATCACATTGTGGTCACCATCGGTAGGATGGTAAAGGGCACTAATGAAGTTTATCCATATAGACCGTCGATGTATATTAAGATGGGAGACGGTTGAAAAATGTCATATGAGATGTAGTTTTATTAGGTTCTTGGAAGTTTTTAAATGTATGTTCGTAGTCTCGAATGAAATAATTTCATCTCAATGAATAGTAGTATTGAGAGACGCAGTTGTGAGTCTTGTGGAAATCCAAATGGTCAGCATCGTGTTCATCATGATACTCTATGACATCACAAACTCAAAATTGTGTGGAAGACACATATAGGCATGCAAACGAGGCATCATCCAACCCGCGTCGATAGAGGAGATGTTGAGCATAAAAAAACAATAAGTACAAAGAAAAGAATCCCAAAAGAAAGTATCATCATCATAGATCTTAATGAAGTCAAGATAGCGGTGGTAATGTTGACAACATGCATCTCATATAGTGACATAAATATTGGTAGAGGAGATAGCAAACACGTTATAATCCCCGGAGTCAAGGTTGAGATAACATAACAACACATTAACAACCTAATAACTAGTGTTAACCATCTTGTAAATGGTGAAGGTAAACTGAGAGAAGATATGTTAGTTGTTTGCCAAAAACTCAACTTGACTTTCTTAAGGAAAGGGTTAAAACAAAGTTGTCAATGAAAATAGTGAAAAATTATCCGTACAAGTAATGACATCACTTCTAACGAACGTAAATAGGTGCAAAGACCTCGCATTCATTGATGAAGTAGTTTCGCCCTACGAGAAGTAGTTATAGTGAAAGGTATTCAAAACTAAAGACCATTTGAGTAACAATTGAAGGAGAATGTACATTGAATGAGGAATTTTTATGAGAACTGAGCATTACTGGCATCAAAAAACAACTTAGAGGCAAGAAATACTGAATAGGTATGTAGATGATGTGGAATTTCAACAACATAGGAGAGACCATCTATGTCACCAATGACATCAAGGATTTGTCTCGGTCCTTTATACACAGGTAATAACTTATGCGATATGTTATCCTCCGGGAGAAACTCCTTTGACTTAACCCAAACAAAGTCACCCACAACAAATTGTGATGGTTTGTGATGCTTATTAACATGCTCAATCATTTGATGTTAAGCTTTTCTAATGTTCTTCCTACTAGTAACACACTCTTAGTTTATTTCATATTGTACAACAAACTCTCTTGTATCGGGTGGCAACTTCTGGATTTGATCCGGTTTAGACAATCAATAGGTTGCCTAGGACTTCATCCCCTTTGCAACTCGTTGAGCGTTCTAGTCATAGCTAGGTGCACGGAGTTATTGTAGGCATTAGTCACCTTAGGAAAATGCTCATCCCAATCAATCTGATCGGGTCTGATATACATGTGCAACACTTGCTCAAACACTTTGTTCGTTTGTTCAGTCTGCCCGTTTGTCTTAGGGTGTCGGGCTTATGACATAGTCGGTTTGGACCCGTACATACTCGTTAGTTATTGTTAATGCTCGTTGGTAAACCTTATATCCCTATCACTCACGATAGTCAAGCTGAGGGATATCCATAGTCCTTGCCCTTGTGGTTGAAGAAATTCGTGATTAGTTCATTTTTCCTCGCCTCAGCAGAACAAAAACTCCAAATTTAATAAATCTATCCACAATCACCATTACTTGACGCTTTCCTTTTTTGCTCCTAACTTTGGTACCTATAAAGTTTATCGACAGAAAGTTTTCGGGACCCAACATAATAGGTAGTGGTTTCAAAAATCCAAAGAGAGGCTGCATGAAACTTTTATTCCTCTGGCACATCTTGCAACCCTGACTATAAGCTATATAGTCATATTTCATTCTGATCCATGTATAAGGACGAAGAAGGTTAGCATAAGTCTTTGACCAACCAAATTGTCTCTCTGTATCATGACATTCGTTTACGATTAGACTACAGACTTTTTCACTACTCGGAATGCACAGTCTATCGTGCATACCAGTCCTCTCAAATAGTAGTATTTAGGTCACCCTGTAATCAGGAACTTCGTGGGGTGTCGTCCGCACCTTATCAATCAAGTTGAACTTGCGATAGACTAGATCATCAGCGTAGGCGGTCCTAATTTCCTCTTGCAGTTCGGCGCCCGCATCAAGATAGGTCACTATGACACCAAATAAATATGCTTGCCTAATCAAAGCATAAGCGACAACATTGTATTTTCCTTTAACTGGTTCCAACTCCAACTCAGATTGGTAAGTCTCACAAACCCACCTAGTCAACTTAGGCGACATCCGGGCTTGGGTCTACAACGAGCGATGTGTCTCATGGTCAATGTAGACTTTGAAGTGTCATCCTATAAGATAATATCATCAGTGATTCAATACGCCCCGGGAAACTCTCATTCATACGTCGAGGCTGCTACCTTCTCACTAGGTAGTCTACAAGACAAAAACACTACTGGTTTATACCCCTCACCATCGTTTTGTTGGAGCACAACGCCAATCCCATATTGGATTGCGTTAGTTGTCACTATAAACGGTAAGGATGGGTTGGCTATCTTAAGGACTGGATATTCTATTGAGCACTTTTTCAGTCACTTAAAAGTTAGGGTACAATCTTTGTCCCACTTCCAGAATATTTCCTTTCGCAACAACCTACGCAATAGAGCAACTATGATAATGGAGTTTCATACGGACTTTCGGTAATAGTTGGTCATACCTAGCAACGGGGGTGGAGTCCAGCAATCTTTAATTGTTGCTATCTTTGTGTATTCCGGTTTAATCCCATCTCCATTAAGTACATGTCCTAGACAAACACTTGACGCTTTGCCCACTCACACTTCTTCGGGCTCAACTTGAAATTTGCATTACACAACTTTTCTAAATCTAGACGAAGATGTTTCGGATGTTCGTCAAGAGCCTTGTTAAAAATCAAAATATCATTAAAATATACAACTCCACATCTATCTACTAACAACTCGTGGAAGAGATCGTTCATGCAACGTTGAAAGGTTGCAGAGCCATTCGTCAGTCAAAACGACAATATTACAAACTCGTAATGGCCATCAAGTGCATGTCTGGAGTCGACCAATCTTTAACTGATGCAATCTTTGCATTTACCCGTCTAATCCTGTCTCCACTAAGTACATGTCCTAGACAAACACTTGACACTTTACTCACTCACACTTCTTGAGGTTCAACTTGAAATATGTGTCACGCAACTTTTCTAAAACTAGGCGAGAATGTTGCTGATGTTTGTCAAGAGTCTTGCAAAAAATCCAAACATCATCCAAATATACAACTAAAAATTTATCAACCCATTCATGAAACAGGTCGTTCATGCAACCTTGAAAGGTTGCAGGGGCATGCATCAGTCCAAATGACATCACCACAAACTCATAATTGTCATATCGCGTCCTAAAGGTTGTTTTGTGTTGATCATTGGGTTGTACCTTTCTATCTAATGGTAACCTGACTTAAAATTTATCTTCGAAAAATACTTGCAACCCTACAACGTATGCAAGAGTTCGTCGATTCTTCAGAATCGGTTAAAAGGGATCCCCACTTTTCAACTTTATTTAACCCCATCAGCACTGAAAATAGTGAAACTATATTGCATAATGTACACGTACGGGGCCTTTCCTTACGATATGTACAGGTAATATCTGTACAGGATTTGTACGGGAACTTGTACGAGAACTTGTACGTCTTGCACGCCCATGTATCGAGAAAAAAACAATCATAAAAAAAATACGAAAAAAAAATGTTATGCAGAAACACAAAACAAGCAAATATACAACTAAAAATTTATCAAACCACTCATGAAACAGGTCGTTCATGCAACCATGAAAGGTTGCAGGGGCATGCACCAGTTCAAATGACATTACCACAAACTCATAATTGTCATATTGCGTCCTAAAGGTTGTTTTATGTTGATCATTGGGTTGTACCTTTCTATCTAATGGTAACCTGACTTAAAATTTATCTTCGGAAAATACTTGCAACCCTAGAACGTATCCAAGAGATCGTCGATTCTTCAGAATCGGTTAAAAGGGATCCCCACTTCTCAACTTTATTTAACCCCATCAGCACTGAAAATAGTGAAACTATGTTGCATAATGTATTTGTACGGGGCCTTTCCTTACGAAATGTACAGGTAATATTTGTACGGGATCTGTACGGGAACTTGTACGAGAACCTGTACGTCTTGCACGCCCATGCATCGAGAAAAAAACAATCATAAAAAAAATACGAAAAAAAAATGTTATGCAGGAACAAAAAACAAGCAACATTTGGTTGAGCATGATCTGCAGATTCTTATAAGATTTAAAAAAACAAAACAAAAAAAATATCGAATTCAAAAAAAAAAAAAAAGTCGTACAGGGCCCCTACCGTACGAATAGCGCACAAGTAAAGAAGTACGAATCCGTACTCGTACTATACTCATACGAGGGTGCGTACAAGTGGCAACACATGTGAAAAATGCATTAGAGTTTTTTTTTTCCCCTATTTTATTTTTGCTTAAGGTATATATGTGCTGAGTTTAGTGTTTGTTAGAGTCTTGGACATTACTGTTTTGGCCAACCCTTAAAATCCAAAAAATCCTGAAAACTAAAAAGAATGAATTTTGCATAAAAACACACTTTTGCCTTGGGGTTTAAGACCCTTTTCATCAATTTTTTACTTTTTTTAATGGTGGTTTATTTGGTGTCCACTCTATGGACTAGTGACAAGTTTAGCCTAAAAGTTGTGGGACGTTTGTTATAATGACCCTCTATAAAAACTTGACAATTAAGGGTTCTGTTAACCACTTTTCCGATTCATGACAACAACTCAACGATCTTCACTGTGATTGAATTGAGTCCCCTATAATCTATAAACATGCGTAAATTATTTTTTATTTTTTTTTATACAAACAGGACCAGTGTGCCATACGACGACGCGCTTGGCTTAATCCACTCTTTCTCTATAAGTTCATTAAGTTGCTTGTGTAACTCATCAAGTTTTTTGGAAGACATCTGATAAATGGGGCCCTTTGGAGTCTTACTACTGGGTTCTATCTCAATCTGGTGTTTGATTTTGTGCTCCACTACGCCAATTGGGGCCTCTCCCACATCAACAAACTCGTCCAATAATTTATGCACTTTGGGTAGTGTTGCCTCCTCCATTTTCTTGCTCTTACTAACCGGTCTAACGTAAGCAACGAAGACTTGGTCAACTAACTCATTCTTGACCACGTGTTTGACGAATGCAGGGAGGCTTATACAACAGTGCTATAAGTTGTTCTCTACGTCGGGCACATGAAACAAATGCCTTTGATGTTTTCCCATATGTGAGACTGGGCAACCATTACTCGTGCTCGCCCATCATGATGTCTGCGAATGAAGTGTTACCCAAATTTGTCCTAAGAATTAGGTCGAAGGGAAGGATGTCCTCCACTAAGAGTATCAGGGAATGCAAAACTCTCTATACCTTTCACCTTGTCTCCAATCAAGCATCGTGATGTCCGCGAACGCAGCGTTACCCAAATTTGTCCTAAGAATTAGGTAGAAGCGAAGGATGTCCTTCAGTAAGAGTGTTAGGGGATGCAAAACTCTCTATACCTTTCACCCTATCTCCAATCAGAAGTATGTCTTTACTCCCTCACCATACTCACTCACGATCATCTCCCAGTTATCGACCAATTTACTAACTATCGACTTATCGAATTTCTTTATCTTCATACCGAGGTGCATCTTCTGCAACCCTCTTCGGTTGATGTAACTACGTGTTGACCCACAATTTATTAATGCGCCGACTCTCTCTCTACTAATCTCCACATCTCCTATTATTAACTGCCTCTTCGACTTCTTTTTAATTTCGTCCCAAGCTTGGCGATGAGTGATCAACTCATCGTCGAGGGAGCCACCTAGAGAGGTCATAGCACAAGCAACCTCTGGACTACTAGTTAGGTGGTGACCTACATCAATCTTTGTCAATGAGACCTTCACATAGGAGGGTGTTTGTTCAGCGCGCGCTTCTATCTGTCTGTCTACTTTTGAAGTCAATGTAGAGGCAACTGCAACCTCTACTGGTTGTTCCGTTTTGGGTACCTATACTCGGGACAAAAATAAACTATGTGGCTGGGTCCTCACACTTAAAGCGTTGACCAACCTCAAGCCGTTCTTGCCACAATTTTTGTTGCATATTTATGGCCTCCAAGGATTTGCCTTCTGCAATCCCTAGATGCGTTGGGTAAGGCTTTCACCCTCTACCTCTACCCACATTGAAGCAAGAACCCCTATCACCTTGCAAGTGATCATTTCCCCCACTTCCCTACCTTCGCCACTACCTCTCTGGGCAGCAGGTCCTCGACCTCCAAATCTATCTCGGCCTCCTTTACCTCGACCTCTTCCTTGTCGCCCTCCCCCGAGGGTTGCAACAGCTGCATACTCCCCTCCTCGGGCTACATGGTTGTTGCTAGTCTCCTCTACTCCGTGATCTATTTGTTCATTGGGAAATGACTTCGTTCCCCCCCCTTCAAACGCGACTATGAGATTGTTTCTACCTTCTATAGTTCCTGAGATCGTTTTGTTTTTCCATTGGTTCCCCTTTTCCAGATTTTTCCAGTAATAGAAATAATTTGCCTCTTGCATAAAACAGCGTGGTCTACAACTATCTCGCTAAACTTCTCATAAGTTATCCCTTCTTCCTTTGTGCGGGGATATAATTGGGTTTGGATGGGGTCAGGAAGCGATCTAGCAAAATTGTTTCAGATCTTCGCAAAAGTAAGTCCATGTGTCCGGCATTGCAGTAACTCATCTATATTGGCTTTGAATGTGGAAACACTATTTCACTTGTCGTCACTAATATTAAGGATAAGATACTCTATGTGGCGGGTCAGGTTCTTATCCTCAAACCTGTCTTTCACAACCCTCATGAAATCCTCTACCCAGTTTTGTTGGGAGTACTGCACAATTGATGTGCAACGTCCTTCACCAACAAAATAGCAAAATTTGTTGCATCTCCTCCTAGGCATGCATGAACTAGCCACTAACACATAATCCCAATTCGAAAAATTGCCCATATAGATACGTGTTCATTTCTGCTTCCCAATGGAATATGTTATCTTCCTTCTTCCCATGGTATGCCCAAAGGACTTTAACCTTCATCTTCTTTTTTCTCTCTCCTCCTTCACACTGCTCCTCACTTCCTTTTTTTCCCGCCTTTCCCTGGACCCTTACCTTTCTTGTCAATATTACCATTATCCTCGCCGTCTCCACCTCCATCACCACCACAAAACCTAGTTGGCACGATGATGGTCAATTTTTGCGTGAACATACTATCTAATTGGCGAGCGTAATCAAGAGTTTTTTCATCTATTATGTGGGAGGAAGCACAAATAAGTTATTCAAAGTACTTTGAAATTTCTCTTGGTGCTGATCAAAATTTATGACGGATCTTTGGAGTGCAGCGAACTTTTAGGTGTTGTGCAACAGTGTATCAGTAAGGAGGGTCGAACTTTCCAATTGCAACGAACAACGTTTTTGCCCTTTTGCTTCCTTAATATCTATTGGAGTATTTCTCCTTCCTCCCTCATCATTTTCTTCTCACCATATTCTCTTCTTTATTGCACCAACACCTGATTGTAAATGTCACTTCTCTTATCTTCTAACAATAAATGTTTCTCCTCTTCATCATTACATGCTGTCTGTTTTACCACGAAGGCATCCCTCCCCTCGGTCTTTTACAACAGTTCAGTCCGAAATCCAAAATTTTCAACCTAGTCTTCATACTTCACTTGCTTGAGCCTCAACTGCCCAACAGTGCTACTCTCTGCAACTTCTCCCTTTTCTACTACCTTTGGTCTTCTTCCTCGTATTCTTATCAACTCTTCCCTCACTTTTTTTTTTTTCTTCTTTAAATTCTTTCAGCATTTTTACTTCTTTCTTTTTCATCTTTGCTTCCAACCTGCGTAGCACGGCGAACGTGTTCGCGCCCCTTCATGTTCGCGCGAACAGCTCGCGAACATGTTCGGGCGAACATCATTTTTTTCGTAAAAAAAATAAAAATAAAAAAAAATCGGTTTTTGATTTTTAACTCATGATTGGCTATGAATTTAAACATAACTCCAAGGAAAATGTTGCTTGTATTGTTATTTTACATAACATATATTTGTTTCAGATTTTTCTGAGAATTATTTTTTTTTAATATATTTTTTATATTCGCATTCGGAGGGTTTTGGGCGCTTGTTCGCGTTCGGGCGAACATGTTCACGTTCATCTCCGAACGTGAACACGGTGCTACGTAGCTTCCAACCTCTCATTTTCCTCCTCCATTCGCTTCCTTTCTAGATCCATTTTTTTTCCACTCATCCTTTTTCTTCCTCTTTTTATTCTCCTCCTCCTTTTTCTATTCAGCCAGCTTCCTGTTAATTTTTGCCTGCTCATCCTTGGTATATCGTTATGTGGATTTATCAGATCTTATGGTTGTACACGTCCTAGTTGTGGGGTGAAATCCAAGAGGAAAGAGAAAGCGGAGTAGCGGCCCCCAGATCACAAACAGAGCCAAAAAAATGAACATTAGGTAAATTCCGCCTCTTCATCACCTAGACTTACACCTCAACACTTAGCTAACATTTTATATAACAGGGTCTAACCTAAATTTCCCCTCCCAAAGTGTCACTACAGCTCCTGATCTCCCCTGTCAGGTTGGTGGAGAACCAACAAGTTTAAGTTCAACCAGAAGAGACCTCGGGAATTCTTTAATGACGTAAACAGGATATCGTGCCCACCAATTTCTGAAGGTTTGCTTCTCAAGACTTAAGACTCCTCGCTGTGTAAGCTCCGTTTGGGTCGCATGCCGATCAATACCGGTCTTAGAGCTATATGAGTTGTTTTACGACGCTCGCCTCTCATGCCCAAGGTCCCTCCTTAATGGGTGTTATTCGTCCAGCTGTCGAGCCTCTACCCTAGACTTGAGCTAAAGTATACACGAGAATTGTCCTCTCACGAGGCTAGGGTCCCACAAGGTACACATGCCCCCAGGTAGGCCGGCAACCACTAGCCACTTTCCCATAAGGGGAGGAGACTTCCTCGATGAGAGTACATGTCCTTTGGACTTACAATCTCATGCAGACAGTTGTTGACTAAAACAATTTGCAAATTATGTCACCAACAGATTGACTGGCAGCAGCGTCTCCAAGTAGTGTGGGAAGGTACTCGAAGCAATCAACACCCAACAAGCACATACAGAGCTTAAGGGGGCGAGGCACTTCACTATGTGAACGTTCTCTCGTTGACACTCTATGATGTCACTCCTCTGATACAGGTAAATGCTCTTTACAATCCCCAACAACAGACCACTTCTTCTTCGACCATCAACCCTATGACCAACCCCAACTCCCTTCTCGCCGGCCTTATGCCTGCCAGTATCCAACTTCAACGGATGCAACTGGTTCCAACTCCGATACTAATTGCAGTGAACCACTTACATTGTCACTCCAAGGATATGCATCATGAAAGTTCACAACACAAAGTCCAGGGATGGAGAGACCAAATTAGTGCAACTGATAACTTCAATGAATGATCATAAGATACAAAACCAAAATTCGAGTTACCAAACACTTACCATCGCAACATCATATTCTACAAAATCAATGTTCGAGTCACCAAGCGGCCATCAGCGCAACACCCCGTAGTCTCATTCATGTATGTTACTCTCTCTCTCTCTCAACCTCGCTGCCTTACTCTCCCTCTCTCTCAACCTCGCTGCCTTACTCTCCCTCTCTCTCTCCTTTTCTTGAACTCTCTCTGTCTCTGGTAATATGAGGATCACAACCTTGGATACGTCTGCCCCCGACACATGCACTACTACTACTACTGTTGACCGACTATGGCCTCCCGTCTTCCTCAGCATAACGCTGCCTACCGGGACTCCTCGGCGCACAATCACTTGCAATAGCGCACAAGCACCAACAGCGCTTGCACCTTCTTGCGATTGAGCAATCCGTTTGAATGAGATTGGGTCAGTCTTCTTATTAACTTGGACTTTGCATTGACTTCACTTGGCCTTTGCTTGACTCGGCCTGGGCCTAATTTGACTTGGTATCGGCCGGTCACGGCCTTTTTGCTCTGGAATATTGGGGCGCGGTACCTTCCAGACTTTCTTTGGAGCGCTGCTGCATTTTGACTGTGGGACTGAACTTAAGGGTCGGACACCGATCGAATTTTGATCTTTGTGGCCTGAGCGTACGCGACTTGACACTTTTCTGTTTTTGGTTGCCTGGGCCTTTCCCTGACTTGAGGGCCTCGAACCGGTGACCCGAATTTGGGGCTTGCAAGGTAAAAATAACTTTCGTTACACACAAAAAAAAACCCTTCAGTTCAGATAATCCAACAATGAAACAATTTCACCTCTATAGCAAGCAACATGAGGTACAATAGAAGCACGTAAACCCCTTTCTTGAATGTGTTCACATTCGCATTTTCGGGTACCCCTTTCATTTGTTCTTGCGGCTTCCCCTTTACCGTGTCTCTCATGCACAAGGCTCGCCACGATGACTGTGGTTGAATGTTGTCGAGCGCATCGGTCCCGCAGGGGGACCCTCCCATGCGAGGTCGGGGGTCAGAAGGTTATTATGGATCTTGGCGCCGACCCCACCGACTCTACCCCTGGGTACCCTTGTTGCCCCGTTATTGTCTAAACCATCATAAATAACCTCTCCTTACGAATCCTACTCCACGCGGGTTCAACAACGTGGTATCGATAACTAAAACCTGCCACTTGCCAGAATGAATGTCGCCTTCGTGCAGGTATACACAATAGTTAAACGTACCGATCAAAAGAAATAACCTTTTAATCCTAATTTAGTCAGAAACAAAAAGTTAGCCGACAATTATGCAGGTTTTTGTAACATCAACCAAAAGATCACGCGCGCCTTCAAAATTGTGCGCTCACACACTCTCTATTTGAAATTGACCGCGACTCGCACTGCGTGCTCAAATCTCGAATCGAAATTATTTTCTGTCACTTGCAAAAACCAGGGCAGATACCCTGTAAGAGTCACCGACAACGCGAGCTGTCCACGACTCACTTGCACGCTATGAAAGGAGGCAAAGCAAAGGCGGAGGTATATTCCTGTTCATGTCTTCCCAAATCTTCACCTTATATTTTGTATGTTCTTATAATGATGCTCACTGGTATGTATTACCAGTAATGCATAGGAGGAGGGAGGAAGGAAATGAGAGATGAAGTTCTGAGAGGGTTCTAAATAGTGACCGTTGGGGGCACGCCACTCTGGAATGGCACATGTGGTCAGTGAGTGCGTGGGTTGCATAAGATTTGAGCAATCGTTACCTATGGCAAGTGGCCACCTCTATAGACCGGCAAGACCAGTTTGGGTGTGGCCTTTGAAAGCACCACATCAAATTCTCACAATCACATGGCTGACCATGCAGAGAGGAAGGAAGTTCAACTGGATTGCTCTCCCGAGGAAGTAGTGCTTGCGAGTGCTCATTGCCATGTCGTTTCTGATGGACAAGCTAGACCAAGTGATGATCTACCGCTTAGTGATAGAAGGAGGTGATATTCCCGCTGCATTCACCATATTGCAATTGCCCCATAGGATCCTTGAGTTATCTGCAAAGGTAAGAGCGGTGAAATGACATGGACGATGTAAGATGTAAGCCCTCATATTCGGATCCATGACTGCCACGTGATTTTGCAGAGCAGGCTGGAGTTGTTGTCCCCTGCCCATCAATATCATAGACAAGGCTTCTATGTTCAAGCCAGGTGCACAACTGTCGTCCTCCAGGCAGACGACACGATGTTTTTCTTCTATATAGAGAAGAACGTCTGCAATAGAAACAGTATAAGGGTTGCAATTGTAAGCAAGGAGACAAACATAAATGGCATAGTCCGAAGAAGGATGTCATTGAAGCACTATGACATCATCCGATTTTCCAGGTTGTGCAGCAGGGGGAGGTTCATCGAATTCTCTCGACACGCCAGACGGAGATTCATTACAGTCTTGGTCATTTTTGTCAGGTGCTCCAATTGTATTATGCGTCCCCAACAAAGATCTTCTCAAATTGGATGTGTCATCAAGTGATTAGAAGGTGGATCATTATCATTTGAGGCAGGGGAGCATACAGGGTCAAGTGGATAAGGAACAGGCGGATCAAATGCAGGAAGCGGAGGTTGATCACTTGCACTTGCGCTCAAAGTGGTTGCTAGTCGTGCAAATGTTGTGCAAGTAGCTGCACCTCGTGTCTCGTCCACACGCAGACCCGCAACACTGAAGAAATTATCACCACGGACTCAGTGCGTACTACTCGTGGCTAGTTTACACTAAGAGTGACGATGTTGTTGTGTAGGGTTTCAAGCTAGTCATGGGAGCAAATCTCTAACGCCTGCAGCGGGTGTGATATTCGTTTGTTTCTATGACAAACGAGGCCGCTGTCTTAGACGTGGTGGAAAAGACGGTGAACGTCTCCGCCAAAGAGGCATCTGAAATGGTCGATCCGATGCTAAACGTCTCTACCAACGGGGCCTTTGTGATGGTTGATCTAACCATGAATGTGTTGATGATGAGGTCGATGAATAAGGGGTGGTATGCGAGTTGGAGGAGGAGGAGGAGGAGGAGGCGAAAAAAGAGGAAAATGAAGAAGAGGAGGCAGATGATTGAGGGGATGCTATAGTAGATGTTGTCGGGAGAGGTGGCGATGATGGTGGTAGTGGGCCCTAGTGGCGGCAGTGATGGTCACGGAGGTGGGGTGAGGGCAGTGATGATGGTGGTGGTGGTCAGGGTGGCGGAGGCGGAGGCGGCAATGGCGGCGATGCACTTTCAACAACAGTCATCACCGGATTGCTAGGATGCAAACCTTCATCCCCTGCAGCCATGGCGACAACGTTCACATTATTTGTTGTGGCTAGCATGACCTCCCGCTAAGTCAGCGTGTCCACATTAACATGTGTCATTTCAACAGGAATAACAGGAGAAGGTAGACCCACAACGTTTGATTGTGAGGAGGATTGATCTTGTCGTTGTCTGTGGCGAAGATTGGTGTTAGAAAATGAGTGGTCACCTGTTGCATGTTGTTGATTGGAGTCATTGGAATACCTCGGCATAAAATTACATTGCGGCGGTAGGTGAGCAATAGTCCAATGCGCCATGCGGCGAAATTAGTTCAAAAGTCATGTAACATAAGAGGGTAGGCAGCGCTGCCGGCCACACACACATAAAATCCAGCCTGTAGACAAGACATTGGGAGGATGACCTCTAACAAGCATACACTGTGTTAGCGAAGTCATTGCAACTTTGAAATTGGTGGTATTGTTATAAATATATTCGACCTCCTTAGTTGTCTCGTGGAGACCCATGCGGGTTGATGAGTCGGGGCATTATAGGAAGCACTGAAATACCGTATAACGAGGAATGTCCAGGCCTCAACCTTATCAAACACACCAATGCGAAATGCGATGTCAGGTTGAACCAGGATTCTAGCCCCAAGTAAAAGACATGACCCATCTTGCTCTGTAGTGTCTTTCCATTCAAGGCCATACCGAGCAGGGGAGGGCAAAGATGTCTTCCATGATAGGATGTCATCAATGCACATGCTTGCACAGCGCGCAGGTCTCCTTTTTTTTTTTTTTTTTTATAATAAAACCCGACCCTGGTTGCTAGTGATGATGATAAGAGCATCCACCACTAGCAGCCCGGCCACCGACTCCATTCTATTCGTGGGGAGTTGCACTTGCTGGAAACCGGGTCTAGTGTCCCTCATACATATGTTGCTGGAAACCGGGTTCAACGCCCCTCATACAAATGTTACCGAACCATGGTTCAAGCCTCAAGGAGAGGTGTGACAGAAGGAGAGCTGCCTCTTCAGCCAAAATTTGGCCGCCAAATGACTATGCTAATGCTAGCAGCGCCACCTCTTGTCCATCCTCAGATACCCATTCATCCCATCATGCCTATTCTGAAATCAAGTGTTTGCTGACAATTTGACCCATATACTAACAGATTTTAACAGACAAACTGACGATAAAAAAACAACTTGTTACCCCTCCCCGGCCCCATACCAATGAAGATCTGCCAAAGCAAGCTCGGAAGGGGGAAATGGATCCGGAAAGGATTCTGGAGATCTCAAGGTGGCTCCTGGCTGGACATCAAACCAGTTCTGGAAGGTGATTTGATAATCCCTCTTCAAGTTCATCTCTTCTTTTTCCACACCTATACCATAAACCCCATAAAATGATTTTTCTACCAATGTTAAATAAATTCTGTTGAAAAGTTGATGAGGGCAGGTCACCAGTGACCCAGGAGAATCGCTCTCCAGTCCCAAGGGCAGTCTACACCTGTCAATTTACTCCATACAGAATCCCAGCGCCTCCACAGCAATTTTGCCCCCGGACATTGGAAAAAAATGTGTTCAATTGTTTCCCTTATCTTCCTACTAGAGAAGGTCTCCACAAAAGCACAAAACCACGGTAGAGCTACACCTTTCTGTTCCAACATGGAATGGTCAATCAGTAAGTAATTAGTTGGTAAGCAACGATGGACAATCTGCCACTGTAGTGACGCAAACTTAGCAGGTCTCTCCTTGAATCCAGGGCACCACTTAATCGGTCAGAGGAGATCCGTATAAATATTTAAATGTTGAGCCCATCGTTTGAAAGACGGTTAACGAGGGCCCAAATATTCGCCGTTTTCGTTGGCAATTGCGGTGCAAATTTCATCAATTTTTTTAAAAACAAACGATATGAGACCATACTGCAAACATCAAAAAAGGAAACAGGCCAAAAAGAACGAAAAAAACCATAGTGCAAACATCAAAAACACATATATATCACACAAAAAGAAAAACAAGAAAAAAAGCAAAAAATCAGCACAATATGACAGTTTCAGTGCAATTCGGTGCAAAATTCGTCGAAAATAACACCCCTGGTTAACCACGTGTGATTCACTTGGGTAGAGGACAGGTATTGGACTATTCCTCGGCCTCAAGCACACTCTCAAAAGAATGGGGACGCAGGGGAAGTAAGAAACGATCTAGTATTGGACGGTTTCTGGGCTACCCTATTGAAAACTTGGCGTAAACTTTCTTTGCCTAACAAATCGGCCCCTTCCAAGTATGAGGAAGTTCTACGACAACCAATTTGTGGCAATAGGTGGATCACTGAGGCGCAAGGAAGGGTGTTCATAAATTTCATCCCCTCATGGTCCACTTGGGTTAAATACGTCCTGGTAAGGACCTAAGATTTATCAAACACGGAAAATAAAAGTTGGAAATGTGTAAATCAGTTAAGAAAGAAACTTAAGTACACATGCAATTTAGTAGAGAATCTTGATATAATCACTTCGTCCATTCCATTGGCATGGGTGAC
This sequence comes from Chara braunii, assembly GCA_003427395.1. NCBI lineage: Eukaryota > Viridiplantae > Streptophyta > Charophyceae > Charales > Characeae > Chara > Chara braunii. The sequence goes on along the minus strand of BFEA01000207.1, from coordinate 2,358,984 downwards.
TGCCTTGAAAAAGGGTCCTACTTTTTTTGTTGCAAACTGGGTGTGCGCACATCTGACGGAGGGTTCCACGATAGTGGGGCAAATACTAGATATTCATACGGATGATGCCCTAGTAAATCTCTATGCACTCCGCAAGGATTTTTCCCTTTCACAAAATAACCACGATAAGGTGGTGTTCGTCCACTTTGACTCACTCTATAGAGTGAGGACACTCTATAGAGTGGATCTGGCGTACCAACAGGAGATGCAAAGCTTGTAAGTTACAATCTTTATCAATTAAAGCTCCGTATCGCCTGTTACGCCGATGGGTAGATGTTCTTGTTGTATACAAGAACGATGAATATTTATACGGATCTCCTCAGACCGATTAAGTGGTGCCCAAGATTCAAGGAGAGGCCTGCTAAGTTTGCGTCACTACAATGACAAATTTTCCATCGTTGCTTACTAACTAATGACTGACTGGTTGACCATTCCATGTTGGAACACAAGGGTGTAGCCCTACCGTGGTTTTGTGCTTTTGTGGAGACCTTTAGTAGGAAGATAAGGGAAACAATTGAACACATATTTTTGCAATGTCCGAGGGCAAAATTGTTATGGAGGTGATGGGATTCTGTATGCAGTAAATTGACAAGTGTAGACTGCCCTGTGCAGTTTTGACATGTTTGGATCAATAATGAAAAAGTTGGTATTTTGTTGAATTCGTTGGATGCTTCATTTTGACTCGGACAGTGTCTTTGTGTTAGGGTTTCATAGTGATTTTTTTTTATTTTTTTTTTCGTTTTTTTTTACATGTTTTCTTTTTTGATGTTTGCACTATGGTCGCATATCGTTTGTTTTTTAAAATTTTGATGAAATTCGCACCGCAATTGCCAACGAAAAGGACGAATATTTGGGTCCCCGTTAACCGTTTCTCAAGTGAATGGGTTTACGTCTTTTGTGGTTTTACGTATTTGTTGCCATGAAAGATTTGTGGCCAATATTAGTCGTTTTAACCATTGAAGTGCTAGTGTTTCACACTGGATCGTAGGATCCAAAACGTTGAGTCTTCCTTTGGACTTTGACTATAWAAAAMCCTGCCACGCCACTCTGGGGATTACATGAGGTGTTTCGTGATCTCCTCGTCAAAGAAACGTCGTGAGCTGTATTGTTAATGAACAATACCTTACCAAGCAGGGAAGTATGTTGGTTTTCCATTGTTTCATTTTTTGTATTCATGAGGAAGCAATACATACATCATTAGAGATTGGTTTTCCCCTAGCTGAGAGCACAACTCCCAAAACTCTCATTGATGCCTCTAGCGGCAACCATTCTCAGGAGGCCTATCCCCTTGAGAGTGAATCCACCAACCCTATGTCTTACTCCCCCAATTGACCATCATATCTGAAAGAAGGGATAACCTATCCATGAGTGCTTTTATCTCTTCCATATTATCATTGGACGCCTCGATCATTATGATTAGATCATCAACAAACATAGAGCCAATTGGTATAGCTTCTTCCGGAATACCTGTAATTTGAAATCTTTAAAGATTATGATTAGATCGTAGGTTAGCTCATGATGCCTCCATAATAATCAAAAACAAAAATGGAGCTAAGGGATCCTCTTGCCTGACCGATCTTTGGAGGCGGATTTCCAAGGAAAGAAGGTCATTAATTTGAACCCGGGTAGTGGCGTTCCGAGTGAAGGATACGAACCCTCATACGTATTGTTGGACCAAAATTGAACTTAGTTAAACATGCATAAAAAAACTTTCAATCCACATGATCATAAGCTTTCTCAAGATCTCTAAAAACAAAGGCAACATTCTGGTGATTCTGACGGGACAATTTAATCATCTCATTGATGACCAATATGTTATCTTGTATGTTTCTTCCATTAATAAACCCTGTTTGAGTTGTACACGACGGTAAGCAGGGTCATAGGTCTATAATTCCTTATATTTGATTTAAGCGCACAAGTCTCCTTGGCGAAGTTCATCGATGAATTGTGCTTCATCCCAGTAAAGCTTGAGATTGGCAACTTCTGGTCCAGCATTAGTGCTCATAGGGATACATCGACCACCTGATCGCGCAGAGTGTTGTCCATTATACAAAGACATGTATCGAACACTACAAACCACGAATGTTGTTCAATTTTTGACACTAAGAGGGTGTTGGGGCCATGTGAAGTAACCC